>VDFB02281492.1:311009119-311148032 GCA_007258455.2 Sequoia sempervirens
AAATCCTAGTTGTTTCCGCCATGATCATATGGGTAGTTACAGGAGTTGGAGCTGGAATTGCAGTGGACTACAATGTGATCTTTAGTGAGGCAGCTATGGTCTTCTCTCCACCGGTTAGTAGTATCTTTTGGCCACCATGATAGGTATTGATTTTAAGATCTAGAAATATCTTGTGTTGTTTTTAAGTATAATTGATGTTGGTTAAGGATTTGTGGAAAAATGGTTTCAGTTTTATATAACCCGAGTTCTTCACTCAAGGGTTTCATAGTGTTTGGGAAATACAATTTTTGATCTCAACTACATTTTTTTAGTTTAAGAAAAACCCTAGTTAATTGAAGGGTAATGAACTTTTGAATATGGGTTTGTAAATGAGAACTTGTTTTTCATTCATTCATTGTATAAATGTATGGATTTTTCTGCCATCACTTGGTGATGAGGGTTTGATGATAAAACAGAGTATTTTGAAAGGCTCAGTCATTTGACAGCCTTCTTAAGGTTTTATTGAATATCATATTATTGGTGCGCTATTAAGGTTTTATGACGACAAATCAATGCAGTTTTAAGGTCTTAATGGTTTATCATTTGTGACATTTGTAAAACTGGGATTTGGTGCTCCTAACTTGAAGTGGGTGCTTTAGTTTGTACTTAGATTTGGTGCTCCTAACTTGAAGTGGGTGCTTTAGTTTATACTTGGAGTTGGTGCTCCACATTGTTACAGAGTTGGTGCTCTTTGAATGAATAATAAAAGGAATTATTTGAGTGGTTTTTTATACCCCAAGAGGGTTTTTCCACTCAGGAAAATATTGTGTTATGTGATGAATTTTGTGCATTCTATTTTCAGTCCACGTGCTTAAATTTTTATCTTTCTCATTTCAGTCACATGTCAATGCAAATGCTCTAATACTTCAATAAATGTCTAAGTTTGTCATAAAGTGTTCAAAGTATACATGAAGTCTTGAGAAATAAAGTATTAAAAGGAATTGTTCAATCAAGTTTACATGAACAATCAATATCATACTTTGACATTGTTATGTAAGTCTTTTTTCAATCTGTAATTCTATTAAAAGTTCTTTGATGTGTTTAAAGTTCACTTTGCAAGTTAAGAGGGTTCATAAAATTGTCTCGAGTTCATTGTTTAATTTTCTCATGAAGTTAATAGTTTGAAAATTTGTACATTACTCTGATTCAGCCTCCCCCCCCTCTTAGAGTAATTCATCTACCAAAAAGAGGTGGTATCTCAAGGAACACCAACATAGGCAGTCAAGGAGGGAGCTTTCTAGCATCTATAAGATTGTTCTCGGCTCTAACGACCAAGCCATATAGATCTGAAAGGGTCTATCCCCCCAATGACTAAATCATTACAACTATATTAGAGTTAAAAGCCTTTATATAGAAAATAATAGCCATACCTATTAGGGGTCTAGCTATTAAGGGGATCCTTTACCAAGTCTTGCGAGACCTAGTGTTGAAATCCATGGCAACTTCCTAAGGAGCCATTTTGATGGTTATCAATTGCTGGAGTAAGGAAGATCAATCACCCTTCTCTAAAAATATTTCAAAAGAGCTATCCCTAAGTTTATCCCACATAGCAATTGAATTAGGGGCTAGGGGTCTATACCAATCTAGTGCTTTCCCTTTAAAGGAAGAAATGAGTAACCTCTGGGTGAAATTCTACTATGTCATATGGTGCACAGTGCACACATCTATAACATCTTGTAGATGTTCCACTGGCATCTTTAAATCCTCTCCCATGAACTTAGGGAGTACTTTTAGAGCATTAGCGAGAATGGGATCCCACACTTTTGGAGGGGTTGGAGGAAAAATTAGGATATCGCTATTCCATGCTATAATTTTTTGAGCAACCATTAGAGCTTGTACTTGCTATGCTTGAGCTTGTGTTGGTGTTTGTGTTACTTCACCTCCTATAGTTATTTGTCATTTGACAATCACCAGCAAAGGTAAGAGTAATATGAGATTACACACTATCAATGATCTGGTGATGGGCCTCTAACTCATAAACCTGCTTCCACATCGACTGATAGTATTCTGGTCCCTTTGGGAATGTCATAAAAATTGTTGATCTCTAAAGTTGATGCTTAGGAGATACAATTTATGGGAATTTCTACAAATAGGGGACTAGAATATGCTCTACAAAATGACCTCCAGGATTTTAGAAGGTGGATCTTCATTGTTAACAAGGGGGGAGGGAGAAAGAAAGAAAAATAATGCATGAAACAAGCTATTCTAAATTGATGCGTCAAGCTTTTACAACATTTCAAACCTGATATAACATAATAAAATATCAATTAAACCAGATTTTTTAAAATTTTGAAAGAGTACTAAACATGATTCAAAAATATAAATGTGTTATAAGGTAACTAAAATTCCAAAAGATGGAATGGGTAAATCCATAATTTTCAACACCACAAATAGACATAAAATATGAAATCTGAAAGAGAATAGACAGATATAAACACATACAAAGGAAAATAAGGAATAGTTTTATATATTTTATATGTATTCTTTAAGAACATATCATATAAAGGTTTGATGTGTTACAATATTTTCATTGAATCCTCTATTAATTCTTTTTCGTGATCAAAAAAATAGGAACCCCCAAAACAAAGAGAAGAACCTCATAAATAGAGAGAACATCCCCGCTGAAGGAGGTGGTTGCAACCAAAAAGATTCCAGCTTCATGCCTCACATGAGAGCTGCCATCACATGACCATTTCAAATACATGAGTGGGAAATCATCACTTCCTTACTTTGTAGTGACAACATTATCTAGAAATCCCACTCTCTTCATCAACCCACATGATAAATTGTATGGAAACCCACTGATGTTGACTACATTCCATGTTCTGACATGCAACATCACTTCAAACTCCCACAACCGACCCTAGGCCAATGGAACACTCTTAAACCATCCTCAGGCTCAAAACATACTCTACCTTGCACTCACTCGATGCATGAAACCTTCAAAAATATGGGTCATGAATAATAAAAAACATGTAATATCGCCAAAAGGTGGCAAGAAGAGCCTCCAAATGGCGCTCCAACACAATGCACTGAGAGTAGATGTTGTCAAGCTAATGAAAAGGTGCACGAGGTTGACACATGTCACTTCCGCTAATGTAATGGACATTGAACAAATAAGCTCGCGGGTGCAAAAGAGCGAAGCCTTATGAAAAATAACAATTTAAACCTATCAAAGGCTGCAGTAGATATAATCTATAAAGAATAGTTAATAATACCCATCTATTCAATGGTACACATAGCTTTGGCCAAAGAAATTAAATCATAAATGGTAGGTAGATCTAGAAAAGAAAATTTACTTCCCTCTATTAGTCCATATTTAGCACTCATCCTAAAAGGTAAATCTAATCAAATATAAAAGAAAATAACACGCATAATGATCATAAAAATAAATAACTCTTTTTTGTTCATGCAAAATGATTATATGAAAATCTTTTGTTATTTTAATCCTTTCATGCATAATGATGGTTAAATGTATAATTAACATGCGATTCAATTTTGACATACAATTCAATCTCTAATGATATTTATCAATTTCATGCAATATTTAATGTACATGCAATACTTACTTATTTTTAATGTCATGCAAGTTAAATTCATAAGAAATCATTTCATAACACATGCAAGGAAAGAATCAAATCCATAAGAATTAAATGACAACTTTATATTTTAGTTTTATAGTTTCACTGTGGAATCATCATAGAAAAAATAAAAAATTTATCAGTGATAACTTAATGGAAAACACATTATGTTTATATATATAGTTTCATGTATATATATGGTTTCATGTATATATATTATACATATATAAATATATGTATACTATTGTTTAAATATGTTGGGATTACAAAACAACATAGTGGATTTATAATAGAAACAAGAATTCATGCATGGTTACAGTCTTAAACTATCTATTAATTTTAGTATAGAAACTAAACCACATACATATTATAGAGAAGGGGGATTTGCTACTCATGAGTCTCTTTATTCTCAAGAGATTCCCAAGGGGCGAACTACCCTAAACTACCTCAGGGAAAAAAGCAAGAGTTTCAAAATCAGAAAGAGTAAATCACAGAGGTTTTTTGGATGAACTTGACAAGGTCTTGACCAAAGGATGACAGCACCGTGCACTGGAGTTCTAAAGGTGTGCTAGCATCTCGTACAGACCAAAAATTGAGTTTATCATAGAGAACACAGAGTGACTACTTCTACTCTGATTGCTAAGAAATCTTGGAATGTGAGAAAGTAACAAAATATAGCAGTACTGAAATAAAGTGAAGTAGATGATAAAACTAAAGAGGATAAGAGATAGAAACTTCTCACAACAACCCAAGTAATGAAGCCTCTAGCACATGAATGTCTTCAATACCTACATACATAAGATCTAGAGAAAATGTTGGGGTTGTATAGGGGTTTTCCACAGTCAAACCCCCATTTTGGTGTTCCCACCTCCACAGACAACCAAATAGATAGAGTGAGCAAAGTGAGAAAATATGTAGTGATAAAAGCGATCCTCGCTCAAGGAGGAGAACCCATATCACGAGATAAAGATGCAATTGATAGGGGATGTGTGATATCCCAGGATGCTTGCAAGCAAAAGGTAAGGGAGATATCAGTTGCAAGGCTTAAGGTAACCAAGGAGGGAAAGAAAGATAGTTGCAAGAGCCAAGAGTGTTGCAAAGAGTGTTGCAAGGACATGAGAGTGCTAATGTACAGAGTTGTATGGAACTGTGCAAGCAATATAGCAAAAGCAATAGAGGAGGAAAAGGTAGGAGCTCAAACTAGAAAGATGCAAAAGAACAAAATAGATTGAAAAGATAGCATAAAGAGAATAGGAGGGAAAAGAAGCTTCCCGTGTGGTTACAAGGTGTCCCGAGCCATTACCACCGACAAAGTTATTTGACAAGTGGAAAACATGCTCAGAAATGGTTGTTTGAATGTTGAAACATCACAAAAAGCTAGCACAAAATTCGGACATCCGCACAATGCGCTAGTGTCCAGACACATCACGCTACAAAAAGATAAGAACAGGAGAAGCACAAGGTTCGATGAAAAGCTGACGCATGAGGGTAGTTACTGAAAAGGGGTCCTGAGCATCCTAAGAGGGAAAAAGGCTGATGCAGGGGCTCAAATGAGCCTACATAAGATGCTAAGGGAGTGGACACTAAAGTGGATACAAGAATGTATGTGAAATTGTAAGGGGTGCAATTTTACAACATTACATTTTTCCCCCACTTTAGCAAACATATGAATTCTAGACTAATATGCACACTAAAGGAAATCTACTAAATATAAATAACATCATAATGCCAAAAGGATACTGTAGAGGAAGTAGACAACTCTTAAAACCAAGGAAGCATGCCTCCAGGTTGAAGACCTACAAAACAAATGCATTAGACAAGAAATACCTGCACAAGACAACAATGTTAGAACATAAAAACCATTACATCACGGGGTTAGAATATAAAAACACATGCACATAATAAACTAAAGGATTTGAGTCAGCACAGTGACAAAGAACTTGATGTAAAAGGTTGTCTCAGTACTATGCGTCATCCTCAAATTAAAAATAATAACACATAAAATAATTCTAAAATGAAGAGAAGAATGTAAGGATTGATCACTTCAACACACAGGTTGTCATTCAAGAGTTTGAGGCTCTACAATCTATATAATGGGGAGCGGGGCCAGATTTAGTAAACGTACAGACTATGGTAGAGTATGATGATTGGTTTGCACAACATCGACCAGTTCCCTTGATAGATCCAAGTGTACTAGTTCCCTGAGATAGACCAGGGCGAGGGTTGAGAGGGATTCCATAGAGACTATGAGGCCGAGGGAGAGGGAGAGATGGAGATGGAGGCAAGGATGGGGAGGAGATGATGGAGGAAAATGGTACTGAGTGTGAGGGAGAGCAGTTGGGCTATTCTTTTCATCCCTCAAGTATTACCTATCATTGTAGAGGAGGAGGAGATGAGGGAGGAGGCACAACAAGAGGATTATGTGGAGATGGAGGTGCATGAGGTGCTAATGTGGGAAGCCCTAGATGATGTGTTGATACATGAGGGAGAGGTTAAGGATGCCCCATATCTAGCGCAGGCATAGATTGTAGATTTGCAGGCAGAGGTATTTGGGTTACAGACATAAGTAGTTGGACTATAGGCTCAGATGAAACAATTGACTATGGAGAGGGATGTGGTCGTGATTAGAGTTGAACGAGCTAAGTAGAGGTTGGCTAGTTTCATTGGGATATTTAGTGTACCTATTGGGGACTTGGCATGACAACTATATTAGGTAGGTTAAGAGACCCAATATTATAGAGAGTTATATGAGGACATCATGCCACCCCCATAGAGGGCTTTGAGCTACACATAGAGTTGATCATAGAGTTGGTCACAATCAAGGAGGATATTGAGCATATGAGTGGAGGGTCCCAAGAGACCACCACCAAGGGAAAAAACATGGGATACAGGTGTAGGGTCATTAGGAGGCTGACATGAGAGACAATCACCCTCAAAGGATAGGGGTAGCATTGGTTAGATTAGATTATAGATGATTGTATTAGACACTAATGTACATTTTGATTGAGCCTGTGAGCTCAATTTTTTATAGACACTATGATATTGTACCATGACACTTTTTATGGATATATATATATATATATAAGATGCACTATTTTGTGGTGATTATATGATGATATCTATGTGTTCTATATGCATGCTTCTATTATGCTTATGTTATGATTTTTGATATGTTCATGATAATATCTATATGTTATGTAATAATTTTTTATGGTAAGATGCTTTATGATATATGCTATGTATGTATGTGATGATGTATATGGATGTATTTGGATTATTTTGATATGATATGATGCATTTGGTTCTATATAAGATGGATATGTTGATGATTATGATGCTATTGATGGATGCCTAATATTTTATGGATAACAATACTAACATACTTGTAGATGCAAGATGATATGGTATGCCATATTAGAATGTGATTATGATGGGTATGATTATGACGTAATTGTGGATGTAGGATGGACCTATGACCACATGAGGATGTGATATTGAATATGGATGTGAATGTAGGATAACATGTTTTTGTGTGTCATAGCACAACATCAAAATGTAGGATGAACCAAAAGAATAGTTAGTGAGGAGGGGAAAGAATAGCTAGTAAGATAAATGGATATACAAGGAAAGTGATGAATAGATCATCATGAGCCTTGATAAGTGCACATATATCATCATTGAGCATTTTTATATTGCAAGGGGGTGACATACACCAAGGTATGGAAAAACCATGGTGTGAAATGTGATCCGTTTGTGTAAACAGACACATTGCAGACAAGGAATTTCATGACTCATACTAGGAACTTAATTACCCCGGCCATATTGTCAAGACAAACCATAAACAAAAATCAAACATAAAAATTTCATGATCCATCCTTACACCTCTAATAACTTGTAGATATCCTCGATTAGCATAGGAACATGATAAAAGATAAATCAAGTAAAAGATAAGACTCACTAGAACAAATGATTCAACAACCATTTAGATCTTATTTCCATAGATGGAGAATGATAAAAAGAGTGTTTGGTTTTAGGAATAAAGTACCTTGTATAAGATGCCTAGTTTGGTTTCAAGGAATACAACAACCTATATAAGACAAAAGACAATAGACAAAGATAGATAATGAAGACAAGTAATTGATCAGTTCATCTATTTTTGTGTGATTTTTTAAGCTCATTGTTATGTGTAAGGTTTTTTTGTGTCTAATCAATGTTTCAGTTTTAGCAGGCGATAGTTTATTAGGGAAGGTGGATTGACTTTATTATGAGTTGGGGATGGTTTATTGTGAATGGTGGATAATAAGTAATATGTGTGTGATTTTATTATGGGAAGTGAATCAGTGGATGGTCATCATAGGGAGAAAAATAACCCAAGGATATCCTCTATTATAATATATTCAAGGGTATCATCTAAAAAACCTAGATCTAATACTTTTCCCTAGTCAGGCATAAGACCAAATATGAAAAAGCATGGGATAGGCCAAATTTATTAGGGATAGGGTACAAAAATTGAACGATGCTAGATATGAACCAATTTTAGGTCATACAAGGGATAAATAACTTTATTAGGAGTTTATGTGAAATGGAAGGAATTTTATGATGGAATTTAATATGAAATATAGTAGAAAAACCAAATAGAATAATGGTAGAAGATAGAGCACTAGCCTATTACACATGGTGCCTATTTGCTAGGTTTCCACCATAGTACTTACCCACGATGCCACCGAAGTGGTTTTCACTAGAGGGAAAATTATTTCTCTTTACTATTTTCTTTTTTTCTTTTTTGATGTCACACAAGATGCATGTTTTCTAGGTTTTCATCAAGATGATGATTTTTTTTCTTTTTTATATATTTTTTCAATTTTATTATATTTTTCATTTATTTTTTATTTTTTATTTTTCTGAGTATTTTTAATGATTAAGTATATAAATTTTGAAGGTGTGTGTTGTTAATAGGCTTTGTAAGTGGTTCACCTTCGGGAGTGGCAAGTTGGTAGGCACCAAATCCATATACAACAATGATTATGTAAGGACCCAGCCAATTAGGCTCAAACTTTCCTTGCTTTTCTCTATCCAACTTATTCCTCTAATTTTATTTTAATAGAAGATCTCCAATACCAAAATTCTTGACTAGAACTTTCTTGTTATACATACAACAAAGACAATTTTGGTATGCTCAAAGATGAACTAATGTCATCTAATGTCACTCATCCAACAATTCTAGCTCATGTAATCTAGATATTTTGTATTTTTCATTATCAATAAAGTGTTGTAAAGAGAATATTAGTGATGGAAACTCAACCTCAATAGGGAGAATGGCTTCAAATCCATAAACTAGGGAAAATTGGGTGGCACATAAAGCTAGATTAAGCTAGAGGTTCTAGTCATAACTAGCATCATGGATAGTCTTTTTGAGGATTTTGAGTATAGTTTTATTCGATGCCTCAACTTGACCATTACCTTGAGGGTAATAGGAGGTAGAAAAATGATGTTGGATATTTTTCACAAATCTCATGGAAATCCTAGTTTTAAAAGAGTCTACCATTATCAATTATGATTGATAGTGGAACACCATACCGACAGATGATGTAATTAAGGATGAAATTTTCTATTCTCTTGCTAGTAATGTAGGTCATGGGTATAGCCTCAATCCATTTTATCAAATATTTAGTTGCAATGAGAATGCATTTATGACCATTTGCTAAAGGGGTATGGATCTTCCCTATGAGGTTGAGTCCCCACTCAGAGAAATTCCATGGGGATGTGAGAGGATGAAGTTCCTATATCGGCACATGAACTAAGTATCCATGAATCTAACACTGAAGACACATCTTAATAAATTGGTATGCATCTCTCTCCATCGAAGGCTAGTAATATCTAGTCTTGATGAGCTTCTTGGATAAGCCAGGATGACTAGAATGATCTATGTATATACAATCATGTACTTCAGGTAAAGTTGTTTGTTCTTCTTCAAAGTTGAGACAACTAAGAAGAGTGATATCCAAACCATGATGTTAAAGGGTTTCATTGATTATAACATATCTGGAGGCTTGACAGATAAAGGTTTTACATTTGGTGTTAGACAAGTCTAGAGGAATGATTTGGTCATGAAGGTACTAATATGTCATTATACCAAGGGGAATCAAGACCAACAATTTTGCACACAAGTTTAGAGTCAAGAACCTCAAAAGTGGGGATCAACAACTGTTGCACCAAGAACTCACATTGATGTACATTTTGTGGCATGTCAAGGAGAGATCCAATAGTGGCCATGGCATCATTTGCTATGTTATGTTCTCTTGGAATCTTCTCAAATCTAATAGCATCAAAATCCAACTTAAATCTATCGGCCATCTTTTATAAGGCATAATCTTTTCATCTTTGGTTTGATAATCATAGTTTACTTTCTTGATAATCATTTGAGAATCATCATACACCTGAATGTCTCTAATTTTCCATTTAATGGTTGTTCCTAGTTCTATAATCAATGCCTCATATTCAGCAATATTATTGGTACAAGGAAAATCATTTTTGTAAGACTTGGGAATAGTGTCTCCTTATGGAGTTACAAAAAGAACTCCTACTCTAGATCCATGGCAGGTGTAAGAACCATCAAAGTATAACTTCCATGTCATAGGTGTCATTGTCGTGAATACTGCCTCATTAGGAAAATATGACACCAAGGGATGATCAACTGTAGTAGGAGCATTGGCTAACTGATCAACAATCACTTATTCTTTTATGGCTTTGTGATCAACATATTGAATATCGAACTCACTTAAAATTATTACCCATTTAGAAGGTCTTCCAGTGATTACTTCTTTGTTGAGGAGATAATTTAGTGGATCTATCTTAGCTATGATATTTTTTTGATGATTTAGAATATAGTACCAAAGTTTTTTTGTGGCAAAAATAACAGTGATACATGCACGTTCAATTGGTGTATAGTTTAGCTCATAGCCCACTAGTATATGGTTGATATAATAAATAGCTCTCTCTTTTCCATCTCCATCTTGTTGTACTAGGAGAGCCCCTAATGTTGAAGATGTGGATGACATATACAAAATTAATGGTTTCCCATCAATTGGTGGCATTAGAACTAGTGGTGACATCGAGTAATCCTTTAACAATTGAAATGCTTGTCGGCATTGATAAATCTATTTAAAAGGAACACTTCTTAGTTGAGTCAAGTTTGATGGAGGAGGCATATCTATTACTGCTCTTATTTTTATTGGATTGACCTTGATGCCTCTATGAGAAACAATGTACTCTAGGATTTTACCAGAAGTAATCCCAAAGATGCACATTTTGGGATACAGCCTAACTTAATATTTTTCTAGTATTGTGAATATTTTGTTAAGAACTTCTAGATGAAATTTCCTTGTGAATGATTGAGCTAGCAAGTCATATACATAGTCCTCCATAAGAATGTGCATTATATCATGAAATATCATGGTCATGGCCTTCTCATAATTTTATCCAGTATTTTTGAGACCAAAGGGCATCACATCCCAATAGTATGTACCCCACGAACAAGTGAAAGTTGTTTTGTGTTGATCTTTAGGAGTGCTTCTTATCTGATTGTATCTAGAAAATCTATCCATTAAAGATAACATTTAATATCCAAGAGTGAGGTGCACTATGAGATCAATATTTGGGAGGGGGAAATCATCCTTGGGACAAGATTTGTTTAGATCCTTAAAATCCGTGCATATGCAAATTCCCCTAGTTGGATTTACTCACACTAAATTAGATATCTATTCTACATAATCAATAGATCCGATAAAGCCGACATCAAATAATTTATTCAACTCTATTTTAACCAAAAAGGAAATTTGTGGGTGCATTTTTCTTAGTTTTTGCTTGACTAGTTTTTCCCCTAGATGAAGAAGTAAGTGATGAAGAACCAACTCTGGATCTAACTCTAGAATATTTACATAGGACCAAGCAAAATTAATTTGTCCCGTGGAAAAGAAGTTCATAAATTTTGGCCTTTCTGTTTCAGTCAAGGAGACTATAAAATACACAATCCTAGGGTCTTACGTTGTACCAATGTTAATTTCTTCTATTTTTTCCACCAACAAAGGATACATCTCTTTATTTGTGGGGAGTACATCTAGCCTTCCCTCCTTAGGTGCCTCAAATAGGTTTTCACCCTTAGATACATCTTTTATTTTGAATTTTTCATGGTCTAAATATGCCTTTCAGTTTTCACCTGAAGACATTTTTTTTCATTTTTGTGAGTAGAAGATGGAGTGGACTCCCTAAAGTAAGATGTAGCATCAAGTTCTATATTGAATTCAACTTTGTGATCACCCCAAGTATAGTCTCTCAAAGTCCCCTAAACTCAACTATTGCTTCATCATTTTCAAAGATGTCTAAACTCAGAGGTCCTTGTTGGTCCCAATCTATAAGTTGGGGATGGATTAAAGGAATGTTATCATCAACATATGAGAAAGCAAGAGATATGGTTGATAGAGTAAGGATTGAAAAATTGTTCTAGGGTTGATCATTTTTTGTTTGGTCCTCAAAAAGGGGATTTCCATAAATTTCATGACCATAGGATTATCATAGGTGTGGAACGATTGAGAGAAAGTGGATAGAGTAAGGACTAAATAGTCTTTAGGATCCTAGAAGGTCTCAATCTGAGCCTAGTTATCAACATGTTGGCTTACCATAAGACTTGGGAGAAGTAGGTAACTTGTCAATGCAAAAGGAGTTTGTCATAGTATATTCACTGCATCCCTTTTCTTGGATTTGGACCTTATGTTCTTGAAGGGATATGGAAGGAAATGAAGACCTAGTAAGTAATGTGGGATCATCATATTATGAGGAAGTAGTCAATGAGGCTTCTTTATTAATTGGTACTTGATATTCAGGAATACCCTTCAAGTTGCTATAGTATTGAAAAGGGTCAAGATCTCCTAATATGGTAATCTCTACTCCATTATAAGGGAACTTGAAGCATTGGTGATAAGTAGAGAGAACGACCTTAATGATATAAATCTATAGATGACTGAGGAGTAGATTATATATAAGGTCTAGATCCAAGACCTGACATACTGTGTTTTCTACTACTGGACCAAATCTGAAGGAAAGGGTAATGAGACCCTTGGAGGAATTCTCTGCATCATCATAGGCTTTTATTACAATCATCTTAGAAGCATCAATACTTGCCTCAAAAAATCCTAATATAGTAACCAATTTCAAGGTACAAATATTCAGGTCTACTTTGTCATCAACCAAGACTCATATGATTTTATACTTATTAATGAAAACTTCTAGATGGAGGGCATCATTCTGATGAGGCCTATCATAAGGGACATTGTGTTTGGTGAAGGTGACATGGTGGGTGGTAGAAAGATACCCAACCATGGCCTGAAATTGATTGGCATCTAGATCTGCAAGAACATATGACTCTTGCAATGCTTTATCTAATATAGCTTTCTATGTGGGTGATGTATATAATAGCTCAAGAATAGACATTTGGGTAAGGGTTTTTCCTAGACAATCCAAAAGATTGTACTGATTTGGTAGTTGTAGTCTAAAAGTGGCTCCTTGGAGAACCACTTTAGATCTATGGGTAGTTACAACACACTCAAGAATTTTTCCTTTGATAGTTATGATAGAGAAATTTTATCCATTTGCCAATAATATTAATTGTGTACTCATAATCCACCTTTGTATAATTGGTATTTGTATCAGTCTTTGATCCTAAGATGGAGGCCTATCCCTAATCATGGTTTTACAAAGGGTCATTGAATATAGTATGATATGTATTTAAGGATCCAATAGGGTCATAAATCACTATGTCCCCCCATTTTATAAGGTCCTATATGATCTTGAGTCTAAATTATGAATAAGTTCAATGTCCTTTGTTCCTATGGAATTCAAAAAAGGCATTATCATTCCACCAAGATGGTTTATTAGGGCCAAGGTCATAATATTTGGCCTTTGAGAGTTGAATAATTTTAGACTAAAAGATTTTCTTTAAGATTGATTCAATTTGTTCCCCTAGAGGTGCAAATTGTCATTTCATAGGAAGCATGGATTTAAGAGAAACATGTTGAGGATTGTTTGGAATAGCATTGGTCAATTGTGAAGGAATAATGATGGATTAGTATTGGTTGCTTGCATCTGAGATAGGTTAAGTCCCTTAAGATTAAGGATTGGATGATCTTTGTTTATCATTTTAGCATCCATAACGCCATCATTCATCACATTTTTTTATGAGACCAAGATTTGGATTTGTCATTAGAAGTGCTTGAATTGTTGTTTGATCTTTTAAATATTTTTATGAGTCCCTTTGCCACAAGAGACTTTTCAATAGGGATTCCCTTTTGAAAAACTTCTTCAAATTTAGTAGGGTAGTAGACCTGAAGTTGGAAGATTAATTTTGGATTCAAGTTGTCAATAAATATTTGCACCAACTATTTTTTAGGTATCTCACATGGACATCTACTTTCCAAAATTCTTCATCTTTGCAAAAAGGATGCAAAATATTTCCATTCTTCATGTTTAGTTGTGCATAGATTTACTATGTGTAGACACTCAAAAATGTCCTGAATGATTCTACACACTTGAATCCGATATACTAACATCGTTTCGTCCTAAAATTCATCCTCTTTTCGCCTATTTAATTAAATAAGGGCCTAGTTATTTACTTAAATGAATCATTTTCATATATTAATCTAACTAATCTAATTGGGTTAATTCACCCCCTTTCACATTCACCTCTCATCCTGTTTAATCAATAATAATTCAAATTATTTAATTTAAACCCCCTAAGTCCTCTCATTTTATTAAATAATCCTATATTGTTTAATTAAATGTCATTTTCACCCTCCTCTCATTAAATAAATGAATTATTTAATGGATATCCTCATATTCTTCAAGTTGCACAATTAAAACTTAGTTTTAATTACTAATTACTAATTTTCCTCACCCATCCACTGGTATAGGGAATATTCCAAAGGGATATTCTCCTATTTGGTTCCAAAGATGGAATATTCTTTCCTAACAAACTTTGTAACAAACTTTCAAAGTTGTTACAAAGTGTGTTTGTTTGAATCATTCTCATCCATTGATGCTTTCCTTGATCCATGTGATCTTTGATTCTCATCCATTGATGATAATCCTTGATCCATGTTTCACCCTCCTTTTCATCTTGACCATTGATTGACCAAATCGATATGAGCCCTTGATTCTTCATTTTCACTCCTATAAATACTTCACCATTTGGAGAGAAATGGATCCACCTTTTCAAAGTAAAGTCATGCTTTCAAAATTCATACTCACATACATCCACATTTAGCATTTGTTAGCATTTTAGCTTAATCTTCATCCATATTAGTTTAAGTATTCATTAATGGCTTCCATTTTAGCTTAGTTTGCATCCATTTTAGCATAAATTTACATCCATGGCTTGTATATTTGAACTTTTTTTCTATTTAACATAGCTTGCATCCATCTCCATCAAGAATTTTAGTATTTAGCACTCACTTTCATCATGTTAAACTAGTTTTGCATCCATGTTTCGTTCATATTTCATCAGTTTCATCATTTTTCATCAATAAATTCAATTAGAATGACTCATATTATCCAAGGGATTGGGAAAGGGTCACCATTCCACATCAATGTGACACCACTCCCCTAATGGGATAAGGTTTGAGGTCTTAGAAAAGGTTTATTTCAAGCTTTCATGTTTATTTCATGTTTAGTTTAATGGTTTCTTAGTTTTTTATGCTTTCAAACACCACCTCATTGGGATCATGGCATAGTGGATTAAATATGCCTTAAATTTGTATGGTCTAGTCTATTTAACCTATACTATGAAAATGATCACATTTTGGCACTAGAGGGAGGGGTATACTAACCAAATTTGATGAATTTATCTTTAGATTTGTGTGTTCTTTAGTTTGCAAATACAATACTTTTGAAGCCTACATCAATGCCATTATAACACATTGCCATATAGCGATGTCTTCAAGAATTATAGCAACACATATGAAATCCAAGAATGCATTTAAATATAGTGACACATTTTACTTTTTAGATTTTTCATGAATTTAGTTATGGTGATGCAATTGATGTCACTATTTTGTTTCAGAGCGACACACTTCAACTTCACCAGAGTGATGCACTTCAATTATAGCGACGCCTTTGTCAATTTCGACGGTGCCTTTGTGTTAAACGACACTTTTTATTGGTAAAGAAAACAAAGAGATCATTTTCACATGTGCTTTAAAGTTTTAACTTCATAATCTCTCTAACATTCTACTGACATCTATTTTTTGTTTTTGAGGCTAATTGGTTTTGCAGATTTGGGAAAAAACTAGGAAATTATTTACCCCAACTTGTTGGGGTCATAACTTTCTACTCAATGCTCAAAATTTGAATCCATTTGCACCATTGGAAAGGTATCCAAGAGTACCAATTCAATCCATAAAAAATAATGCCTTCAAAAGTCAACTTTTAGGGACCAACACAAGTTTCAACCCCAAATTCCACTATGAAGGCCTTTGAAAACATAATTTACTAGAACACAGAAAAAACTAAAAAAATTTGGAAAATTTTGATTTTCTATTTTTATTTGTTCTAGTTATTGTAAAAGTGTTTTGACACTTAGAGGATGTTATAACCCCTCATATGTTTCTTTTCTTTATATTTTAGGACTACTAAAATTCCATTCGGTTTTAAAACTTACAATCTTAGGACCACTAGCTTTCAATTGGGCTTAAAATTTACTTTCAAAGTTGGTTAAAATTGAACCCACACATCCTCATTTTGCAATATCGGTTAAAACTAGAAAAAACAAACAAACACTTCCATTGGTGCTTAAAATGAAGACATTTTTCTATATTGGGTTAAAATGAATGAGAATTTGGTGTGCTTGCTTTGCTTATATACACTTGTAGTGTGTATCCACTCCCCTTGCGCTTCATGTGATATTGGGTGAAGAGAAACACTCAAATGTACTTTGCTTGTATATGCTTGCAGTACATATCCACTCCCCTTGCACTTCGTGTGATATTGGGTGAAGAGAAATACTCAAGTGTACTTCCTTACTTTGAGTCACCCTTAAGAGAGGACTTGCTATGAGATACATCCCACAATGGAGAACTAGTAGTCAAGTTCTTGCAAGAACATTTACTGGCAGGCTATATTAAATTTTGTGAAATCATGAGAAAGTAGGATATATTTGGGGCATCCATAACATAATACACCTAATCCCATGCCTTAAGTGGAACAAGAACGGTTAAAGCCTTAAGTGCCCAAGTGGATGAATATGCATTATGGTGTTCTTGGTTTGTTGACATTAATAACCTTGTTGCAGTAGCCAACCAAGTCCAATTCTAAAGCGTTCTTTAAAGTGGTGTATTGGAACTTAGATTCCAAGAAGTTACTTACCAAGTCTGACTTGTGGATCAAGGAATAAAGGCTTAAAGAGAATGGACTCTTTTTCTCTTGTTCCTCCATAATGTTGCATGTAAAATTATCCCTTTGAGGCATGAGATAAGCCCACCAAGAAGATATGTACCCACTTGAGCTAGGAATGTTATATTGCTTGTGAGCCGATTTAACACATTTCTTGGTTCTAAAACATCTTAAACTCACATTAACATGATTCATCAAATTACAAACCCTTTGGATCAAGTATGGATACTTTTTGAAAAGTCCTAATATTATTGCTTTTCCCTAAGGATTTTATCCTTAGAGGCTTCTAAATATTTGGACTTATATCTAAATCCACACTTTTCAAAGTTAACATAGGGAACTATGGCCTTAGCTTCATGATTTTCACATAATTGACTTTGTGAAATGAAGGTTGCTTATACATAGACATCTTTTAGTTTGAACATTAATTAAGACTTTCTTGATGTGGTAATGAAACAATCTCACTTAAGCAAAGATTAAATCAAATGAGCACCCCACATTGATGTATGTTCAAACATTGACTCCCCAAAACAAACAAAGTTGAACAAGGAAAGTATTGCAAAATATTGAGTCCAAGTTCTATTTTATCAAAATCATTGAGTTCTTAAAGTTTTATCACTTTAGAGCTATAGCATGTTTCTCACTATCTTGGTCTTGCAAAATAAAGGTCCCTTTTAGGTTAACACATTTTGGGTCAAAACATTTCATCCACCTTCACAAATTTAACATCTCACTTCATAAACAACTTTAGAAAATTTTGGACACATCAACACTCTTTAGACTTAGACAATAATCAAACCAATCCCCTAACTTAGCTACTGTGTGTAAAATGGATCCTTTTCCATACACTTAGTTGAGTTAGTTATCACATTTGTGGACTAGTTTATCTTAAAGGTCGCAAGTCTACCTTAAAGATTTACAAGTTCATTAACACCTTTTATCCAAGACATCAAAACATCAAAGCTCTTTGTCTAAAAGTGTTGTCCAAAAGTTTAGAAAGTTCATCCCCCATATCATTCACCCTTTTTCATCATCCATTCACACCATTGGTCCAAAACAACTTAGAGGGTCCCTTTTACCCAAATCTGAGTCAACTAGAGAGTTTCAACCTTATAAATCTCAACACACCTCTCCCATAGTTGACCCACAATACATGGTTACAACAAGATCACAACACAACATAATCATGGAACAAACCAAAGGAACATCTACCACAAATCATACTAACCCACAAGAATTTGATCCAAGGAGCCATTCTAGCCCCTCACAACTATTGTATGTTGTGGATATGTTGTTGATATGTGGTTGTTATTTATGTCAACACTATTAGCATTCGGTGTACTAGAGGTTTTATATGTCAATGATATTGAAAAAATTGTAAAAGAAAGTCTTTAAGGTTCCCTATGGAACTGTGCAGGTCATGAAGGCGTCTTGTTCTTTACATTGAATTTCAGCTACTATGGACTAAAGTTTTTTTTGATGAGTGTATCTAGATCATCTACCGGAAGTTTCAGAGGTTCGCGTATAGATTTGATCATGTTGTGGTCTGACAGTGTTTTTTTGGTCTCTATCAGTGTTTCTGAATGAATTTTATGTGTTTTTGGAAATCTTAGTTGCCGCAGATGTTTCTCTGTTGTTTCTTGGTGTTCTTGGATGTTTCTAGATCATGTTTTATCTTTGTGGTACATCCACATTGATAGGTGTGCTCATGGTCAAAAAAATTTCCTGCATATGTTTGTTTTTCTTGTTCTCAGGCGACATGTTGGTGGTAGCATGTTGTGGATCATCGAGGTGAAATTAATTGAAGTATTTTGTGTTGGAGTTTTAAATTTGGGTCTCCACTATGCTGTGGCGGACCTTGGTGGATTCGCATTAAAATTTTATTTGTAAATTTGGGTTGACATTGCAAATATGTTTTATTTTCCTATCTGACTAAATTATTGATGAAATCTCATGTAGCAGATATATAAGAGTGATTGTTTCATCAGTGTTGCATGTTGAAAAAGTGTTGAGTGTGCTCTTCTGTGTGTATGTGTGAATATCATTTGATTACATAGTAGAGTGTGAAGAAGGTCGAGCGAAGTGTGAAGTAGTTTGTGAAGGAGTTTTATGTGCTTTATTGGACTATAATCAGGCTTGTGGAGAAGCTATTCTTTCAGTTGATACCCTCTGAATTTTAATCCTATTATGTATTGTTGGGAAGTGAGCCCCTTTTGTATTTGAGCAATAATCTCTAGGCAGTGTGCCTAAATGCATGTGCATTCCCCTTATTATTTCTCATTATACTTTTAACAGGGTATAATCTTGTGGACTAACATCCACCGTGGTTTTTCCCCTAATAGGGTTTCCACATAAAAAAATATCAGTGTTCTTTGTCTCTCTGATGTACTAATTGCTTATGGTTAATTGCTTATCCATCAAATATGATATTAAGTTAAGTAAAGTTTGAAAAGTTTATTATTTTGTGACAACTGATTCACCCCCCCTCTCAGTTGTTTGTCCTTATTTTTCCAACAATTGGTATCAGAGCAGGTTCCTCTGAAGAATTCTAAAAGCTTAAGGTGATCCGAGATGGCAACATTCAAGAAGGATAGCCCAAGATTCGATGGAACTAACTACTCACTGTGGAAAGTTAGGATGCAATGTCACCTAAGGTGTATTGTGAAGCCTACTGGAAGATTACAAAAGATCCATATGTTATTCCTCAAAATGGTCCCTCCACTATTGATGAGATCAAAGATGCTGAAAATAATATCAAGGCTATAGAAGCTTTGGTGAGTGCTCTGATAGATTCAGAGATGGCTAATGTGGTAGGACTGTAGATAGCTCGTTAGATTTGGACAAAGCTGGAAACTCTGTATGAAGGAGATGCACAGGTGAAGATGGCTAAGCTACAAAGTCTAAAAGGCAAGTATGAAAATTTGAAGATGGGTGAAGATGTGAATATCACCTCTTTTATGCAAAGAGTAAATGAAATAGTGATGGGTATTACATGTTTCGGTGGTTCTCTGGATGAGGATGAAATTGTGGCTAAGATACTCAGATCCTTGCCTCCCTCCTACAAAGTGAAGTCTCATGCTATTGAAGAACTCATATCAGTAACAAAGATGTCATGAGACACGTTGGTTGGTAAGGTTGCTGCTTTTGAATTAAGTGAATTTGGTGAATCTATTCCGAAGACTAAATTTGTATTCAAGGCTACTATATCCAAAAGTAACAAGCAAAGATATAGTCTAGGAGAGAGTTCCAGAAAGATATCCAAGTATGATGAAAAACTGAAGCAGCTTGAAGGGAAAGAAAGAGAGGTAGAAGAATTGGAAGCACTGATTGTAAAGAAAGAAGGCAGAGGGAAAGGTAAGTATGAAGGAGTGTTACCTATTAAATGCTTTTCATGTAGTAAAATAGGTTAGTTTGCATCAAGATTTCCTAAAAGGGTCCCTAGAACTAAGCCTAACAAGTCTAGATTCTAAAAGAAATTTTACTTTGATGAAGGAGTGACTGATGATGAGTTTGATAAAGATACTAGAAATGAAGATGAATGGGTTTTCATTGCTACCGTTGAACATAGTCATGTGGCTACTGAAGATGAGAAAGCTCTTGCAGCCCAAGTTGAAGAAAAGGATGAGTGGGTTATTGAGAGTGGATGCTCACATCATATGACTGTTGATAAAAACAAATTTGTAAGTCTAGAGAAATATGATGGTGGTGTTGTAAGATTTGGAGACAACAATGTTGGTGTGATTCGTGGCAGAGGTTCTATTTGTCTTGGTGGTAAGGATAACACTGATGATGTTCTTTATGTTTAATGCTTGAAGCACAATCTTTTGAGTGTTGGACAGATGGTGGGAAAAGGATATGATCTATAATTCAAAAATGGAAGATGCAAGATACGTGGAAGTTCTGGCAATATGATTGCTACTAGTAAATAGACAAAAGGTAATATTTTTCACCTGAATACTGCTAGTGGGAGTTGTTTAATTGCTCAATTAGATGAAATTTGGTTGTGGCATAGAAGTTTGTGTCATGTAAATTTTGATAACATTGTCAAGGTAAGTTCCACTCAAGCAGTAAGAGGTCTACCTAAGTTAGTGAAGCCTACTAACACAATTTGTAAGGAATGCCAAATGGGTAAACAGACTAGAGTCTCCTTCCAAAGCAAATAGTTTCATTCAAATGATTTGTTGGAGCTGCTACATACTAACCTCTGTGGTCCCTCCAGAATTAGAAATATTCATGGAGAAAGGTACTTTATGTTGATTATTGATGATTATTCTAAAATGATATGCGTTTCCTTTTTAAGAGAAAAATGTGAAGCACTAGAAAAGTTCAGAAGTTTCAAGGCTATGGAAGAGAATGAGAAAGGTATGCAAATCAAGTGTTTGAGATCTGAAAAAGGTGGTGAGTTCACCTCTAGGGAGTTCAAGTCTTTTTGTGAAGAACATGGAATTAGAAGACAATTATCTACTTCTTGAAACCCTCAACAGAATGGAGTTGCAGAAAGAAAGAATAGAACAATTTTGGATGCTGCTAAAACAAAGATGTTAGAAGGAAATGTGCCCCAGAGCTATTGGAGTGAAGTTGTACAAGCATTGTTGTGTATACTTTAAACCGGGTAAATGTTAATGGCAATTCTGGTAAGACCCCTTTTGAGCTATCGTTTGGTAACAAGCCTACTATTAAGTATTTCAAGATCTTTGGAAGCAAGTGTTATATCAAAAGAGATGATTATATACACAAGTTTGATGCACGAAGCAATGAAGGAATATTTTTAGGTTATTCTACTAAGAGCAAGGCCTACCGATGCAATAACTGAAGACTAAGAAAGATGGTTGAGAGTGCAAATGTCAAAGTTGATGAGGATTCTATCAAATCATCAAGATATTGTGGATATGATTCTGATGAAGACAATACAAACAAAGGGAAGAATGTTCAAACATAGAATCAACTTCAAATTGTGCCATATGTTCCAGTTGTTCTGGTAAAGCAACCTTAATTTGTTTCAGTAAGTCAAGGTAGTTAGGAAGTAGAGACAAGTGCAAGTACTGAAGGAAGATCAAAAGAATCATAAGTTCAAGAAAATTCCAAAACTCCAAGGTATGTAAAGTTAAACCATGTTGAAAGCCAAATTATAGGAGATAAGAATAAGGGAGTGCAAACTAGAAGGAAGATTGTAGAAGAATACTACCTGATTTCCAAGATTGAACCTAAAAATGTTACTAAATCCTGTCAAGATGAACACTAGATGGAATCTATGAAGGAAGAGCTGACACAAATTGAAAAGAATGACACATGGATACTTGTTCCTAGACCTAAAGACAAAAATGTGATTGGTACTAAATGGGTGTTTCAGAACAAGCTGAATGAACAAGGTGAAGTTGTCCAGAACAAAGCAAGACTAGTATGTAAAGGGTATTCTCATATGGAAGGTGTTGATTTTGAAGAAACTTTTTCCCTTGTTGCTAGAATCAAAGTTGTTAGATTATTTCTTGATTATGTTGCATACAAGGATTACAAAGTCTATCAAATGGATGTGAAGTCAACATTTCTGAGTGGAGAACTAGAAGAAGTATATATTGAACAGTCAGATGGATTTCAGCTAACCGACAAGGAAGATATGGTTTGTTTCTTGAAGAAATCTCTATATGGACTCAAGCAAGCCCCTAGAGCCTGGTATGCTAGATTGGACAAATACTTACTGAAGCTTGGATTCACTAAAGGTACTGTTGATAGCAACTTATATTTCAAATTGGATCATGATAAAGAATTAATTATAGAAGTCTTTGTTGATGACATCATTTTTGGAGGAGATGATGGTTTGTGCATGAATTTTGCTAATGAGATGAAGGATGAATTTGAGATGAGTATGATTGGAGAGATGAAGTTCTTTCTAGGATTACAAGTGACCTGATTAGACAAGGGGATATTCATATCTCAGTCCAAATATGTGATAGAGCTACTAAAGAAATTTGGGATGGAAGATTCAAATCCTGTAGGTACTCCCATGGTGACCAGATGCAAGCTAACACAAAATGATGATTCTCCTAAATCAAATCAAACTAGATACAGGTCAATGATCAGTGGATTACTTTATTTAAATCAAACTAGACCAGACATTATGAATGTTGTATGTATGGTTGCTAGATTTTAGGCTGATCCAAAAGAATCACATGTAACTATTGTTAAGAGGATCTTCAGATATCTGAAAGGAACAATTGACTTTAGACTTTGGTATCCAAAGGATGATGATCTCACTCTGAGTGCATATACTGATGCAGATTGGGTTGGTGATGTAGATGACAGAAAAAGTACTAGTGGTGGTGATTTCTTCCTAGGGAAGAAGCTGGTGTCCTGGTTGAGAAAAAAATAGAATTCAATTTCTCTGTCTGCTACTAAAGTAGAATATATTTTTGCTGCAAAAAATTGTACTCAAGTAATATGGATGAAACAAATTTTGAAAGATATCAAGGTGATATATGAAGAGCCTATTGCCATATATTGTGACAATTCAAGTGCAATAAATATTTCAAATAATTTGGTACTACACTCTAAGACTAAGCATATATCAATCAAGTTTCAGTTCTTGAGAGAGAAAGTGAATGAGAAAGAAGTCAAATTGGAGTATGTGCCTACCAAAGAATAGATTGCAAACACCTTTACTTAACCATTGTTGAAGGATACTTTTGATTATCTTAGAGGAATGCTAGGGGTAGTTACCCCTCCTGATGAGAACTAAGAAGATGCATTTACTTGCATCAATCTATGAGCTACATTGCTATATTCCAATCTAGATTGATGTTTTTGTGGCTACTAATTAGGGGGAGTAGTTAGATGTACAGATATGTGGTTTGGAGCATGTATATGGAAAGATCATGGTTACCTTTTCGATTGATGTCAAAGGGGGAGAAGTGCAATGTGAAAAATCCCTTTAAGAATCAAAGAGAATTTGAGAAGAGTCAGAACCAAAGGGAAAGCAAGTGTGTTGGGTTGATGGTATTTTTCACATCATGTGTTGCCATCAATGCCAAAGGGGGAGATTGTTGGATGTTGTGGATGTGTTGTTGATATGTGGTTGTCATTGATGTCAACACTATTGGAATTTGGTGTACTAGAGGTTGTATATGTCGAGGATATTGAGAAAATTGTAAAAGAAAGTGTTCCAGGTTCTCTATGGAACTGTGCAGGTCATGAAGGTGTCTTGTTCTTTACGTTGAAGTTCATCTATTTTGGACTAAAGGGTTTTTTTATGAATGTATCTAGATCATCTACAGGAAGTTTCAAAGGTTTGTGTATAGATTTGATCATGTTGTGGTCTGACAGTGTTTCTATGGTCTCTATCAGTGTTCTTGAATGAAGTTTATGTGTTTTTGGAAATCTCAGTTGTTGTAGATGTTTCTCTATTATTTCTTGGTGTTCTTGGATGTTTCTAGATCATGATCTATCTTTTTGGTATGTCCACATTGATCAGTGTGCTTGTGGTAGGAAATATTTCCTGCATATGTTCGTTTTTCTTGTTCTCGGCCGACATGTTGGTGGTAGCATGTTGTGGATCGTCAAGGTGAAATTAATTGAAGTATTTTTTTGTTGGAGTTTTAAATTTGGGTCTCCATTATGTTGTGGCCGACCTTGGTGGATTCGAATTAAAATTTTATTTGTAAATTTGGGCCAACATTGCAAATATGTTTTATTTTCCTGGCTGACTAAGTTATTGATGAAATCTCATGTAGCAGATATATAAGAGTGATTGTTTCATCGATGTTGTGTGTTGGAAAAGTGTTGAGTGTGCTCTTATGTGTGTATGTGTGAATATCATTTGATTACAGAACAAAGTGTGAAGTAGTTTGTGAAGGAGTTTTATGTGCTTAATTGGAACTATAATCAAGCTTGTGTAGAAGTTATTCTTTCAGTTCATATCCTCCAGATTTTAATCCTATTATGTATTGTTGGTCAATGAGCCCCTTTTGTATTTAAGCAGTGAGCTCTAGGAAATGTTCTTGAATGCGTGTGCATTCCCCTTATTATTTCTCATTATACTTTTAACATGGTATAATCTTGTGGACTAACATCCATCATGGTTTTTCCCCTAATAGGGTTTCCACATTAAAAATATTGGTGTTCTTTGTCTCTCTGATGTGTTAATTGCTTATGGTTAATTGCTTATCCATCAGATTTGAGATTAAGTTAAGTAAAGTTGGAAAATTTTATTATTCTATGACAACTGATTCACTCCCCCCTCTCAGTTGTCTGTCCTTATTTTTCCAACAACAACAACCACAAAATCCTTTAGGGTATGAGGTAGAAGATGTCACAAAAAACCCACTTGAGCTCACCAAGGAAGAACTCCTTGAGTATTTAAAAGATCATCAAACTTTTGAAAATGTGGCTCCAAATTTTCTTGCACAAACCTTGACACAAGGGTTAACCCAATCTACGAATCAACCAACTCCATCCCTTGTTCCAAGTCAAACATCAACTCCTAGTATTTCAACTAGGATTAGCACCAATCTTGGTCACACTCTCCCTTTAGGAGGCAACACACTTTTGGGTACCCAACACACCAATTCTCCCCAAGACACAACTAATTGGATGCCAAATTTTGGGGCCCCATCTCATTCTTCCACCACCATTCTAGAGCATCCCCTCCATCCATAAAAACCACTTACACTCCATAGCACCACAATGGCCTTGACATTTCAAGTGCAACCATCTTCATCCATCACCATAAATACCCAAAGTGTGCCCACCGTTACACAAGGTAATCTAAACCAAATACCTCAAATAAGACAACAAGGGAAATTTAACACCCTCACACAAAGTCAACCCCAACAAGTGGTTCCAACAACCCCATTGACACATCAAAACAGGTAGTTACCCAAACTAATCAATTCAATCCATCCACATCAGTCCCATCTATCATCAATCCAAATCAAAGCAACACATTGATCACAAGCCCCATCAACCAAGGTAATGCATTGGCCCCACATCAAACACAACAAGGGAACCCTTCTAATCAATTGATCCAAGGTCAAAATGTGCCATTGACATCGCAATACCAAAAAGCGACATCATCATATTTACCATTGGTCCCCCAAATCATGCAAGATCAAATGGGCTCCCAAACCAATTTTCCTCCCTCCCAATCAAAAATATTGCAAGGAATGGTAGCATAAAACAACCCACAATTCACTCACACCATGATCAACCAAAACCCATCTCACGTATCCCAACAACAAAACACCTCCATGTTGCAAGTGCAACAAGCTCACACTCTAGCTTTACAACAAGCACAACAGGCTTATCAACAAGTGTTGCAACAACAACAAGCTCAAGCTCAAGCCATATAAGCACAACAAGCTCAAGCTCAAGATTTGCAACAACAAAAATCTTATCAACAAGCATTGCAATAACAACAGGCCCAAGCACAAGCCTTGCAACAACAAAAAGCTCAAAAAAATCCTTAATCACACAACAAAACAACAACAAGCTCAACAAAAATCCTTGGTAACACAACAATAACAACAAGAAGCACAACAACAAGAATTGCTAGCACAATAACATGCCCAACAACAAGTGCTTGCACAACAACATCAACAAAAAGGTTTATACTACAATCCTCAAAAAAACATCATCAATCCAAATACGTTAGGAGCATATACACCTCTCCCACTATCACCTTCGTAGTATCAAACTCCACCCTACACACCATACAACAGCTCATCATATCAAAATCCCACTTATAACTCATCCACCATCCCGCAAGACACAACATATGCTCCTCCACCAAATATGCAAGATGATATGTCATCATAGCTCAAGGCACTCACGCAATAAATCCAAGACATTCAAATGGGGAAAAAAAAAAAAGCCACATACACAACAAAACTTGTGTCCATACCCATTCGATATGAACATCGCAATGGTACCTTTCCCACCCATTTTTGAGGTCCCTAAATTTGATAAATACAAAGGGAGGGGAAATCCTATGGATCACATCAAATAATTGAACCATGCCATGTGTATGGAGGTTGCCTACAATGATTCATACTTGATGTGTCTCTTTCCATAGAGTTTGGCAGGCCCTACCATTGATTGGTTCTCATAGTTGCCCCTAGGTATCAAAACCTTCCAAGAAATCAGTGATAGATTCATAGATCACTTCTCCTTTAACCTAGACATGGATGTAAGATTAGAAGAGTTGTACACTCTCAAGTAGAACAAAGGAGAAACCTTCGCTAATTTCCTACAAAGGTGGAGGAAAAGAGATAGTAAGAGAAAGAAGCCCATTCCTGATGAGCAACATGTGGGGATTATCATAGAAAATGTTGATCCAGTTGTCCTTCCACTTAAAGATACAATGTATCACCACCTATGATGAGCTTGTCCCTAGGGCCCTCAACATTGAGAGAGGTCTAATCTCACAAGGAAACACACAAGCGTATAAAGACAACCTACCATCTACCAATTCAAATGAAAAGCCCTGTGTGTTGACTAAGAACAAGAACATGACAAATGATGGTATTGTTGATGCTAAAGTTGTCATAAGTGCTCCTAAGAAAAACACCGATCAACCAACCAACACACAACAAACTGTTAAACAAACCCCACCACCACCACAGGATAACTAAATCAATAACACCAATACCCAACAAAGAGGACCCCCTAATAGGAATAACTACCCTAAATGTAAATACACACCATTGGGGGAACCTATTGAATCTGCCATGCAGAAATTTGTACAATCCAACTTGATTGCACTCCCTAATTTCTAGAACCATATCAAGAACCTCAAGATAAACTACCTTGGTATAATGAAAAGGATCTTTGCGAGTTTCACAAGATTAAGGGACATAAAACATCAAATTGTATGAAATTGAAGAACGTTATCCAAGATGTCATAAAAAATGGAGGCATAACTATCAAACTATCAACCAATAACCAAGACCTCAAGATATACAAGAATCCAATGCTAGATCATAACAAGGGGAAAGAAAATGGAAAAGGGAAAAATTACACTAACGTGGGACATGTCTATTCCAATGTGGTCACCTCTTGTGACAATGTTGTAATAGTCGTCGCCATCAAAGGACCTAGTGCAAAGCGTGGAGTCACCATACAATGTGGTAAGATTACAATCTAAGGAGCTTCATCTCAACCTAGGGCACAACCTACATTTTCAATGTCAAACCCTAGCAACTACAGTCTCCTAGATCAACTAAAGAATACCCTTGCACAAATCTCTAGTCTAGAACTATTGAAGCTATCTCTCACACATAGGGATATACTAGAAAAGGATCAACTTCCTCTGTTCTTGAGAATATTGATACATAGTAGTTTTTATCTATGATATGGCATATCACTACCCCCCATATTCTCACCTTCTCAAAACATGACCTCCCAACATAACCATCTCACAATCACACTTTGCACCTTGAGGTCACTATTCATAAAAATAAAGTTAAAAGAGTCTAAGTAGATAGAGGTACTGGTCTAAGCATTTGCACCCTTCAACTAGTCAAGAACTTGGGTTTTTCAGAGGATGCTATTGAAAAGATAAAAATTACAACCATAAGAGCATATGATGACCAAGAATGGGTATCGTAAGGCATCATCAAGCTACCTATCCAAGTGGGACCCATCATTGTTGAGACCACTTGCCAAGTGCTAGATCTTGATCTCCCCTAAAACAACCTGCTTGGTCGACCATGGATTCATGTCATGCAAGCAGTAGCTTCCACCTATCACCAATGTGTCAAGTTTCATTTTGAGGATAAAGAAGTCACTATCCATGGAGATCTTGAGCCTTTCTACTATTGCAAGAACCTTGAGGATAAGTTCTACAATATCCCCCAAATACCAAAGAATGATGAAGGAACTACATCCTCCTCCTCATTTGATGACCCATCTTCTCTTGCATCTACCTCAAAAACCAAAACACCCATTGTGTAGAATATACCCAACATCAAGGCAATAATCAAGGATAATAGTTGTGGAGATTATAATCTAAAGGACACTTTTGTGTTGGGTGAGTTATCTCTTTCCCCCATATCTCATGGAAAACCCACACCTATCAACAAAGTGACTGAAACATTAAATCTTGCATCTACCACCTTCACCAAGTGGGGGGACTTGAACAAAGAGTATTCCAATGAGGAAGATGTATCTAAATTGCTCTATTAGGACAACCTACCCATGCCCGTTCTTCCCATGGAAGATGATAATAAAGTTTTACAACTAATGATGGGATGGAGGTACAACAAGAATCAAAAGTTGGGAAAAAATGACAATGGTTTACTAGAACTCATCGTTCCTAAGAGACGTCCAAGGAATCTTAGCTTAGGATGTACTATTAGTAAGGTGACCCTTCTTAGCAAGGGTACTTCTAATAAATGGCCTAAGGCTTCCTCTTGGTTACCAACATCATGTGAAACTACCCTAGATGACTTCCCCCTTGACATTGACAACCTATTTGAGAATAAATCTCTCTTTATGATATCTACAACATCTTTCACCCTAAATTTCCAAACCACTGAATTAAGCCTAGTGTACCCTTAACTCATTGACTGGGACCAACAAGGACCACCAACTCTAGATATATTCAAAAATGATGAAGTGATCTCATAATTCATGGGACTCCATAACAACTTACCATGTGGGGATCACAAAGAAAGATTTGATATAGAGCTAGACACATAGGCATACTATGGGGAGATGATTGAATCCCTTAGTCACAAAATTGATGACATGAGAATCACATGCAAGTATTTAAGTGAAAACCACACTATGGCACTTTCAAATCACAAAATAGTAAAAAGAAAGGACACATCCAAAGGTGAAAACCTCTCTGAGGCACCCAAGGATGAGGGATTCAATCTCCCTCTTAGTGTAATGCATCCAAAAAAAATAGCAGTACTAGCAAAGAAGGCTACTCCAATGAATGTAGGAATAGAAGAAGCACCTAAGATAAGCTTTTATGCTAAATCCTTGTTGGATGAAGAACAAATAAACTTAGCAGCATTCTTGAAAGAAAGAAGGGAAAACTTTGCATGGTCCTACACAGACATTCCTAGACTCGATCCTGAAGTGGTTGTACATAACTTAGCAGTCTATCCTAAAGCCAAACCAGTGAAAAAAAATTGAGAAAAATGTACCCTCATATTACATTACTAGTTAAACTAGAGTTACAGAAGCTCATTGACATCAGATTTATCTGACCAATTGACTATCCTGAGTGGGTTTCCAACTTGGTACCAATCTCCAAACCCACTGGGGGCATCAGAATATGTACAGATTTTAGGGATTTGAACAAAAAAGTCCAAAGGATGATTTCCCTCTTCCCAACATTGACATCATTTTTGATCTAACATCAGGACATGAAATGTTATCACTCATGGATGGATTTTTAGGCTATAACCAAATCATGATCACCAAGGAGGATCAACATGAAACTGCATTCACTTGTCCATGGGGAACATACTTTTGGAACATGATTTCATTTGGGCTAAAAGAATGTTGGAGTGACCTATCAAAGGGTGATGACCTTAATCTTTCATGATATGATCCACAAGAATAGTTAAATATTATGTGGATGATATTTGGCTAAATCAAAGAAAATAAAGGAGCACATAGAGGTATTGGGACCAATCTTCAACAGGCTCAGAATATAAGGTAAGACTGAATCTAAAAAAGTGTCTTCAGGGTTACATCAGGTAAGATTCTTTGTTAGATTGTGCCACAAAGAGGGATAGAGATAGATCCAAAAAAGGTGAAAGAAATCTTAGACATGGAGCCACCACAAACACTAAAATAGATGAGAGGGCCACAAGGAAGGTTACAATCCATTAGTAGATTCATAACGCAACTGTTGAATACAAGATCCACCCTTTCTTGCATCTTCTCCATAAAGGAATAACATATAAGTGGGATGAGAAATATGATAAATCCTTTCAACAAATCAAGAACTACTTATTATCAACTCCAATTCTCATGCCAATGATACCAAACAAGCCATTGATCCTATACATCTCAGCAGCATGAACAGCACTAGGTGCTCTTCTATCCCAACACAATGAAACGGGAAAGGAAATAGCTATCTATTACATCAGCAGGACCTTGGTAGGATATGAAATGAATTACTCATCCATTGAGAAGGCATGCTTGACAGTGGTCTTTGCTTCACAAAAATTCAGGCATTACATGCTTTCACACCAAATCAAGCTTATTGCTAATATCAACCCATTAAAATATTTATTATCTAAAGTAACTCTTACTTGGAAAATGGCCAAATGGGTAATTATCCTAATAAAGTTTTACATGGAGTATGTGGAGTGAAAGGATATCAAAAGAAAAGTAATTACAATCCAACTAGTTGAAGCACCCATTGATGCAAAGAATCCTTTGATATTTGAATTTCTTGATGAATTAGTGTTTCTCCTCAATGTAGTAGATCAATGGAAAATTTAATTTGATGGATCATTTACCCAACATGGATCAAGGGTGGGCATTCTCTTTATCACCCCTCAAGGTGACTATATTCCAAAGTCATACTGGCTATCATTTCCATGTACTAACAATATTGTTGAGTATGAAGCTCTAATAACAGGTTTAAGAATAGTAGTCCAATGGTAGATACAAGAGTTAAAAGTCTATGGATACTCATACCTGATTGTTAACCAATTCAACGATGAATACCAAACCAAGGATCATAAATTTACTCCTTATAAGATGGTAGAAATTCTTAAGGACTTCTTCACTGATATAACCTTTGAGAAGATAGCTCGTGTAAACAATCAAGTAGCAGATGTCATGGTGACAATTGGGTCTTTGTTAGACATGCCACACAATGTCCTTCAATGTGAATTCTTGGTAGAACAACTTCTTATGTTGGCTTTCAAAATTCCTGAATCTGAATTTGTGTGTGTAATCGTTGGTCCTGGTTCCACATGGTATCATGATATATTCACCTATCTTAGTAGAGGTACCCTCCCATCTGATATTACCTCCAACCTCAAGAAACCTTCATTATAAAGGAATCCTAATTCATCATATTGGGTGATACTTTATATCATAGAAGTATTGAGGGGACATTAATATGATGTCTCAACCAAGAGGAATCCTTGACTGCCTTAATAAAAGTACATGAAGGCATTTGTAGTTCCCATTATAGTGGAATATCCTTATCCAAGAAATTGTTGAGAACGAGGTATTACTGGCCAACCATGGAAAGAGAATCTCATCAATATGTGTAGAAATGTATCAAATGTCAACATCATGGAGATCTAATCCATGCTCCAACTCAGGAGTTACAACCAATGGTCACACCTTGGCCTTTCTCATAGTGGGGGCTTGACTTGATAGGAAATATTACTCCCACCTCATCTAATGGCCACAAATTCATCATCACAGCCACTGAGTACTTTACTAAGTGGGTGGAAGCCATTCCTATGACTTATATAATGGGGAAGAAAATCTCTAAGTTTATCTTGAATTACCTTATTTTTCACTGTGGTGTTCCACAAGCCCTTAGCTTAGATAATGGAACACCCTTCAAGAATCAAGATGTAAGAGAGCTATACCAATTATTTAACATACAACATCTATTCTCTACCCCCACTACCAACAAGGAAATGGTCAAGCTAAGGCTACAAACATGACCATTCTAAAAATCCTAAAGAAGATGGTCAATGAAGCTAGTCATGATTGGAATCTATAGTTAAATCCCACCCTATGATCTTATAGAACTAGCATCTGCATGCCTAAAGGTGCAACCCATTTCTCCTTGGTCTACGGATCAAAAGCCATCCTACCTATTGAGGTTGAGCTTCCCTTGCTATGAGTGTCAATACATAATCTGATCATTGATGAAGAATATAGGGTATCTCGATTGAATGAATTAGAATTCCTTGATGGGTGTTGTCTTGATGCCCTAAATCATTTGCAATCATACCAAAATTGAATGAAACGAAGCTACAACAAGAAGATCAAGATTTGTTCTTTCTAGGTAGGGGATCTTGTCCTCAATCAAAATCAGAAGAATGCTCCAAATGAGGACAATAAAGGGAAGTTTGAGCCTAATTGATTAGGACCATTTCTCGTTACAATGAGCTATGGATCAAGAGTTTCCCAATTGTCAACACTTGAAGGAGAACCCTTGTAGGAGCCAATCAATAGCCTACATCTTGTTGTGCCTATTGCATACATGCCCCATTCAAACTAAGGACCCCCTTTTTTCTTTATGCCTTCATCAGGTCATCTTTGTCTTTGCCTCATTTTGTGTGCCCCTAATTTCTGAGCTTAAAGTGGTCATGTGCATTAAAGTCATCACTTTTCAAATGGCCAAAATCACTGCTCCCAAAATTACTAAGCCATTAGTCTGTAGGTATTCCTTTACAAGTTTCCCTTTACACTTTTCCCTAGTGTCCATGGAGCTCGGTGGATCCGCCCTTGCAGGTTTCCTTCCACGGGTCATCGTTTTCACTTAGTCGTTAACTAACAGTGAAGCCCAAGGTCTGCCAGCATTGTGAGACCCGCATTGTTCTCTATTGTCCAATGTTTGCATTAGGTTGGGTTCCCGCATCCCACCAACTTCACCTACCATCGTACCAAGAAATTAATGAGCTCCACAAATGACCTTTTTCCTATAAATATGAGACCTCACCTTTCATTTTCACCATTGCATTTTCAAATTTTCAAGGAGAGAAACAGAGAACAAGGAGCCCACATCCACATAAGCTCACGTCGGATCAAAATCAAGGTTGTCATCAAATTCTTGCATCATTCCTAGGTAGGCACGTGTTTGAAATTTCAAATGGTTTTTTTTTTCCATATCTAACGTTTGTAAAATAATGTTAAAATCTTGGAGATAAAACCTTAGATCACCCAGCATCCCTCACTAGAATCGATCCTACACGAATGTTCCACTCTCAGCATTTGAAAAAAATGCTCAAACTATGCCCTCAAGGTTATGTAGAATCTCGTCCCATCCTCATTGTTCTTTGCGCAATAAAAAATTCTGAGAACACTCTTGCCATTGCCCCTTTGTTAATGTTGAAAACTCTGAGAAAATAGCTAAGTCCTAAACCCCATGCGGGAACTGCCATGCATACTTTCACTTGTAGATGGCCACCTTCCCTTGTTGATTGATTAGCGACCTAACCCTGATCATCATCCAGGTTGTGGGTCTTGTCGATGTCATTTCCCCTAATCACTTAAAATTGCTAATTCCAAGTAGAGTTGTGGACCACTGCTTATGGACCACTACGTGTGGCTCGCCATCACTCAAGTGTCATTGCTTAGCAGAAAAAAAATCCCATCCACCTGACACGTAGACTTCGACCCCTTCATCGCTATTCTAAATTTTCCTAACACCAAAAAATGACTAATTCAAAGTGGCATGCGAATCAGCTCGTGCGGGTGGCCGCATGCGGGTGGTTGTTTCCCCATTTTTGTTCCCTAACATCCATGCACACACAGCTTCCTGCATGGTGGGTTCCATACAAAACTCTTCCCTTTATTGAATATTGAAAATAGTTAACACATAAATCGGGCCCGATTATGCAAACCACTGCCTGCATACCATCATCCCTCCAAGGTTGTTTCTCAATGACAACCACTCGACAGGAGCCTAATAGCTCCCTCCAACATCTTCTAAAAGTGGTCAAACTTTAAAACATGATGCTTAATGCCAGAGACACCCGCAGATCCCGCAGTGCAGACTTCCTCCTATGGGTCACTGTCCTTTGAAGGCCGCTAACCCAACAACCAAGTTTAAACGTCCTCCAACATTTCAGCACCCGCATTCGTCAAACCCACAAACGCATCAAAGCTTGATAGAGCAACTTCAAGTACCTGCACCCAATTTTTGCATGTGCCAAACCACCCTACAAGAAATTCGATTGCCAAATCCCCCATATAAAATTCTTGCTACAAGTGGCTGTCTACGAGTCTCTATGGCTCCAAGGCCATTTTCACATCACCCCTTTTCAAATGGCTTCCATCCTAGGAAAACCTGCATCCCTGGGCCCACATTCGCCTAAATGGTTCAAATGAGCTCCAAATGAGGATTAACGATGAATCTTATGATCTTCTAATGATGTATCAATGGATATAATGCTCATTTGACAGGGTTTTACTAACGCATGTTCTAATTTTCATATAAATGCACTTAGTACACCTTTTGCATGAAGGATTTATGGAACCTGCCACGGGTCCATTGGGGAGTTTTATTGAGAAATTCGATAAAGGAAAGAAGCCCGCACGCGTGCCAAGGGGAAAAGAAGAAGAGGACCAGATGAAATATCAATTTCATGGAGTGGAGTGTACCTCCAAGCTCTCTTCTACCTGGGACTCAGTATCAAACACAAATCTTAGGCATGTTGACATAGATGAGTGCCGGTAGAGGGTGATGGTAAACCCTACAACCAAAAATCATGAAAGATCAAGGTCAGTGGTCTAGCCTAGGTAGCTAGATTTTCTCTTGCGCTAATTTCCCTGAAGTTGGTCATGGTTTGTTGGGAATGCTACTAGACCAATAGAAAGATTATTGATTATGATGGAAGGGTGTTGGTAGATTTACTTGTTAAATCTATCGACCAAACATTACACATCCCTAAATTTGATGTATGGAAGAAATAGAGAAGGAATTTTTTGAAAACATGTGGAAGCAAGACCCTCTGGCATGCAAGAGAATAATTAATCAGCAGTGGTTGAAGGAAAAGAGGGGCAGCACAGCCAAAGTGCCTCAAGAATTGTTCAAAAGTGACTTCTTTGAAGAATACCACGATTTGGTCACCCTACTGAGCAAGGTAATGGGCCTCCTGAATGCTGCTTTCTTCGAAGAATGGATGTTTTACTTCATTGAGGAGATCATCTAAGGTAAAACCAAGTTTCATTGGGCCAAGATGATCAGTGACAATCTACACAACCAAGTCATGGAAATAAAGAAGAGTTTCAAATTATACATGACTTTATATCTAATGTATCTCCTAGCGGAGAAATTCCTATACAAAGGACTCTTCAATGTAGACACCCTGGGAACAAAGAAAGGAGAACTTAAAGTCTATGACTGCTATCCTTAGTTGCAGTATAGAAATTTCAAAAGAGAATATTGGAGGGTGAATAACGCCTTCATTGCACACATAATCAAACTCCTAGGAGGATACTTTAAGAGAAGGGTATCACACAGCACTAAGGCTTTCATCCAATGGTTCAAGTATCTATTCATACAGTTCCCAAAGTTTTCCTATATTAGAACAAAAGGATTCTCAAGGAAGCCCTACCAGTTGTCGCGCTACCCTCATGACCACATGATCCTGCTTGAAGTTTCCTAGCAGTTGCAAAATGCCCATGCACTATTAAGCAGCAATCATAGAGCTAGGATTCCATATCCACTGACCTTCAAGCAACGAATGTATTCTTTTCCCGCTACCCAATGCACAGAGTATTCAGAGAAAGAACTGGTGGAATACAACTTAGATCTTCATACTGACCGAGGAAGGATGGATCCTTATGGAAAGCTGACGAAATGGGTCGGAAGACAATATGCACATCGGCCTCAAGTCGACAATTTTTAGCCCAACTATGCAAATGATAAAGAAGTGCAAATGAGGCACAATATGAGAATGACAACCCAGTTCATGAAGCTAGTGAATCTATTCCCCGTGCCTGACCAGATGGTGGAGGAACGCAACAATATTGTTGATGATAGATACAACGTTGTGGCCAACCTGCCCCTACCTATTGTAGATTGGAGTGAAGAAGAGGTCATTGACCTTGATATATTGACACGAACTATTGAAAATAGAATGAAGAAGTGGATAGATGCCTAGATTTCCCAACTCAAAGCACAGGGTGCTAAACTTACATATGGTGAGCTTGAGGACAAGCTTGAAAGTGAAACAGATAGTGGAGCAATCGCTACCTTAGTAGAAGAAGCTCCCAAGTCCCCATTGATGACAAGGTCAAAGAAAAGAAAGGATGCACCCAAGCATAATCCTAAGCACAAGGTATATTCAAGAAAGTCCACCAAGGGAGAATCTTCCAGGAGAGCAAAGAAAATGGGGGTGTTGCTACTTGAGATGCCCACCATCCAAGAGGAGGACCCCCAACATGAAGAAGAAGAAGCCAAGCAGCCACATTCGCCACTTGCCACTTCCACCCCCGTTGTCGATGCTACCATTGCCACTCCTCCACCTTCCACCTCTCAAGCTTTGCATGTCTCATCTCTATTTGCCATGGATATCTCACTCCACCTCACCGACTACTCTGGTGATGGTACTCGATTCCTCCTCTTCCACCACATCCCCACTATCATCTTCTTCACTCCCTCCTCCACTTCCTACTCTCTCCACTCCACTTCCTACAATGTCCACTACTACTATGCTACCTCTTACTTTTCCACATGCTTTCGTGGCATATATGCAAAACATGCCCAATGAACTTTCTATGGTAATCCTTGACCCCAAGATTCAAGCTCTAATGTCCCAAATTACTACTGCATTGCCTCTTCCTCCACCACCTACAGAGCCACTGAAGATGGAAGCTATGATGCCGATCTCAGAAGAGATGGAAAAGCATCACACAAAACAACAAAGAGAGGCTGCAAAGGATGTAGTTAAGGAGCCCGAGGACTTTGATCGAGATGATTATTTTGAGCACCCAGAAGGTGGGATAACCATAAATTTGGACAAAGTGGCATCCGATGAGGAGAGGTCACACTCTTCAGAAGAGTACACTGAGGCCCTCAATGAGTGGTATGTAATAGAAACATCAAACCAAGAATTAGATGAGGAGCTACCCCAGCAGCCCAAAAATGTAGGTGAAAAGGTTGATTATAAAGGACACCTCTCTAAGGAGAAATTTGACACCGATGTGGAAGTGGAAATACTTGAAGAGCCTCCACTAATTGGCCAAGACAAGGGCCTAGTCTAGGAAGAAGAAGTACCTCCAGAAAAGGAGGAAGAAAAAGATAAAGATAAAGGAGAAGAGAATGTGTTGAGAAAGAGCCCTGAACCAGAGCACCATGTTGAGATTGAGCATGAAGAAGAGAAGGTACCCTAGAAAGAAGAAATCACTGAGGAAAATATTATTTCTACCAAGCCAGACAGAGGGAAGACTATGCAAATAGAAGGTTTGGACGAAGAAAAAAAGAATGATCAAGAGGCTCCTAGCAATGAAGAGGAGCAGCCTCAGAATGAACAGAGAGATGAAGGTGATCATGAATCACCCAAGTGACAAACCGAGGTGCCTGACTGATTGGAGCAACAATTGAAAAAGAAAACTCCTTCAGTTGACTCAAAAGCTAGACTTGAGGCAATACTGGACAGAGCACAAATAAAAACAAGAAAGGAGAAGAAGCCCAAGGTCCATTCTCATATCATGGTGGATGCCTCTGGATCCCAAATAATACAAATCTCCACTCCTATGATAGACAAAGATATGGGCACCATGTAGGGACAGGGTTACAACATATCAACGATCAATTTAAGCCCGACGACCTGTGAGCAAAAAATAGATGAATTCCAAGGGTTGATGGCTACCATTATGCAACAAATGAACAAGGACCAATCCACAAAGGAAGAGCTAAAATCATAGGTAGTGGATCTTACCACTTACATCCAATAGTGGACATCCATTGAAGAAGATTCCCCTACAACGTCATCCACGCCTGCTCTCCTCTCCCAAGAAGAGCTGAACAAAATGGAAAAGATGAAAAACTAGACCAAGTCCACAGTGGATTGGTTCAATCGAGTGTTATATAATGGCGACATGGGTATCTGCCACGCTGCTCAAGCATTCAACAAGTTCTGAGGGTTGAAGAAGTAGATAGATGAAATGATAAAGACATGCCATAGGTTCTCTGAGCTATATAGAATCACATATCCTAAACTCGAATGCATCCTCAAACTCTCTCGAGAAATATGGGAAAAGGAACTGGATCTTCTAAAGGATGATCACTGGTTAGTGGAGACATGGAAAATGGGTCTGGACTATAGGAAGGATGTTCTAAAGAAGGCTTTGCATGAGTTGGAGCTTGATCTTGAATGGGTTGCAGAACTTCGAGTTGATAGTGAGGATTATTTGAAAATGATGATAGATTATGAGATGCCTGCTCTGGAGATAGATCCAAAAAAGATCAAGCTATTCTTCATCAAGAAGATGGAGAAGGGGGCCACCAATACACTATCGTTAGAATTGATTGACTTTGTTGCGAGGACTTTCATGCAGTCTGAATAGGTCATCAAAGCAACCCCAAAATGCACTAAGAGCTGGGAGTAGATTACTAGGAAACTTAAGAAGATATCCTTCCAAATGCTTCAATCTAATATCATGGAATGGGACAAGCTCAAGGATCTGATCGGGAAATTCATGGAGTATGCTACTCCCCAAAAGAATGCAGGAAACCAGTCATAGATGATGAATATCTGACAAAATAGTTATAAAGGATGGCAGCCACTACAAGAAAAAACTACTATAGTGTCAAGGTCACTAGATGACAAAATAGGGAAAAGACAAAGATGTATTTTATATTGTCATATATTTGGGGGTAGGTGAAACCCTAATGTAAAATGAATCTAAGCCACACAATAAAATTTAATATTGTCCATTCATTTTACTTTTGGAAAACTATAAATAGGGGTCTCCTCTCATTTTCAAAGAGAGAGTTGAGTTGTTGTGTAAAGGCATGCTACAAAACTTTAATGAGAATAGCATTATTTTCATGGATTATTATGTTTTTCTCCACATGTGTGCATGATTCATTCTCCCAATATTAGATTTTTGCTTTTTTGTTTTAGTTTTAAGTTGCTCTAGTTGTTAGTATATGTTGCACTTTAATGGTGAAGAATGCTATAGTGTTGATATCTTCCTTGCTCATACTTTTTGTTGTCTATTGATGATAAACAACTATGTAAAGTTAGTCTGAGCATTATTTCATTGTTACACTTAAGTTCATCTATTGTTCATGCTTAATGGTGAATGAATGGTTGAAAATATGAAGACCTTAGAAGATTGCACTTGTTTCATGAGACTGTAGGCTATCCTTGGTTAAGTGAAACTTAGTTTTGGGAAGGTTGTCCACTATAGCACCCTCCATTATTATTGTTCAACATTAGTTGTAGGCTTAAGAAACTTCTTATCCCTTTTCCCTTTTGACTTTTCTCTGAAGATTGAAGTAAGACAAAATTCCAGCATCATCTCAAAGCTAAATTTGATGATTCAAGAGGAGTTTTAGCTTGTTGTTCTGAACTTGTAGCAAGTGTGCATCCATTTTTAGAACTTATAAAACTCCTTTTGTAGGTCCAATTCCCTCCATGCTTATCCAACCATAAATTCCCTTTGTGATTACCAACAAATCACATCAACCAACTAAATTACTCCAAGCTTAGTCATGACCTGACAACCAAGAGACCATGTGGTGATTTCTAAAACTTAATTACAGAAATTACCTTTCAAGAGAGGTAGCATACTTGTGTGATGCCTATGTTGAGAAGTGAAAAAACACCCATCAACAGAACTGGCGGTAGAGGGAGGGCAGTCAGGCTAAGCTGGATCGAATTGGTTCCTCCTCCCCTCAAAGGTCTCATAGAGTACTTAGATCCACACCAAACAAGGGAGGATTCCAAGAGCTAAAACCTCCCACCAAGGCTAAGAGAGCCAAAAAGGGAGAAGCATCATCTTTAGCCCCACCTACTCAACCTACATCTCCTCCATCCCTTCCATCTCCTTCCATCTCCTTCCATCTCCTTCCATCCGTCCATCCCATTCCTCCCCTTCATTTTCGATAGAAATTCGTTCCACCCCTTCACTCCAAACTGCCTTTCCACCCTTCACCTCCCATAGCCAAGGTTTTTTCCTAGTCCCAACACAACTCCTTCAAGGCGTTGCCCCAACTGTTGCTCCATTGTAGCCTCAAGTTACTATAGCACAAAAAGTGCAACCTCCGCCCCCCACGATGGCTTGGTTGGGTAATAACCCATCACTATTGTCCTTCAATGATTACCATGACATGTCAAAGAACCTGGAAGGATTTTCACTAAGTTCCACCCATGTAATCTGCAAAATATAGTAGAAGAGCACATCAAGATATTTCAAATACCCTTGAAGGATATGCAGATAGAACATGAATATTGGGCTTGTAGGCTCTTCCCTTACTCATTAGGGGAGGAGGCCTTCTATTGGTACATCCATCTGCCGACTGGATCCATCACCACTTGGGATCAAATGAAGGACACATTCTTACAGAAGTTCAAGCTTCTTGTCAGCCCCTCCGAGTTATACTAGCAATTCATGTCCATCAAGAGGGAGGTTAATGAGCCCATTAGCTCCTTCAATGACCGATTCCATAGAGCCTACATGAATTTTTAGCTACCCTACATATTTGATGATGCCTCAGCTAGGCTGGTTTATTACGCAACCTTGGATAATCTTACATCTGCATTGGTGAAAAGGATGTGCCCATCACCTGCCAAGTTGGTGGATGCATACACAAAAGTAGTTACAACAAGCATAGACTTGGGGAAACATATTGTAGAACCATTTCCCTCATTGGGTCTACCTGCTCATCCAACACAAATCCAAGGGCTTACCCATGCCTTAGCTAATTAGACGCCCATTCTAAATCAAGTTCCTCAGCTGCCAATAGTCCTACATCCAGGGCAGCCTTTGAACCAAGCACCTTTCGTGCCCCATTACTTGCAGTCATAACCATAGCAGGCATGCACTCCATAGCCTCAAGTTCCCTCATACCTACAAGGCTCTGAATTCCCACCTACACAACAGAACCAACCTGCAACACAGCTGGTCTTCCTTTAGAATTGTAGACACATAAAATATACTGATTGATATTGTGCATCTGATCCTGACTTACTAACATCATTTCTTCCTAAATCATCCCTCGGTCTAACCATTTAATCAAATTCTCTTATCTGATTAAATTCATCAATATTCCATTGTTGATTAAATAAATTATTTTATCTAATCAAGTCATCTCTTTTGTTAATTAAATCAATACATTTGATCTAATTATCCCTATTTAATTAAATAATCAATTTATTTGATTAAATCTCTAAACTCTATCCATTAAATTAAATAAATTAAAACCTTATTTTATTTAATCTAACACCATCTCTTTTAATTAAATAAATCAAAATCCTTATTTAATCTCTTGTCATATTCCTCTCTTATTTGATTTAAATAAATCCATAAATTTGAGTCAAATAAGTCACATCATCTAACCTCTCTCATTAAATTAATTAACCCTTGATTAATTTAATCTCATCTCATGTCACATCCTCTAGATAATGCAAGTTGCACAAGAAAATAGATTTAATTCATTTATTAAATCTCTATTTTCCTCAAGGCATCTTTTGGAATATTCTCTCAATTTGAATTCAAAAATTCCAAGTCAACATGTACATCCAACAAGGCATTTAAAATCTCTTACATGTCCTTTGCCTTGAGCCAAGTGGCATTTATTGCATTTTCCCTTCCCTCTTGCATGTCATTTCATCAAATTTGAAATTCAAATATTATGCATTTATTGGCACAAACCCCAAATCTTGCACATCCATCATTCATTCATAGCTTGACAAATGGCATCATATCATTGGATGAATGTTAGTCCCACATTGCTCAAATTTGGACATTCATCCATTTTGAAATCCTATAAATAAAGAGCTCATATCCTCATTTTATCATCCATAATTTGAGTAAAGTTACCATGCTCAAATATTTAGCAATCTTTATCCTCATTTTCGAATTGGTAGCTAGGTTATGTAGATTTTGGTCTTGAAGCACTCACCATCCTTCATCAAACTTGCATCATTGGAATTGGGAAAGGGCCAATTTTCACATCAAATTGGCACCAATTCCCCCATGGGATCAAGAGTTTGCATTACTTTCAATAGGATTTAATCTACTTTCTTATTCTTCCATTATTTTCTTCTTTTCATTCCTATTTTGAGTTTTGTTAATGGATTTCATGGGGAATCCTTGTTCTTACTTGCATTTGATCTCCTAATGTATTCATTTGTTGTGTTTTGCAGGTATTTGGATTAGGGTTCTACAAGAACTATGTACCACATCAAAACAATGCAAAGAAGGATCAGATCAATGAATTGATTGAAATGGTAAAGAAGTTGTCTATGGAGATTTCGTACTTGAGGAACCAAAACAACCAATTATAGGCTTCACAAAGGAGCATTCAAGCTAACCTCAATTGAGACAAACATGATTCGGGTGCTTCTTCTAGGAAAAATTATGAAAGAGGCTAGAATTTGGGCCAAAACTTTGAACGAGGGCCCTCACAAAGGCAAAATCAAACGTGGAACACAAGGGCAAAAAATGGTGGTGTCCCTATGCCTCTCAATCTACCAACAAGCATAGATAAGCCTATAAGTGAGGTTTATCTAGCCAAGGTGATCCTATCTAGATGGTGTTGGATCCACAAGATGAATAGGCATTCTAAGTTGGATTGCCTAAAATTTCAAACTGACATGGAAATCTTTCAAGTAGAATACCAGAATGTAGTTGATGGTTCAAGTTGCATAGATTTAGTCCCTTTGGAGCCATACAATTCTTTAGTGCTGGTGGTCAACCAAAATCATTTCCCAAAAGGTGAAAGCAACTCACTTGAGAAGGAAGCTTCCCCCAAAGGCGAAGAGGTGAAAGAGGTAAGTAACGATAATGCTTTATCCCAACTCTTTGATTCAGTAGATAATAGTCCAATGGATGAGGAAGAACCTCATGAGGATGAAGTCCATATGTTCCACCAACAAGAAACTCCCTATAACCTAAGGAATAGAAAAGTTGGAGGCCCTTTCACAACTTCTACTTCCCCCAACAACGTTAATACTCCGCTCAACCCTAATTCTAGCAATAATCCAACTTACCCCCATGTGCCTACTCAATACTTTAACAAAAATAGGCAACCAAATCAAACTTAAGATCAACCCACTAGCTCTTACCAAGGTAAATTATCTGAAGTGGAGGTTGAACAAATAGGAGAGTGCGTAGCTAAGGAATTGAAGAAGGTCAAAGTTGGTTTGTCAGCCTTTGAGCTATTAAAGGTACTTGTTGTCTGGAATGCCCTCTTTAGGTTCCTAAACGGAACTGCCCCATCAAAACTATCCCAAGAGGTACTTTCCAAGATGGTTTCCTTTGACACTTCCAATAGTGAGCTCATAATTAGAGAAATTCTGGGAAAGAAACTGGATTATCCCCCAAACTAGCAAGTTAGAAAAAATCCACCTATAGATATAGCTCCTACCAAGGATTCAAATCAAGTGCAAGCCAAGGATAAATATAGTGATAAAGACAAAACCCAAGTGGCTCAGGCCGATGTCTCAGTAGAGATATTTCAAGGAAAGTTGGAGACCCCTCCCTTCTTAATGACTATTTGAATATTCAGCAAGAACCTACAAAACTACCTATTAGAATTGGGGGATTTGGCTAATGTCATGCCCTTTGTAGTGTGCCAAGTGCTGGGGATAACTCCAACTCCCTCCCAATGAAAAGTGAATTAGCTAGATAAGACAAAAGTGAACATAGTTAGAGAAATGAACAGAATACCAATGCAGATTGTTGTTGACCCAAGGGTGCAACATGTAATTGACATTCAAGTTGTTGACATCCATAACACATACAAAATTATACTAGGATGATACTTCATCTGGTCCTTGAATGGTTATGTCGCAATAGACTAATCTCATCTGTGGTTGCCTTGGAAGGGGCTGCCAAACCAGATCCGCATTGAGAGAGAACCTCGAATGAAATTCATGATCACAAAGTATAATGACAAAAATGAGGTGTTGTTCATAGAAACAAAGTTGGGGAATTATTGTCCCATGGCTTATCAAGGTGAAGAAGAATTCCAAGAAGAGGAAGTAGCCAAGGAGGTCCTTCTTGTACTATGCAATGCTCCCACCAACTTAACCCACATCCTTGATAGTATAGAGGTGCTAGTCGAATCTGAATATGAAGAATCCTGCGAAGATGGTAACTTCAGATTATTGGATAGATTCCAAGAATTTATGCAGAAATGTGCATGGGATCAACTTAATTTGGGAACCAGGATGGATTTTTAGGAGCTACTAGTGCCAAGCTGGTGCAGGGTGCACAACGTAGCCCATTTAGAATTTGAATGTTTCCTATGTCAAACAAAAGTCGAGCATATCAAGGGATAGGTCCCCCCAAAGAGGTTGTAGGAGGACAACAAAATCAAGTCCAGTCTCGATCTACGCAGCCATCTAATAATATAGAATTAGATCTGCAACCAAGAAAGGAAGTGTGCCTGACCAGCCCCCAAGTCAAAAACTCCTCTAGGTTTTGGATGTTACGCTTTGATGGATCTAAGTCTAAGCAAGGAGCAGGAGCCAACTTTGATCTCATCATTCCTACGGCTAAGACGTATTTTGTTGCCCATAGACTCTAGTTTTATTGTACAAATAATGTAGCTAAATACGAAACATTAGTTCATGGAATTTTGATGGCATTAAGAAAAAAGGTTGAAATGCTGCAAGTGTTTGGTGATTCTAAGTTGGTAGTGAAAAAATTTAGGAAAATTTACTCCTGTCATGATAAAAGGTTATCAAATTATAGATATAGGGTATGGGATCTCATAGAAGGATTAGATGCATTCAACATTCAATTAATCCCTCGCAATAGGAATCAAATTGTCAATGCATTAGCTCAAGCAACTAGCACCCTTCAGCCCTTGTCCTTAACCATCTTGAAGAAATTCATTGTAGAACTCACCTCTACCCCATTAGTGCCTGACAATGTCACCAACTTTCAAGTTTTTAATGATGAAAAACATATCCATGATTTTAATACCAGTTCTGATGTGTTTGCAACTCAAATCATTGATGAGACAGAACATGAGGAGGTTGAAAGAGTTATAGAAGGGGTCATTAACCTTAAAACCAACATAATACCATGAGGTATGGTCCAACTGGAAAGAATATTTGACTTGGATCAAATTAGGGATTTGGACCAACAGACCAAGAGAGAGTCAATAGATAATCAATGTGACATTCATAATATGGGTACGATTGAAGAAATTAAAAATGTGTTCATAGGAAAAGTTTGCACACTAGAAGAAATAAAGGAGATCATTGATGCCTTATGCATGTAACATGATGTAATTTCTTGGGGATACGAAGATGTGAAAACCTATGATACTTCAATTATCACTCATACAATTCTTGTCAAGCCTGATGTAAAGCCTTTTTGATAGTTCCAACGCCCAATCAATGTGTTGTTGGAGCCAATTATTCTCAAATAGGTTCAGAAGTTGTTGTCAGCCAGAATTATCTTCCTAGTTAGGCAATCCACATGGGTAGAAAATTTGGTTCCGGTTAGGGAAAAGAATGGTGAAATCAGATTGTGTGTGGATTTCTAGAATCTAAATAAAGCCTTTGAGAAGGACAACTATCTAGTGCCCTCACTAGATGAAGTGTTGTAAATAGTTAATGGATCTCAAATGATGTCATCTGTGGACAGCTACTCAGGATATAACCAAGTTATGGTGCAATATGAAGATAGGCATAAAACAACTTTCACCACAAAGTGGGGGACATTTGTTTACAGAAGAATGTCATTTGGATTGATCAATGTTGGCGCTATATTTCATCATTCCATGGACATTTCCTTCAAATATCTCATCGGCAGGTGCATCATCATATATATGGATGACCTCACCGTGTTCTCTAAGAAAAGAGGGGACCACGTTTCTGACTTGTGCAATTTTTTTTAGAAATGTAGAGAATTTAGCATCTCACTAAACCCAAAGAAATGCATCTTCAGAGTGACTGAGGGGAAGTTTCTAGGACACGTGATCTCAGGAAAGGGGATATCAATAGATTCAGAGCACATCCAGGCCATACTAAAAAATTCAACCTCTAGGTAGTAAAAAAGAGATAAAGTCTTTCTTTGGAAAGATCAACTTTTTCAGGAAGTTCATTACAGGCTTTACTGAAATAGTCAAGCCATTGAACACCATGCTTAAACAGGATGCTAAGGTGGAGTGGACACCGGAAGCCAAACATGCTTTTAAAGAAATCAAGAAATAAATTATAGAGGCTCCAGCGTTGGTCAATCCAAATTACCTGAAGCCATTCTACATCTATTCATTTGCTTCAGATCATTTGTGCACCATCATGTTAACCCAGAAAGATGACGAAGGAAATGAGTACCCCATTGCATTTATGAGTGCTCCATTGAAAGACATAGAATTATGTTATCACAATGTTGAAAAGAAGTTATATGCTCTAGTTAGAGGAGTAAAGAAGTTTTGGCACTATATTCTTCGGAACAAGGTATTTGCAATTGTACCAGATCCAATAGTTAAGACCCTATTAATACAGAATGAGTTAGGGGAAAGAAGAGAAAAATGGGTCATGTTATTACAATAATATGACATGGAGATCTAGCCCATGAAGTTGGTCTGAGGATAGACCCTCACTCGCACCATAGCTGAAAATGAACCCGAGCTCATAGTGCAACAATACCAGCTATAGGACGTCTCTCCAGGAGAGTGGTATGATGATGTTTATTTTTTACTGAGCAACAAGTGCCCATCGTGGCTACAAGGATTACATAAACATGCTTTGAGATTGAAGAGAAAAAACTATATGCTACAGGGATCCATACTATACAAGAGAAATCATGAAGGCATCTACCTCGGATGCCTGGGAAAAGAAGAAGCAATTGAGGTGCTAAAACATTTCCATGAAAGATTTGGCACTAGTCATGGATTCAACCCTTCAACCACTCATTAGATATTGTGGGTTGGGTACTACTGGCCAATTTTAATCAAGGATGCACATAACCACACTAGATCCTGTCATGTATGTCAAACCGCTGCCACCCGAGAAAGGAACATTGTTGTCTCGTTGCAACCAGTCATGGAGATGAGGCCCTTCACTTAGTGGGGACTTGACTTCATTGGTCTAGTAATCCCACCATCCTCTATAGGCCACAGGTACATTTTGACCACTTCTGATTGCTGCACTAGATGGACTGAAGCAATAGCATGTAGATAATGCACAATTAAAGTTACCAACTTTTTAGAAATTTTTATTTTGAATTGCTTTGGTTTCCCATTTTCCCTCGTTTGTGACAATGGTCCCACCTTTTCATCCCTTAAGTTTTCTAGTTGGGCCTTTGATTATGGAATCACGCTTAAATTGTCATCAAACTACTACCCTCAGGGAAATGGCTTAGCTGAATCCACGAACAAAATCTGCTACCTGTGATTAGAAAGTTGCTCAACAAGAATCCAAAAGATTGGCACACCTAGCTACGTTTCATCCTGTGGGAAAATCGCACCTGTCATAAGGCTTCCTTGGGGAATTCCCCATTTCGCCTAGTTTATGGCTTAGAGCCAATATTTCTAGTCCACCTCAAGATCCCCACACTCTAATTTTTTAATACATACTATGAGGAGAAAGAATTCCAAGAATTTTTCCTTGCTAAATTGCTGCATTTAGAAGAAATCCATGACCAAGCAATAGAAAACTTCACCAAACACCAGGGCATAGTTAAAAGATGGTTCAATCATTGAGCCAAAGTAAAGGCCTTTAGGATCACTAACTTTGTCCTCTATTGGGACAAGGCCCATGAAAAGAAAGGGGGACATGACAAATTCAACAAGCTCTAGCTTGGCCCCTTTCATATTTTTGAGATTCTAGGGGATAATGCCTTTCACATCAAAACATTAACTGGGGAGGATGTTCTATTGCCTGTCAATGGGAAATACCTTAAACATTATTTCCTTACGTGAGTTGTTCAAGCTCGTCCTCTTTGTATATAGTTGTATATAGTTAGAGTAGGCTCTTTTCTTTTACTTTACTGTTTGCTTCCGCCCTGCTTTTGCTTGCTTTCTCGGATTTTGTTTTGTTGAGGGTGTCTCCTTATCTCAATGCAGTGGTCATGTCTGACTCATCAGAGGGCCTACTTTTTTTCCACTCCCATTTGTTCTTTGGATAAGTCTTCATTCATTACTACCGACTTCTGACCACTCCCATGAAGTGGGTTTCCTTACTTGAACTCTAAATTGATCTAGGATAGAACCCTTATTTGAATCCTCTCACACTTATCTTAGATCACATACGAAAAACACACCTTAAATATTTCTGACAAGCTATACGATAGTCATCATGAGGTTTCGACAAGTGAAAAATCTTAATTTTGCTCAAGTGACCACTGTGATTTTCAAACCCACTATGAGCTTCAATGCTTATGTAGTTGGGCAAAGAAAAGAGTATCAAAATGAAACATTTAAATAGAAGGAAATAGAAAAGAAAATAATTGAAATAGGCAACTATGTGGGTGTGCGAGAACCTCTATTGGGCCTATGGATGCCCAATTGGCAATAGAGAAATATTCATCAAGTCGCAGTGACAAATTTGTCAGGGCTATGGATGCCTGACTGGAAACAGAGCAATGTCCAAGTTACTTTTGGGGTTAGATGATTTACATAGATTGCCTCAGCCGATTGACTACTATCCATTATGGTCTCTGAGGGAAGGAAATGGACACACTTCACACACACTCCTGAGATATTTTTCTGATCGGATTCAACCAAGGATTTCGTTCTCCTCAAGTCTTTAGTTCACTTATGGAAACTGGCTTCTGGTCTACGAAACCGAAGATCCAGGGTTTCAGACAAATCCTTACCCTTAGAATGCTCAGGAACGTTCTCCCAGCAGAGTCACCATTTGTTGTGCCTATTGCAGACATGCCCTATTCAGATCGAGGACCCCCTCTTTTCTTTTTTCCTTCATTAGGTCATCTTTTCCTTTGCCTCATTTTGTGTGCCCCTAATTTATGAGCTTAAAGTGGTCATGTGCATTAAATTCATCACATTTCAAATGGCCAAAATCATCACTCCTAAAATTACTAAGTCATTAGTTTGTGGGTATTCCCTTACAGGATTCCCTTTACACTTTGCCCCAATGTCTGTGGAGCTCGACGGACCCGCCCTTGTGGGTTTCCTTCCGTAGTTCGTCGTTGTCACTTAGTTGTTAACTAATGGTGAAGCCCAAGCGTCCACTTGTATTGTAGAACCCACATTGTTCTCTGTTGTCTGATGTCCACACCAGGTCAAGTTCCCGCATCCCACCAACTTCACCTATTGTCGTACTAGGAAATTAATTAGCACCATAAATGAACTTTTGCCTATAAATATGTGACCTCACCTATCATTTTCATAGTCACATTTTCAAATTTTCAAGGAGATAAATGGAGAACAAGGAGCTGCATCCACATAAGCTCACATTGGATCGAAATCAAGGTTGTCATCAAATTCTTGTGTCGTTCCCAGGTAGGCCTGCATTTGAAATTTCAAACGGTTTTTTTTTTTTCGTAGCTAGGTGACGAACCTAGTTTTTGGTTAAATCTTGGGTAGAGTTTATAGTCCATTTGTTGGCATTATCATGAACTTTAGTCATCAAATGTTAATATTTTGTATAATGTTTCCCTCAAACCGTTGACAATGGGTTTATCCTATCTTTATGAAGTTTCAATTTGACATTAAAATATTATGCAGATTATCTATATTAATTTTCCATGTGATTGATGAATGTTCTCTAAGGTGATTGTTATCACCTAGAAATGTACCCTACGCACAGTGATGGAGACTAAGCTTTCTAGTGAAACATGGGATCATTTCAAGGCTGTGGGTCACCTAGAAATTGAAATGAACCTCTGGAGAAGGCTAGATTCCTTTGGGTATCACCTAAACTAACGATTCAGTAAAGGGAAAAGGGAGAAGAAGTACATGAATGAAACTAAACTATGGTGATACACCGAGTTGATAATAAATCATGAAAAGAAAACAAGATGAACATACACTGAGAAGCTAATAGTTAGCATTTTTACTTATTCAGCATGACCCCTTTAGACTTATGCACTATTCTTAAAAGGTTTTCTCTACATACATATCTTAAGAAGGAAAGATGAATTCACAACTTTAAGGTATGAATACAGATTTTAGAAAACACAGTTGAGAACTTGCATAATCTAAAAGAAATACAGAACTGAGGGTAATACAAACATTAGCACTGGCTTCCAAGGTAAACTTTGTGTTTTATTCCAAATTCTTAGTTGAGCTACAAAGCATACATCAGCAGAGAGAGGATTGTCAAAAATCACTAACTCCCCAAAATGCATAGTCCGAACTATCTACAAAAAAGGCAAAAAATGCCTTGTCTATCAAAATGTGTCAGCCCCTTAGGGTTTTTAAAATGTCTATCCTCAGGATAGATCTCTCCTTAGATCTTTTTATTGAATTTAATGTTGCACCCTGCGTGTCCATGTCGGTGAAGAGTCATTCCCTGGAGAAGCCTTCAGATCTTTCGCAGCTATCGCATTCATTTTTGATCCTCATGTCCTCCTTGAACCTCTTCAGCCGAGTGCTTTGAATGCTCCTGAGCTCATAACAGATACACATTGCTTTTCATTCCATTGATTTTCTTCATCCTAGTCATACTGCTACGGCTCGCTTTCAGATCTCTCTGATTGGTCGGGTATACTCCACGTAGATTCTTCGGGTGATCAAAAGCTCCTCCTATAGAATCGCATGTCGATGAGACACTAATCATGTCTCCTTGATGTGATTAAATCTTCCTGTGGTTATCAGAATAGCTTGAAACTGTCGATGAGAGCTCCTGTCGAGCCCAAAAGTCATACCGATATCGCCTCTATGGTCGCCAAGACAATCACGTTCGGCCAGACAACATGGCAAACTCTTCTCATCTTCTATCGGTGAAAGTATATTGATGTCACCTTGAATGTACTTCACTCCACCGAGCTCCACATGTCTTTTGGTGAGACATGGGCAAGTCGGGAAGACTTCATGGTGAGCTCTCAGGGGTCATACCGATGCACAAGATGTCGCTGAGACCCCAACCTGTCGGTAAGACATCATACCGAGTGTAAAACTTCCTCTTAGAGTCTCCTCGAACTTAATATTTACAAACCATATAGACATGAGTTTGCTGATGTCACCCCAATGCATTTGGTTCTACCCGAGCTCCAGTCCTTCATTGAGGTCCTATCGGGTCGGCAAGACATCTCCTTTTGCCAAGACTCCCTTCGGTTGGCGAGACTTCATACCGAAGGAAAAACCTTATGTTGATGGTAAAATCCCCTTCAGCAAGACTTCGTTAGTTTGTCGAGACCTTGCAGCGATATCTTCATTTCTCCCCGAGCCCAAACTTGTTTCAGCGAGACCTTTTCGGGTTGGGGAGACCTCTTATCGATGCTGCCACCCTTCACCGAGACTTCCCCGCTTTGCCCAGACATCTCAGCGAACTCCTCTTTTCAGCGAGGGCTTATGCCAAATTCACCCCATGTCACCGAGACTCCCTTTGGTCGGTGAGACATCATACCGACTGAAGCTTCCCTTTGCTGAGCCGAGAGTACTTCGGGGAGACCTCAACATTTCAGCCAGACCTCCTGCCGAAGGCAAAAATATCGCCGGGCTCTGACCTTTGGGGGGACCTCCTTCTGTCGAGCAGACTTCCCAGCGAAGCAAACCCCCGATGCCAACCTTCTTTGTCGCCGAGACTTGACTCCTTTCGGCGAGACATTATGCCAAACGCAGAATCCTCTAGTGAGCTCATTTCCAGTCGGTGAGACATCTTAAAGGTCTTGGTGACTCTCTCCTTAGAGGATTTTCATGTCGAACTTGAACAGGGCAGGCTTCCCGACTGAGTTCCCTATGACCTAGCATCAGATACATGAATTTTTCCCTTGTGCAAAAGTTCCATTTGGCCTTCTCGAATCTCTATCACATGATTTATCCTAACTAATTGAGCTCGTTGGTAAAGATTGAGCAACAGTGATTTCATATGTGCAATTATTATGTGTACTAACATTTCCATGCAGGACACAATTGGTGGATGCTAAGTTGGGAGAGGAAATCGACAGATGATAATGCAGGAGAATCATTCAAAGAAGTCAACTGAAGAGTGACGGCTGTAGATTCCCCATGGCAGTCAATTATAATTGCCTTGTATTTATGGCATTGAGCAATTGTGAGGGTTACTGTAGCATTGATTCCATGTTTGGGCATGCATGTCTAACTGGATTCCCTGTAGGCGTAACTTCTCTACCACCCTTTTCCTTGCTTTCCCTAAATGGCATCCTCCTAGTTAGTGGGAAGGAACTACCTTGTTTAGCTAGTAGAATAAATATGGATTTGAATCTCCTTCTAGGGAGGTTTTGGCCCCTTAGTTCTTGATTGTGGAAAATGACATTGATAATGTATTGAGCATACTCTACTTTTCAATACAGCCATGTTGATTACTCTGTTTACATAATTCTCCATGAATAAGATGATAATCTAAAATTGAGTATTTGAGTTTGTATTAGTTTTAGTGGATACTCATCCAAGGGGGCCCACTTGGTGAGTAATCCTTTCTTTAGATTAATTAGCTTAGTTATTATTTTTTGTTTTGTACTTAGTTCAAAATCTGGCATTGACTGTTCCTACAACCACTAGAAGTCCATTATGTGTTTGTTCCTGTAGCCAAAGCAGATAGAGTAGTTTAATGTTTGTTCACCCAGATCTTTATTCTTGCTATGCATTTCCATTTAGCATAGTTGTTGGTTAATGTTTAGCATTTTCTTTATTCCCTTACTACAATTTACTTTCAGTATTGTGTGTTTCTTAGTTGTAGATTAGAGACGACTACTTAGGAATTCCTAGTGCACATATAGTGCTGACCCATTTCAAGTCTACTTCCCTGGGTTGACAAGTTAAATGCACCTCCATGATGATGGAATAGCTATTCAGGTTAGATGTTCAGTCTCTAAATTATGGCTATAGAAGCCCAGTTAGGAGATCCTTGTAGGAGGCCAACATTTTTGGCGCCATTGTCAAGGATGGTGTCAAGCTAGGAGGTTCTTCGAAGTCATTGATAATTTCTTTGTTATAGCATTTCTTTCAAGTTGTCTTAGAATACCCCTTGTTTAGGTGAGTAATGATCTGTTGTTCTTTTGCTCATTCTTTGTGTGAGCTAGTTGATGTTGAGTTGATACCACAACTAGTTGAGATTCCAAATTTTCCTAGAAACAAAGAAGAAGAAGAACCATTTGACTAGTTCTAAAGCTTCCATTAAAGACCCAAAGTCAGATTGATAGCCCTTTGCCTTGAAAATCTATCAAGAAAACTTGGATGATACCTTCTTGTTTGAATATGACCTACTCTGCCAGGATCATGACTACACCACTAATGCTCCTAGGCTTGAGCTACTTCCTACCACTTTAAAATAAGTTGCACTAGGATGATTTATGAGTCTAGGCAGAAATACCATGGAAACTTGGGAGGACATGAAGACAAAGTTATTTGGAAAATACAAGGAATATTGTTGGGGAAGTGATACAAAAGGAAGTGATGCCTCTAGGATGCAACAAAAGGAAGATGAGAGCTTGGAAGATTACATTTCAAGGTTTTTGTCTTGCATGCAAGAATCTCCACACCATGCACCTAATGAAGAATTTCAAAAGTTGCTTTTCTTGTTAGGAATCAATGAGAGTTACACTAATACTCTAGACCTGATGGCAGGAGGAGATATCACTCAAGTCTCTTCGAAAGATACCAAGGAAATATGCCAGGATTATTCCAGAACAACTTCAAAAGAAGAGAGAACTTACCAATATTCTACCGATGGAGTTCCAAGGATGGAGATCGCTAATGTGTTAACAGATTTCAAGCAAGATGTTACAAACAACCTAGCTACTCAGCTAGGTACACTTCAAGCCAAAGATAAACATATGGAGGCAGAGGCAACGTCGGTAGAATACTGCCCTCATTACAGACAAAAGAAGAAGGAATGCAGATGCAAGATGGTAACTAACATTGAAAACAAGATTCCACCTGAGATTAAACCAATTCAGCTTAAGGAAGATCAAGTCCACTTTGGTGCACAGAGGAAGCCTTGGGTTCCAAAACAAGGTATGTTACTAGCTCCATTATCTTTTTTTGGGCCAAACCAGGCAGTCAAAGTCCATGCAGCCATCCTTTCAACCCCAGTAGCCTGCTATAATGCCTCCACTTGCTAATGCACACAAATTCACTCAACCACCAACTCAACCCACACCCTACCTAAATAACACACCATGGTTGCAACCAATATACCTTGCTAATTCAAACCAATTCCCTACATATGTTGTGCATGTAGGTGATATTCACTTGTTTTCAGTAACTACTATATCCACTCCTTCCACACCCATCATCATTGAGCTACCTATGGAAGAGGAACATGAACCTTTGAATGATCTTATTCAGCCAACAATACCTAAACATCCTGAACAAGAGCCACCATTCCCTTAGGAATTGGAAGTTTCCAAGTATAAGAAAGGAAAGGAAGATGCAACTTTTGACATCATGGGTTAGCTAAAGCATATATGTGTTCAGACATCCCTATTTCAGGCCATAAAGGGTGTCCCTATACATGGAAGGAAAATCAAGGAAGCCTATCTTAAGAAGTCAGGAAAAAAGAAGAAATACTCAACTACAGTCCATGTGATGAGATAGTTTGTTAACATCATGCTTGGAAAAGAGACCCTTCCTAAGTACAATGATCCAAATAATCTTGTAGCAACAATTGTTATCCATGAGATTCAAGTAAACAATTCCCTGAGTGATTTGGGGGCAACAATTAATGTGATGACTAAGCACATCCTACAACAACTAAAAGTTGCATGTATGAGACCTCCTCCTACTATCCTACAACTTGTTAATAATTCCACTATGGATCCTGATGATATAGACCTTCTAGACTCATGGGAGCATCCAACAGACCTCATGATTTTCTCTCTATGGCCACATGTTAATGAGGAAACCGGGGAAGTTAACTCAATGGTGCAACTCATGATGCTAGGTAGAAGTCCTTGCAGTTTCAAGATGAAGAAGAGGTGTTATCTATTATAATCTAGAACCGTTATGAAGAGGGAAAAACATCATCTTCTACTTTTGTCTAGATGCTTCCCCCCGAACTTCCTGCAGTCATTCTTCCTACAGTCACTATTCTTGCAGTCACTCTTCCTACAGCAACGGGCATGTTCCATACCATGACGCCATATGGACTCAAATAATTGCAGTAGTCTCATCAACATGCATTTGCATGGAACTATCGTGATATGAAGGGACTAGATCCTAAGTTCTACATTCAACAAATCTACATCAAAGCTGATTGTCAACTAGTAGGGCAGCCTCAACAAAGAATCAACCCTGCATTAAGAGAAGCTATTAAACGGAGCTGTAGAAATTGATAGTTGTTGAATTTATCTATCTCATTTCAGATGGCTAGTGGATGTCTTTATTAGTGATCGTGCCAAAAAAATGAGGGAAGTGGTGAGTTAATGTTGATTATAGAAAACTTAACGCTGGCACTAAGAAAGACCATTTTCCCTTGCCATTGTACACTCACCTAGCAAGAGATGTTGAATGGACAAAAGACTGTTACAGAGCATTTTCTAAGGTAGCCTTGACCCATATTCCTATTTTGGTCATGCAGCCAAATGCTTCAGTCAAAATGAGAAGGGTAGCCTTGCACCACACTGAAGTAGTGAAAAATTAGAGGATGAGATGGCATGATTGGGAAAACAAGTTTCTGCCAAGTGACTAGGTATTGTCATATGACCTAAAGCATCAAGACAATGCATGGAAGTTGTGGACAAGGTGGTTAGGACCGTTCAATATTTTTGAAGTCTTTCCTAATGGATTTGTTCAACCCACCATCATTAGCCCTGATAGAATCAAGTTGCTTGAGCTAGCCTCCAAGGAAGGGCCCCTATAGCAATTCACTCAACATTCAATACATGAGCTTCCTACAGCTGAAGTTGGTGGACCTAGCATCCCATCATTTGACTAAATTAAGGTACGTATTTTTTCATAATAAAGATTTCCACCTTAGTGGAAATCCATTTCTTCACCCATCCGCCCATCTGTCCATTCGTACCACCTTTCTCTCTCTTCCATCATTTCATTCCACCTCACTCCACTTTGCTTCACTCTTGATTAATTGCTCAATCATTTCAAAAAAGGGAAAATTGGTACTATCTCTCCTCAATCTTTGCAACGCATCCTTCGCACGCTTAGGTATGTACACAATAATTCTCATCTCTTAATTACCTTTTGAGCATATTTTTTTAATCATCACACATTATTATAGTTGATTGCATATTGTGTCATTATTTCCTGTCAAGCTACCACTCCCTTCCCACATATGTTGACACATGTCCAAATTAGGCTAGGGGGGAATAAAAAAAATGCAAATAAATTGCTCGTACATCAAATTGTAACCTAGCTACACCAGAAAATTTACATAAGTTGATTTGAAAATCTAGCTCGCATGTGTGAATTATTGTTAACTAAGCTACCAATTCTTTCCATTATCACTCTCATTTATCACCCCTTTCCTCCCCTTAATTTCCTTGTCATAATCTTAAGAATAAGTAGTAAATGGTAAAAATCAGAGACAAAGAAAGGAATCCAGTCAACACTGGCAGTAAAAATTTAGCAATAAAGGTGGTGGTTTTCAAAAGAAAAACTACAGGGGAAGGAAATTTCGTTCAGTGATAGTGATTTCAAATAATGGGGGGTGGCTTAATTTGGAATGAGCCCTCAATTCATGATGCTTTGCTACAAGATGCACAATGTCTGGCTGAATTTCCACATTATGGATGGTTTGATTATTTCATGAAGCTAGATGGCTTTGATGAGGGAATTGCACTTGAATTTGCCCAAAAATTCTCAGAAGGAAAAGCCACAGTAAAAGGGTTAGAAGTGGTGGTGATCAAGGAGAGAATTGAAAATTTTAGGGTTACCTGTTGATGGTGAGCATTACCTTGCCTCTAGGGATGCCAAATCGACTAGACCAGAATTCACAATACATGGCAACCCACCAATTAGCATTGACAAGCAGGGTGCAAAACGAATGTCTCTTCCTAAACCATGGAAGCATGTAGTTGTTCACATTATAAGGTATATCACCTATGAGGGACAGTTGTCAAATCTGCATTTAGTACATTTTAAGCTCCTCAGTCACATGAGGCACGGAAGAAGGATGAACATGCCCAATGTCTTATACAATCTTCTCTCCATCATGGCAGCCGAGACCCAAAAAGGTAGGGATAACTCTATCTCCCACCATTGCTTGATAAAATTTCTATTTAAGAAATCTTTGCATGATGTGTCTAGAATAACTTGGGAGGAATTTGTTCAAGTTAATCAAAATTACCATCAAGAAGAATTTGTCAATGTTGATCATTTGCCACCTAGGGCTATACCTCAATCTCATAGGTCTAGCAAAAGATTAAGTATAGTTGAAGCCACCCTTGGTGTTTCAATTTTTGGTGCCAATTCTAGTATGAATCCTCCTACAGCAGTAGAGGAGGCCATAAACATTAGTTCCTTTGAAACATAACATTCAGAAAAAGCAAGCTCTTTGTCTGATTCTAATGACGATGCCCCCCTACAAACCCTAATGAGAACTAGGGCACGAAAGAAAGAAGATTAAGCAAGAAAAGAAAAAGAAAAAGGCCAAACCCAACCTATAGAAAAAGAGGTGCCAAGTGCTAGGAAAAGAAAGGTTGGCCCTATTCATCTTGCAACCAAAGGGAAACATAAGAGCATCTCTAGGAAATCAAAACTAGCCGGACCATCTTTTTATGTACCTTCACAGGAAAACCCTAGGAATGATGAGACATCACATGGGGGTATTGAAGCTTCAGTGGAACGAGAACAGGTTGAGAAAAAGAAAGAAGATATCTCTGAGGAAGCAGTAAAAGTGATGTTGGTAGACCTTGCTAGTATCGCAGAGGAGTTTGAGGATGGACAGCGGTTCCTACAGCAAAACCAAGAACAAGGGCAGGAGTTCCTACAGCCACAACAAGAAGCACAGCAAGAGCCAGAACAAGGCCGAGAATAGGAACAAGAGGTCTTGCAGCAAGAAGAGGGCAAAGAGATAGCACCCCTATATCCACAGACAACTAAACAACCCAAGTTCATGCAAATAGTGTCATATGGGGAGCATCCATCAACAAAAACATTGGTAGGAATTCATAACCCTCCTAATTTTGCAATTCATGCAGCAATTTTAAACCTATAGAAAGAAATATAGAGGGAGAGAGAATGGAAATAGGAGAGAAAGAAGTTGAAAAAGGAAATCCAAGAGAGGGATGAGATTATTGACGAGAAAAATGAGGAGATTGCTACTTTAAAGAAGAAATTAGATAACATTGTGACCCTAGTGCCACAAATTCTTGAATGTAGAGCTCCTGCAAGGGTTTATGCCCTACACTTGAAAGAGAAATATCTCTCTTTCAAGTTATCAAAAATTGTTTCAGATTTGAACCCTTCCATTGAAACTCCTGCTGAGTTCTTCAACGCCTACAGAATTACTTCCCTTGAGATGAAAAATCTATTATGTGAATTTTATTTGCACAATTATGCTGTCACACAGGATCATGATTGGAACCCGTTGTTGTATGTTGGGGATGTTCAACTGAGAGCATTTATGTCCTGGGCACAAAATGAAATTAATTGGGGTGAGTAGAACAATGCTTATAGAAGAATGGAATCTAATATCCCCTTATCCATTAGGGCCGAGTCGAGTAACCCAAGGGATATCTACGGAGAATGGCTCAGGATGCTCCTCAGACCAAGCTATGGTAACAAAATCATGCCCTGGATTGAAGTTGTCTATACTGAGTATGAGGTTAAAACAAAACAAAAGAGGAGCTCATAAGAGGATATCTAACTCAGCGATGGAATAGTTAAATAGATGAGTTGAAACAAGTGGAGCCCCATTCTATTTATAACTATGTTGCAGCATTGAAGAGAATTAACAGGTACATCCAGCTTGGTAGAGAAAAGGGGAGATTTTGGATTCCCCTAACCTTCCAGCCACCCATTCTTATGTAGCTTGTACCAAACTACATATTCTACTAGCATGATGCTGATATAGAAAGGCCAAGGTGGAACAGATTTGAAAAACTGGGAGGATTTTATTGGGATCTAGACTCACGTACTACAACAACAGATGTTGCCCAGTTTGCAGTTGTAAAATTCAAAGCCTTAACCAAACAAAAGAACAACCCTTCCACTGTTGGAGGACCAACGAGACATTAGGCTGCAGAGGAATGATGAGCCTAGTTTTTGGTTAAATCTTGGGTAGAGTTTATAGTCCATTTGCTAGCATTATCATGAACTTTAGTCATCAAATGTTAATATTTTGTATAATGTTTCCCTCAAACCATTGATAATGGGTTTATCCTATCCTTGTGAAGTTTCAATGACATTAACATATTATGGAGATTATCTATATTAATTTTGTTTGATTAATGAATGTTCTCTAAGGTGATTTTAGATGTGCAATTATTATGCATACTAACATTACCATGCAGGACACAATTGGTGGATGCTAAGTTGGGAGAGGAAACCGACAGATGATCATGCAGGGGAATCATTCAAAGGAGTCAACTGAAGAGCGATGGTGGTAGATTCCCCACGATAGTCAATTATAATCACCTTGTATTTATGGCATCGAGAAATTGCAAGCATTACTATAGTGTTGAGTCCACATTTTGGCATGCATGTATGACTAGATTCCCTGTAGATGTAACTGCTCTGCCACCCTTTTCCTTTCTTTCTCTAAATGGCATCCTCCCAGTTAGTGGGAAGGGACTACCCTGTTTAGCTGGTAGAATAAATATGGATTTGAATCTCCTTCTAGGGAGGTTCATCCCCTTAGTTCTTGATTGTGGAAAATGACATTGATAATGTATTGAGCATACTCTACTTTTCAATATAGTCATGTTGATTACTCTTTTTACATAATTCTCCATGAATAAGATGATAGTCTAAATTTGAGTATTTGAGTTTGTATTAGTTTTAGTGGATACTCATCCAAGGGGGACCACTTGGTGAGTAATCCTTTCTTTAAAGTAATTAGCTTAGTTATTATTTTTTGTTATGTACTTAGTTTGAAATCTGGCATTGACTGTTCCTACAACCACTAGAAGTCCATTCCGTGTCTATTCCTGCAACCAAAGTAGACAGAGTAGTTTCCTGTCTATTCACCCAGATCTTTATTCTTGTTATGCATTTATGTTTAGCATAGTTGTCAGTTAATGTTTAGCATTTGATTTATTTCCCTTCCTACAATTTACTTTTAGTATTGTGTGTTTCTTAGTTGTAGAGTAGAGATGGCTACTTAGGAATTCCTAGTGCACATACAGTGCTGACCAATTTCAAGTCTATGTCCCTGGGTTGACAAGTTAAATGTACCTCCATGATGATTGAATAGCTATTCAAGTTAGATGTCTAGTCTTTGAATTATGGCTATAAAATCCCAATTAGGAGATCCTTGTAGGAGGCTGACACTAGGGTTTGTAAAATAATGTTAAAATTCTAGAGATAAAACCTTTGATCGCCCAGCGGCCCTCGCTATAATCGTTCCCTCATGAACGGTTCTACTCAGCATTTGAAACAATTGCTCAAATTGCACTATCAAGGTCATGCAAAATCTCATCCCATCCTCACCATTCTTGGCGTGGCAAAAAATTCCCTGCTTCCCGCACTATTGCCATCGCCCCTTTGTTAACGTTGAAAACTCTAAGAAAACAACTAAGTCCTAAACCCCATGTGGGAACTGCCATGTAGACTTTTGCTTGCAGATGGCCACCTTCCCTTTTCTAATTGATTAGCAGCCTAACCTTACCGCCACCCACAGTGTGGGTCCCATCGATATCATTGCCCTTGATCACTTAAAATTGCTAAGTCCAAGCGGACTTGCAGGCCACTACTTGCAAGTCGCTGTGTGCAGCTCGTCGTCACTCAAGTGTCATTGCTTAGTAGTGAAACCATCCCATTTTCCCGCCATGTGGACTCTGACCCCTTCATCGCCATTCTAAATTTTCCTAACACCAAAAATGACTAAGTCCAAGTGGCATTCAGACTGGCTCGTGCGGGTAGTCGCATGTGAGTGGTTGTTTCCCTGTTGTCATTCCCTAATGTCCATGCACCCACAACTTCCTGCATGGTGGGTTTCATAGAGGACTCCTCCCTCCCTTCGCTGAATCTTGAAATGGTTAAAACGTAAACTAGGGGCATGAGGTCATTGCAGGTCCACTTATGTGGACCGCTACCTATGAACTGTCATCCCTCCAAGATCATTTCTCAATAGCAACCACTCGATGGCAGCCTGATAGCTCCCTCCTATATCTTCTCAAAGCGGTCAAACTTTAAAACATGATGCTTAATGCCCGAGATGCCCACAAATCTCGTAGTGTAGACTTCCTCCTACGGGTCATCATCCCTTGAAGGCTGCTAACCCAACGATCAAGTTTAAACATCCTCCAACCTTTAGGTGTCCACTTGCCTTGAACCTGCAAACGCATCAAAGCTCGATCAAGCAACTTCAAGTGCCTACACCCAATTTCCGCACTTTCCAAACCACCCTACAAGAACTTTGATTGCCAAATTCCCCATGCATAATTATTATTGTGGGTGGCCGTTTGCGGGTCTCCATGGCTCCATGGTCATTTTCTCATCGCCCCTTTTCTGACAGCTTCTAGCCTAAGGAAACCCACATCCTTGGGCCCACATTTTCCTAAATGGTTCAAATGAGCTCCAAATGAGGATTAATGATGAATCTTATGATCTTTTAATGATGTGTCAATGGATCTAACACTTGTTTTGTAGGATTTGACTAACGCATGCTCTGATTTTCATATAAAAGCACTTACGATGCCTTTTGCATACAGGATTTATGGAACCTGTCACGGGTCTATCAAGGAGGTCTGTTGAGAAAGTTGATAAAGGAAAGAAGCTCACATGCATTCCAAGGGGAAAAGAAGAAAAGGGCCAAATGAAATATTAGTTTAATGGAGTGGAGTGTACCTCCAAGCTCTCTTCTACCTGGGACTTAGTATCAGACACAAATCTTGGGCACGTTGACATAAATGAGTTCCGACAGAGGGTGATGGTAAACCCTACAACCAAAAATACATGAAAGATCAAGGCCAATGGTCTAGCCAAGGCAGTCGACTTTCCTCCTGTACTAATTGCCCTGAATCTGGTCATGGTTTTTTGAGAATGCTACCACACCAGCAGAAAGATTATTGATCATGATGGAAGGGTGTTGGTAGATTTATTTGCTAAATCTATCGGTCGAATGTTCCACATCCCTACATTCGATGTAATGGAAGAAACAAAGAAGGAATTTGCTGAAAACATGTGGAAGCAGGACCCTTTAGCATGCAAGACAATAATCAATTAGCACTGGTTGAAGGAAAAGAGGGGCAACGCCGCCAAAGTGCCTCAAGAATTGTTCAGAAGTGACTTCTTTGAAGAATACCATGATTTGATCACCCTACTAAGCAAGGTAATGGACCTCTCAACTGCTACTTTCTTCGAAGAATGGATGTTTTACTTCATTGAGGAGATCATTTGAGGTAAAACCAAGTTTCATTGGGTCAAGATGATCAGTGAAAATCAACACAACTAGCTCATGGTGGTAAAGAAGAGTTCCAAATTCTACATGACTTCATATCTAGTGTATCTCCTAGTGGAGAAATTCTCGTACAAAGGACTCTTCAATGTAGGCACCCTAGGAACAAAGAAAGGAGAACCTAAAGTCTATGATTACTATCCTCATTTGCAGTACATAAATTTTAAAAGAGAATATCAGAGGGTGAATGATTGCATGTCACATAATCAGACTCCTGGGAGGAGACTTTGAGAGAAGGGTATCACATAGCACCAAAGCTTTCATCCAACGGTTCAGTTATATGTTCATACAGTTCCTGAAGTTTACCTATATTAGAATAGAAGGATTCTCAAGGAATCCCTACTAGTTGTCGCACTACCCTAACGATCGCATGATCCTACTTGAAGTTTCCCGACAATTGCAAAATGACCATGCACTGTTAAGCGAAAAGCATTGAGCTAGGATTCCATATCCCCTAACCTTCGAGCAAGGAATGTATTCTTGTCCCATTTCCTAATGTGTGGAATACTCAAAGAAGGAACTGGTGGAATACAACTTAGATCTCCATACCGACTGAGGAGGGATGGATCCTTACGGAAAGCTGAAGAAATGGGTCAAAAGATAATATTCCCATCGGCCTCAAGTCGAGGATTTTTGGGCCAATTGTGTAGATGATAAAGAAGTGCGAATGAGGCACTATATGAGAATGATGACCCAGTTCATGAAGTTAGTGAATCTATTCCCCATGCCTGACCAAATGGTGGAGGAAGACAATAGTATTGTTGATGATAGATACAACATTGTGCCCAACCTGCCCCTACCTGTGGTAGATTGGAGTGAAGAAGAGGTCACTGACCTTGATATATTGACATGACCTATTGAAAGCAAAACGAGGAAATGGATAGATGCCCAAATTGAACAACTCAAAGCACAAGGCGCTGAACTTACATATGGTGAGCTCGAGGATGAGCTTGAAAGTGAAACAAATAATGGAGTGGACGTTGCCTTAGTAGAAGAAGCTCCCAAGTCCCCACCGATGACAAGGTCAAAGAAAAGAAAGGATGCACCCAAGCGTAATCCTAAGCACAAGGTATATTCAAGAAATTCAAGCAAGACAATCAAATATTAAGAAGGAAAATTGAAACATATAATGGGGCTTTGACTTGGTCTTTGAACTGACCACCAAAATAGGGTGCATGATGTTTATGTGGTTCCAATTTATGAATAATTGCATACCTTTAGAAGTTTTTTTTTAGAACACTATCCAGTGTTGGAGGCAAAAAATGAATGAGAGAATTAGTCAAATTGAAGTTGGCTTAAAAGAGTTGACTTGTGAGAATAGTTCCCTTGCATTTCTGAATGATATTATTGTTGTCCATGAGAGAAGTGACTGGTTGTGCAATTCACTGACTCTTAGTTTGTAAATCTGCCACCTTATTGTTGAGTTGAACCTTTTGGATTGAGAAGTGTCATATTTGATAGCTTGTTTTTAACCTATAGTTGTTCACAATTTTGTATAAATAGAGGTTCTTTCCGCCTCATTTGGGACACATATCTACTCTCTTGTTATGAAATTTTTGAGTTGGTATTATTTACATTTATGAGTGTAAAGAGTTTTGTGAGAGATCTTGTGAGAGATTTTGGAGATAGGAAGAGATAATTGTTGAGTTGCAAGCTAACTTTGGGAAAGGCTAAGCTAGGAATCCAGTTTGTTCAATTGGAGCTTTGCATGTACAAGCATGTTGATTTCTACTCTATCATGATTTTTTTATGTTTTGAAAAGATTGTGTGTCTTTGGATTCCTTGTTTGGAAATGTGTTTTATTTGTTATCATGAAATGGTTAATATCATCTTTGACTATATAGGAAGGATTCTTAATGAATCTTGCTCAGGGAATTCTATTACTTGATTGTTTGTGTATATATTCCATAGTATCCATAATGGGTATTTATATTAAATACTATAGTAAGATAGAGCTTATATATAGTTGATGCTTATTTTGTGAAGTTAAGGGGATAGAGTTACTTGGGTTATGTTGAATTGCATAAAGTAGAAATTTCAACATTATTAGGTTGTTATGTTATGTGAACCTAGATTTATAATCTTTATTTGATTGATTACTATATTTATCCTAAGAAGTAGGAAGAGATTCTTTTCCTTGGGGCTAGGGTATAACTTGATGGTTATATCATCATTCAATGATATGGTTGATAAAATGTACCTTAAGATTATGTTGTCTTCTTGTTTTTGAGTAAGAATCTAATCTTAATTTCAGAATCCTAATGGACTCATGTATTGATAATTTGAAACTGTATTATGAAGAGGACTATGGGTGTAGAAGCACCAACCCCTCACAAGTCATTAATGTTTTTCATTCAAGGTACAAATATAGTGAACATTGCAAAAATGTGAATAACTAAGTCTTACTAAATGTATAAGTTTTATGATTTATTTGTGGTCACTTGATTGTTGCATTACTTTTGATGAAAACCCTAGGTTAGGAACAACCTATTTTGTAGGGTTTTTTATTTGACTAGACTGAGGGAAGCATAATAGGTTGGGATTAGCTTATATGATTTAGTCGATCAATTGATTATTGATTATACTTTCAATTGGAGTCGATTTATTATTGAGATCATGCCTTTGAGCTGAGGTCATTAATTGGTGAAATTACACTTTTGATGAGAATTGTTTATTGTTGAAATATGCTATGAAATGGAGTCACTTATTGTTGAAGCTTATATTGCTATACTATAGTTGTCTATATAATGAAGTCATAGTCAAGAAGAGATCATAGGTTATTCCTGGGGTTAGATAACCCAATGAAGGGGATAGCTTATGCATAGGAAATACTTAGTAGAAATGTCTTGGTAAATATAAAAAGAGAATAGGTTGTTCCTGGGGCTAGTACAACCCAATGGAGGGAATTGCATATGCAAATAATATGAATGGTCATTACAAATTGATCCAGGATGATGGGTGAGTGTGTGACATCAATTTTGAATTAGGGGTGATGAATACTTTGGCCAAAGTGGTGTAATTTGCCACTGGTTACACTGTCAGTTCACTATGTTACCTTTTAGAATGCTAGTTCGGGATTGTCATTTTATGGGAAAGTTCTAGTTATGTAGGACACAACATCGAGCTCAAGATTAGATAGTATTTTGAGGTTTCTAGACCAAGCTCTTTGTCGAAGGGTAGGGCCATCTTACCTGTTAGGTAGATGTGCGAGGGACCGCAGTAAGTCCATGGATGGTGGAAAATCACTTGAGTGATGTTTCTCCTCTTCAGTCGACAAGCCAAGATTTGATAGGGGATTGCCTGGACCATTTGTATTTCTAGTGCCAATGGAGCTCATATGAGCTATATATGTATCTTGTATCTATTTATATGGAAGATAGAAAATGTAAATTGTATCTTGTTTATGAAATCATTACTTTCGAAATATTGTAACATTTTGTTGAAATGAAATGAGAAAGATGAATTATTGTTATATCAAATGTGCATATTATCTTATTTTGAAAATAAAATTTTTATCACTATGTAATTGTCATCTTAGTTTATTCACTTGAGGTTAAAGCATAGAAGAAATCATTGGGTAGAACAATGGGCATGTTACAAGGAGCGTCCAATTTTTTATAGTAAATTTAATTTTTTCTTTCAATTTTTACATGTCAATAACTTGTTGTAACAAACCCAATCTGGTTCATTTAATTTAGAACACCATAATTTTTTTTGAAATGATCCATTAATAAAATAATTGCACAGTGTTTTTTTCATACAAAGATACATAATTGCAATAATAATTTCTCTCATTCAAGTATATAAGAATACAAGCTAGTACAATAGTCATGTTTACAACTTAATTATCTAGGTTCAAAGTACACAAATATAATTACAATATCGTCACCTTTGGATGAGATTAATAGTACATCCATGATAACATAAAAAAAGGAATCAAGAATGTTGTCTTTGATAATATAAGTCTTCAATAATCAACTGCAAGAGGTAGATAATCACTTAAGTTCTTTTCCTCCAACCACAAACCAATCATCCCCCCACACCTTCCTACTAGAAGTGGCCCTACCCTTTGCAAGAGTGGTAGATCTAGGGAAACTTTGAGGTCATCAAGCCATCTGAGAATTAATGTTGTGTATTGATGAATTTAATCTATCAAGCAACTTATAGATACCCTCTAGCTATGCATGCTACATATTATTAAAATACAACTTTAGACATGGTGGACCGATAATGCAAGTAGTTTTTTTACATTAATAGCCAAAGATTTGATAATAAACAAGTAATATTATGTGGCCATGTGTTCACATACACCTCTATCTCAGACTAGATATCGATAATGAATGCACAACACATATTCAATAATAAATTTCAATGAACATATTTAGTCTTACTTATTGAAAATCCATTTATTTTCTTTATACATCTATTCAAAAATCTTGAGAACAAAATATAATAATGCAGATGGAATTATTTTTCTATATTTCATAAGAATTTCATAAACCTAAACTTCTTACAGCAATTTATACAATCATACTGACTTGCTGATTTTGTTTCATTGAACATGGATATCTGAGAACAAATGCACCATCATAGTCTCTCACATACATGTGTTCATATATATATGTGTGTGTGTGTGTGTGTGTGTGTGTGTGTGTGTGTGTGTGTGTGTGTGTGTGTATGCATATACATATAAATTTACAATCATATTGTCATTGTTTTAAGAGTTCATTTTTTTGAAACATTATAAGTATGTATATATTCATATATGCACATAAAGGAATTATGTATCCTTACTCAAAACACTATTTATGTGCATTTATGAATAAATACAATTCACATATTATAGTGACAAGATTTGAAAACCCACCAAGAAGAAATTACTAACTACTATCATGTTTAGGTTTGAGAAAAATAATCATTGAAAATAATTCAATGATAATATCAATCAGGTATAACTTTAAGAAACCCCCCCTTGGCGAAGGCGTAAAATCCTAGCAAATCTTGTATACTTCTCGATAAAAATATTAATTTTAGTGGCAATTTTTTTTGTTTTTTAGGAAAAAAATAATCTCAATTGGCGAATCTTTTCTAATTGGTAAAAGTTTGTGGAAAATCTTGGCAAATTGCAATTTTTTTTAAACCGATAAAATATTTTCATTGGCGATTAAAATCTATTTTCAAACCTAGAAAATATTTCCATTGGCGAAGTAAACCTGTTTTCAAAACAAACAAAAAACAATTTTTTGGTGATTAAAACTTTTTTTCAAACCAAAAAAATATATTCATTGGCGAATTAAACCTATTTTCAAATGCATAAGAAAAAACATTGGTGAATTAGCATAATCTCAAACTAATAAAAAAATTCAGTGGCAAATATCAATGCAAATCAATATAACCACGACCGTTCGATGAATTTTTGATGGACAAATGTAGTTGCATTCCAGAAGTAAATCTCTGAAGCACTAGATTTTTGAATTGAAACCTTCAGAATAACACTAGAACCATTAGATGTGGACATGTGGAGAGATCAAAGCTCATTTCTTATCACAGTAATGAACCTGATGGGTTGAAGGATTGTGGAAATGACTCATGAGCGATAGAAGAATTTAAGTGGCAGAATTATGCATGTGCATAAAGTTTGTTTTAAAAGAGGGACCGTTCAATGAATTTTCTATGGACGGCTATAGTTGTATTCCAAAAGTAAATCTTTGAAGCACTAGACTTGCGAATTGAAACCTACGGAATAACACTAGAACCGTTAGATTTTCAAAAATCAATGGTTGAGATTTTATTAATTATTTAGGTTTGTCGATCATCGAGCTCTTGTTTACTATTTAATATTGCCTAAGTTGGACCAAAATATTTTATGACAAAGCCTTAAATCGTAAGTCTTTAATCCTGAGGGTCGATTCTCGTCAACCTAGCGATGTCCCCATTTTAAAAATAACTTTATTTGCATGTACACTATGCAGCCGTCTTGTCACCTGTTGCGGACATACCTTTTAAGCACTTGTTTTTAAGGATTCAAGTGTTGAAATAAATGTTAATTGTCACATCAATGATAGTGGTGAATTTAAAAATGATAAGTGTGATGTCATACTCATTGTGTTCGTGCTAACTTCTATATATACTTCACCAACTTCATGTTTTTCATATCATTTATAATATATTTGGCTTTGATTTCTTTCTTCTCTATTCTCAATTTAATTGAGATATTATGGAGTCTTCATGGCATGTCATGCTACCCAAATGTTTTTGGTAGAAAAGAAGGGATGATGCACACGACAGATGAAAGTTGGGTATAGTTTTTACAATTCCTTGTGTACAGGTTGAGGATGCTATAAGAATAATTGTGGGTAGGGAATTGCTTCAGAACAACCCTCATGCTCTATATTCTGAGGTAGCTTCGAATTTATTGTCCAATTGCATAGAAATTTTGCTCGATAAAGATTTGGTGAAGACACTGGCAATATGTTATTTGCAACCTTTCATTTACTCTATTTCTTCATTAGAGTTGGCGCTAGAGCATTACAATTTTGAAAGTGGGTTAGTGCCTATTGATGGAATCTTCAGGAAAGTGGAATTACATGCTTCTACAATGCAAGCTCTCGCCCTGGTTAATATGAGATGGGGTCTGCTATGTGATATGAAAACTGAATCATTAAAGAGTTTAGAGTTTTGGAGGAAGGTTTTGGGTGATTCGCTTTTCTTCTCTATTGTTAGTTTGTTAAATTCAATTCACGTTCTACTCAAACACCCGGTTGATGGCCTCAGCTAATGTTACAAAAAAAATTAGTAATGAATTGTGTGATGTGTCACGTGTCTATATTTTATTGTACAGTGTAACAGTTCTTGTAATATGTCCTTTGTGACTAGTTTTTTGTCACAGTTAGTGGCTTTTTGCAGTTGCCTTTTGGCCATGCTGGTTATGTACTATGTACTTCAGTCTTTAACAATAGCTACTTAATTTAAAATACTTTTCGTGGCTCCATTCTTGTAAATCCATTTTGCTTTGGTCAATATAAAAATGTGGCTTTTAAAACTAATAGTAATTATCAACATATAGTTTTGAACTTTTGATCATAAGTGAAATTTATTGTGACTTATTAGTGGACATTGATAATGATTAAGGTAAAATGAGACATTTAATTCTCTCTTTTCAATGTGTTGAATGACTCTACCCTTCATTTATTCTATTGAAATTCTCAATAGTTTTGAAGAAAGTGTGGTTGCAGTACTACGAGCGGTGACGCAAATTAATGCAATATGAACAACCAGAGTGACTAATTGGATAGTTTTATATTGAAAAATGCACGATGTATTGTAAAATAGTAGATGATGAAGATTTGTAATGATTTCATATCGTTTGCATGTAGCCAGGTTGTCAGAGTCCAGATGTCAATCAAATTAAACATATAAATTATAAATGTAAGGCTTAAGTTACACAAATTAATTAAGTCAGTTTTTTGGTTTGCACGAATCATGATTATGACTATACCCAACCTCACACGTGACACGTGTGAGGTGTACATAGGGACTAGGCTAGTAGTGGAACTATTGGTGGCACTATTGGTGGCACTATTGGCCCATAAATAAGGATAGTGAGCACAACTGAAATCATTCATTGAAGGCTAAAGGCTATACTATTGAGTGCAATGTTTGAATTGTCATAAGGGTTTTCATTTTGTAGGGTTAATAAGGATTCGAGAAGAAGATGATGTGGTATTATTGGGGATACTCTAAATTCTCTTTCCTCTAGTTATGTAATTATACAGTAAAAGACCAATTTCCTTCAAGTTCAAAATGGGTGGAATTGGAAAGAAGTTGATTTGGTTCAACTAACTCTCAGATAGGTTTGAACCAGGATGAGGAGCTCTGATGGAGATAAGTGCTATCCCAGTGCATGAAGGCTGCAATTAGAAGATGGGAGCAATTTTACTACCCCTAATTCTCAAAGGGGATAAGTACATTTTGTATCTTCACAGCTCCTAATTCCCTAACATGGTTGGCTAGGAAAGCCCCATGCATTTATTTTCAAAGTGCATCTTCTAAATGGGAGCAATTTTACAACTCCTCATCTTCTGCATGAGTCTAGTTTTGAAAGGGGATAAGTACATTTTGTATCTTCATGGCTCCCATTTCCCCAGTTTGATTGGCCCCTTATTTCCCATGCATTTATTTTCAGAGCCCATGGCTAATCTGACAAGTCCCATGCATTTATTTTCAGAGTGCATGGTTGACCCGACAAGTCCCATTTATTTTTAGAGAAACATGTATTATATTTACGTTTTCACCAGCGGTCCAACAGAAGCTTGGGGCTTGCACTTACATTTGTATTTGTACTATGTAATAATGTGACATTGTAATTCAGTTGTAATAAAATAAATGGCTGTGCTATTAATGTGACATTGTAATTCATTTTATTAAGTCCTTTGCAACGTTAAGTTCTATTAATGGTTGTGTTATTAATGTGATATTGTAATTCATTTTATTAAGGCATTTGCAATGTTAAGTTACTGGCCCCTTGGACTTGATTTCAATCCTAGTGCATGAAAGTTTAAAGCAACTTTAAAACACATGTTTATTATTTATATCATAAATTACTCAACTGTTCGATGAAATTTTGATGTAATTCCAGAATGAAATGTACAAAGCGTTGGGCTTGCGAACTTAAACCTCTGGAATCACCCTATAACTATCATATTAACAAAGATCAACGGTTTAGAATTTGTTGTCAATGTAGGAGTAAATCATAAATGGCTTGTTTTAAATGTTGTCAGCCATGTACAAATTGTGTAGTCTAGAAGTAACACGTAGAGTTATAGACGTTTCGGTTTCATTCACTTTAATGTTTGAAAAAACAACACTTTCTATTGCTAAGTGATTTTATTTTGAAGTGAGAGGGTCAGCACACGAGGAGATTTCAGTCTTCAGTTTGCTCATTGTAGTGCACCACCCTATTTTGGGTTCCACAATTCCACTTCCAACAAATCCATTCCAATAACCCAGTTTCAAGAATCAAAATCCAAATAAGTTAAAGAATTCTTGCGACTATGTTTCATCGTTTGATGTTTCACTTTCTTAAAATCTTATTTTTTCAAACTTTGAAGTTTAGGTTTAGGGTTAAGAGGCTTAAGAATTAAGAAAAATTAAGGAGTACTAATAGGGAATTCACAATTTCACATTGTATTAGCATGTCTACCACCAGTACCACTAGAACAATGTTGGAGAAAAAAATACATTATGAAAATTTGCTAAAAATCCCAAGTTTTATTAATGAATACCATGATATTTATGATCCTAAAACCTATGGTAGGCGTAACTCAAAACTTAGATTTTCATCTCAGAATAAGGCTGCAAAGCAAATGCAAGTTAATAGTATTAGTGCACCATGGGTAACTGGATTAGGGTGCATGATGTTACATGAGATTTTCCCTTTCCCAGAATTTATCATGGTATGTGACCTAAATTATGATGATAACAAAAGAGCAATTGTTAATAAAGATAGCAAAGAAGAATTGTTATCCATTAATGCAAAAGAACTTGGAAAAGTGTTGGGGTTTACACCTGAAGAATTTGGAAATATCCACATTGACCTAGAAAAGTTTGCTAGTGATTATGAAGTAGTGGATGAAATGGAGAAAAATTCTTTCTTAAATAGAATAGTTCAGGATATAAACAAATTGAAAGGTGACCATAAGCCTCCTTATGATTTGAATATTTTTAAACTATGGGTTCAGGATACTATTTCCATGCTAGCATTTTACCTCAGACTGGATAGCAATTTGGAAGTGGGTGCAAGCCGCTTTGAAATGGTATATAATATCCATTATGGTGTTCCACATGTCAAATATAATTTTATTGGGCACATTATAGAATACATGCATAAATAATTTTTAATGATTAAAGGAGGTTCCACCAAGACATTTAGGTTCACAACCTACTTGTGCTATCTTTTTCTATTCAAATTTAGAGGAATGTTTCAGACCAACAAGCTTCAGATTCAACCCTATAGTAATGCTAAGGAAAATAAAATGGCTCCAGTATATGAATGGACCACTGTGATAAGGATGCATGATTCTTGAAGGAACTATAGTCATTTTGTAGACTACTTTTTGGCTCCATTGCATCAAGCAATTACAAATACTCCAATACCTAGATTGCCTATGTCATGTAGAAACTGCATTCAACTAGGAAAAGAAATACAATTGGTTGATTGGTACTTAATGGAAGAATATATTGTGCTAAGATTTTATGGATCGAGAGTACAACCATACAAACTTCCAATACATGTGATAGAAAGGGTTTTTGCTTTGGAATATGTAAGGCAGATGCAAAGTATTGATGAACTACACTTTATCGGTCAGCAAAAGAAGACCTTATTTCCTTCTTTACCTTTTTCATGTGGAGGGATCACATTTGAGAGAAAATCATTTAGTGTGGCACATAATCTTTTGAATTTTTTTTATTTTGATGCTATTTGTCACTAGTAGTATGATCCATGTGACACCATTAAATCAATGATTGTGCTCAATAAGAATGTTGCAAATAGAATTCAACATCAAAGTAAACCCTTGCTTGAAAACTTGAGAAACAAGGATTCTTGGGATGAGGTCAAAATAGCAATGGAGAAAAGTGTTGCTAAGAATGGTATTTCTTTTGAACAATTGTTAGCAGAAATCATGGCATTGCATTGAAGGATAATTAGGAGGTACAACAATTTTTATGAAAAAATTCATAAACCATCTAGTAGAGTAAAAATGCCAGATTCTCTAGAGAAGGAAGTTGCAGGAAAAAAAGGTCACGATAAAAAATTATTGCCTTTTGGTCTATGATGAAGGAGGTAGGTGATCCAAGAGCTCTTGCAGAGTATGGAGATAATGAAGAAGATCATGAGTTTAGAAAATTGTGGAATATAGAGCACCCAGATGAATAGGAAGATAAAGAAAATGATGATGAATCTAATGATGATAGGGAAGAAGAAAGCCATGTCAATTTCAAACTTGGTTTAAGTGAGGCCACGAAAGAAGCATATAATACAAGAGCAGCCATAGCTAAAAAAATGGGTTATGAAGGTGGTCCTTTGGGGTGCCAAATACAAGGCCCTTGGATGGTAATAGATGTAGAGCATAGAAAACTAGTTGATAAATTTGGCCTTGGGCTTGGAGGTGAAAAAGTAGACCTAGGGCATATAAGTCAATTTGTTAGAGCTTCAAATCCTCATCCTCATGGTTAGACACAATCACAACTAGGACATGCCCATGGTGGAGAGCTTAGTGCAACTGGCATTGCCTTTGGTGGTGATGGTATGGGTAGTAGTACTAGTAGTGGTCAACATATGCTACAACAACAAATTACACACAAGAGGACAACAACACAATATACCACAGAAACACAAGGTGATCAAGGCATATAGAAGAGGCAAAGGATTTCGATAGGTCCAAGTCACACTACCAGTGGATCCACCACAAAGGAGTTATTTCCAAGCACTCCCCCACTACCAGTTAGTCTAGCTATGACATCATTAGCAACTGCAAGTACTCCTATTCCTTCACCATTCAAGCATTCCATTGTTCTTGCGTCCCTAGGTTTTGATTACATTGAAGAGTTTAAAAAGAAATCAGACATGAATAAAAAAGAAGAGAAGCAACTGATGGAGAGTGTCTCTATTGTAACTTCAGAGCCTGTAACAACCATGGTATTACCCACATTTGACACAAATAGAGAAATCATGGAGTACACAATTCTTGTTCCCACAGTTTAAAACAAACTAGCAAATCATATGGCTCAATTTGAATTCCAGGTGAACAATATTCAATTGGATTTTTCTGAACTCAGAAATACTGACAAAATTAATGTATCAAAGAAGAACAATGAATTGGTGTACACATCATTACTAAATCAAGATAGAGAGAAAAAAAGGTTGCAGACTCAAATTGAAAAGTTCCAGGCAAATCTAGCAAATGAGAAAGCAAAGAGGAAAGCAACAGATAACAAGAGCAATGAATTAGAAAAATAGAATAAAAAAATCAGCCTCTACATCAACAAGCAAAGAGGATAAGCAGAATGAGGCTGCAATGAATGAACTGAAGCAAAGGCTAGATGAGAGAAACAAGAAATATGATGAGGAAAAATCCACTTAAAAAAATTAAGACTAAGCATTGTGAATGGAAATGCACAATGGGAAAAAAATTTGGAGGAGAGAAAAATAAATGAAAGATTGGAGACAAAGCTGATGGAAGCAAAAAATGAAATTAAGTCTTGTCAAAATAAGTTATCTGCATTTTGTAGAGAAACAATGAGGCATATAAAACAAAAGATCTGGGATGAAATAATGCAGAGGATTGATCATTTGTGTGACATGTTTCAATTGATTGATGCTATTAGACATCATAAGAAGCTCAAAAAATATTTAGTGGACAACAAAAATGGGTTGGCATTAGAGAAATTTGCAAATCAAATTCAACCAATAGTCTACAAAGCTAGAGACAATGTTTTGAAATCAAAAGGGATTACTAATCGGCTTGCTATATCAATGATGTTGTCATCTATCATTGAAAAGTGTTTGAGAATGTGTGAAACAAAGGAATATTTGCATTTGGCTGCAGACAAGATGAAGAAGGTGGATGAAAAGGTAAGGAACTTCACAGAGCTTGGTTTGCTAGAGGCTTTTGACAGAAATGAGTGATTCATTGGAAAGAATGATTTTAGAAAGAAGATGAACGATGCAATGAAGATTGATTTGGGCCAGTTTCCTCATAACCTAGATGTGGTGAACTATTTGGATTCCATCAAACCATTGCTAACCTTGAATGCAAAATTGATTGAAGAATTCAAGACAAGTCCCGATTTGAATCATGAATTGTTAACAAATCTTCAAGTCAAACAACATCAGTTAGAACAAATGACAATTCCACCACATGAACAGTGGAAGTTGATAGAAAAGGTGTTGCAGTGATTTTATTTTTGATAATATGAGTTTCCAAGTTCCAACTCAACTCTGTGCAGAGTTGTCTTTGAGAAATATTTTGCATTTCCAATGCCTCTATGTATTCCTTCATGTGATAATCAATAAAAAATCTCAAATTCAGACTTCAATAATGTGTTGATGTTCAATTATCTATATTATTTATTTTATCATTTGAAGAAAAAGTTTGGTAGTATATGCTACTAATACTATTGTTAATATGTTATTAAGCATTGAGTTGAGTGATGAATCACTGAGTACATGTTCAAGTTTTACTTTTTAACACAATTAAAATATGAACTTTAAGGTGATTTTCATTCCAAGCATCCATAATCTTAGTGAAATTGCATTACAATTCACACATCAATACTCAATCTCCATGACTACTTATTAGATCCATAAAAAAATTATATGAATCCATGCTTTAATCAAGGCACTTTAACTAGTTCATTAAACTAGAGCCAAAATTAAAACATACATCAATGCATAATGACAAAGAAGATTAATGAAAGATCATTGATCAAATTTCATTAATAATTCATGTAAAATGTTATACCTAGAGAAATGATAGACTCAAAATAAGGGAGCAAAACAAGCTTAGTGTTAGTCCTCTGAGTTTTATAACCTTGTCGCTAAGTTCTAAATTTTCATAATTTCCTAATTCCCTGACTTGGTTCACTTTGTTGAGTAACTGAGTTGCAAGTCTTTGTTGGTCATCTTTGTAGTCAATGGAGGATGAGAGAGTTATTTCAATATAGAAAGACAATGTTGAAGTTCATGCATACATAACCTTTGAGTTATGGTGTGTGGATTTATTTTTCTTTTGCTGAGTAGTTTGTCGGTGGATTATCTATTATTGGAATTGGAATGATAGATTTTTGGTTAGTTTCATTGTTGTGGTTACTATCACTCAAAGTCGCGGTTTTGGTGCTTTTCCTAACCTTAGTCACTAGTCCTCAGATTTTTATAACCTTGTCGTGGAGTTCTAAATTTTCATAACTTCCTGATTCCACGACTTGGTTCACTTTGTTGAGTTGCAAGTCTTTCTTGGTCATCTTTGTAGTCGGTGGATCGGAGGTTTCGAAAACTTCAAAACTTAAGACTTTGGTTTTAAGGTTCCAAGTTTCAGCAAGCACACGACATTATGGACTTATCTTTCCTTTCAAAGGTGTCCTCATTTGACATCTCATTGAATGCTATGTACGGACTAACCTTGAGTTGTCTTTTCAAGAATTTATCTTTCTTGGTCATCTTTGTAGTCGGTGGGCTAGAGGTTTTGAAAACTTTGAAACTTCAAACTTTGGTTCTAAGGTTCCAACTTTCAGCGACCACACGACATTATGGACTTATCTTTCCTTTCAAAGGCATCATCATTTGACATCTCATTGAATGCTATGTACAAACTAACCTTGAGTTGTCTTTTCAAGAATTTCAAAAAGCATGTAGGTTTAAAGGCTATATTCTCGAGGAATGAAATTGAATGCTACATTTAATGCACATCCTATCAAAAATGATGGCATAAGTGGGTGGCAAAGTTTTACTCAGACATTTAGCCTGCATTCTCGTTCTTTTCCAAGGCTAGTACTTCTCAAGTGCAAACATTCTATATCTATGAATTTGAGCTCATGTACAGTGGAATTGAAAACGACTGGTCTAGCATTAAACACACATCTTGTTGATGACATAACTTGAGGTGGAAAAATTTTTGCTAAGTTTTTCACCTGCATTTCCTTTTTTTGCAATCTACTCTTCCAAGTGTTTGTGTGTTTCTTTATGTGTTGGGAGTTTATGCAGTCCAAAATTGGAAATTGTTGGCTCAACGTAAGGGATATGAAACTCAGACCTTTTAAGTTAGAAGAGTTTTGGGAGCACCTGGAGAATGATGAGAAGTCTGAGCTAGATATAAAACTGTTAGAAAGTGGGCTAGCTCACACTAGAGGGTTTCCAAAAGCTGTGTTGAGTGTGGACTTGATAAGTGCATGTGCGAGAAGGTACATTCCAGAGACACGGGAAATTAAAGTTGTGGACGGGACTGTAATTGCAAAAATTTCTCCTAAAGCTGTTTCCCGCGTGTTGAGGATTCTAGAAAGGGAACCTGTAGAAGACATGTTTGTCATTGTGGCAGGTGAATTTTTCAAAGCAAATGAAGATTGGTGTAAGAACTTCGTGGCCAAAACCTGGTTGAAGTCTAAAAGGAAAGGTAAGTCGCAACTATCGACTAAACTCAAAAGAGTGCATTTTAAGGAAGAAATTGTAGATGTTATTGCTTTATTGCACCGCATTGTTGGGAATGCATGATTTGAGTTATTTGAGGACTGGATGTGTCGGTTTATCTTGATAATCTATGATGAGAACATTTTCATTGACTAGGTTGAAGTTATTTGCTTCCATTTGAATGAGCAATTAATTAATTTCCATAAGACTGCTACTTTCTGTATGTGTTCTTTCTTGACATACATTGTAGCTAGTCAGAGGTCCTTTTGGCCTGGGTTGGAGCCACAAGGAACCCCAACTTCTGATATGCATGTGTATAAACACTTTCCTCAGTTCACTAAACAATTTGGAATGGGTGACTTTTGTCATGTTAATGATGCATTTTTAATGGAGGTTGTGAGGAATATAGATGGAAATCCAGAAATGCACCTTTCCCCTGAATCAATTTCTCTTGTATCAAATTTTGGGAGTTTTTATATCCAATTTGATAAGTTTTCCTATTTGAGAATAGGGGGTTTTGAGAAAGCCCCATTGAAATTACCTCGGTATCCTGAAGATTTACTGATATTTCTGGAAGTTTGTTGACAAATGGCCATGGTTAATATTAAGTATATGAGCATGGGGAAATGAGAGTATGTATTCCCATTGCAAACCCCTTCTTTTATGTGCAAAACAAACTAGGTGGCCAGGGGATTTGAAGGAGTTCTCAAGGAATATAACCTCTAGTATTTGTCTATGAGAGCTAATTTTGACAGTAAGGGTTTTGTGAAGCAGAATCTCTATGGAGGGAGCTTATATTGACATCACCCATCTATCGAATATTTATGGGAAGATTGTGTCAATGAGAACAAATTTTTGAGAAGAGATTATATGAGGCTAATGCTAAAATAGATACAGACTTTCGGTCTGTCATTTCATATTCCTGAAAATGTAGCTAAGATGATGCAGTCAAGGTAGGAGGATCCAACTAAAGACAGTCCAGCCTTGCAGTGTAATTACTAACTACATGATCACCACAGATATGCAACAGAATTTAATAGTTAATCCACAAAAAGATAAAAGGCATTCATGAACACCAGACACAAGACATTAGATATATCTTGGGAAAACCCTAACAGGGAAAAACCCAGCCTTCAAAGCTCATTCCTCATTATATTATAATCTCAAAACACATTATAGATGCCTCTCAGACTTAACAAATTCTAGGTCATAGCCTAGGGATTAAAAATAACTCAAATGATGACAATCTTCACAACAATCTGCCATCAACTCCATTTCTTGCTCCAAACTGCCTCTACTCAAGGATTCTTCCAGATTGGAATACCTCATCACCGCGCTTCATACTTCACACTATCAAGCACCTTATTGATCCATCCCCCTTATGTCTGTCATAACAAATCCTCTCTCTTCTATTTATATCATTCACACATCATTTAACCCTTAACAAGTCAGCCCAATTACAACAGCTAGTAAGATAACGTGCAGACCCAAATAGGTCAGCCCCAAACAATTAACAATTTACAATGCAAACCAACTAGCATCGACCACAACAAAGCAAGGACCCAAATCAACATCCTTGAACATGAAATACCTTCAAAGATTCTCCCTCGAAGATTCACAACACGCTACAACACCTTGTCGGCCAAGAACATGGAAAACATGAACTCACGAAAGAAAATCACTGATTGTGAACACAACGATCAATGTGGACCAACAACACACGATCTGAAAACATCCTTGAACATCACAAATCACCATAGAAATGTCCACAAACACTCAAGTTGCTAGAATCACATCATCTTCCCTCAAGAACAACTAAACAACTATCAAAACTCAGATACTCATAACTCGGCCAAATATTCATGCGAATCCCTAAAACTTAACATGGAAACACTAGACATCCTTGACAACAAACCCTTTAATCCACAACCTCTGATTATCAACATACTGAACTAGCCACGATGTTGGATAAACTGAACTTCACTGTAACTGCCTCAATTTTTTGAATGCTTTTGGATGCCCCTGCATCAGACTCTTGGGGTTATTTGAAAAGTGAGCCTCTTCACTTTGGTCTATATTGTATCAAATCCAATGCATCGGTATGACGATCTGTCCACAAGTACTTGCAACTAACTCAAGGCTGGCATTTTGTTCAAGTCCACCCTACAAAACTACCTCAAGCTCTACTAAGCAATGTTGTCTCTTCAATGGGTTCGACGATCTGTGCCCAGGTACTTGCAACTACCTCAAGGTTGACATTCTATTCAAGTCCACCTTGCAAACTGCCTCAAGTTCCTCTAAGTTCAATTTTCTATTTGCAGGCCTTGCACTACCTCAGTGGTCGGTGGTCTGAGCAAGCCCATCCTGCCAGTTGCCTCAGGTTCTTCATCTTGTCATGGTCAAGGTTCAACAATATACTTGCAAGCCTTACATTGCCTCACTGGTCGGTGGTCTGAGCAAGCCTTCTCTACAAGCTGCCTCAAGATCATTGTCCTTTTCTATTTCTTCATTCACATTTACTTCACCCTAGTACATAAACTTTCCCCTTAAGATCAATGCTTCACCTTCTTCTGGTTCCATAAGGAAATCTAATTCCTCCAAAGGTTCCCATTCCTCTAGATAAATTAATTCAGACTCTTCTTCATCTGCACAAACTATCTTTGCATCCTTTACTGTTGCTCCTTCATTATGTTCTTGATGACACTTAGCACTTGATTCTTTTTTCTTCCAAACTCTTCTTTGCTCTGTAAAAGGTCTTCATCTTGATTCCTCTTTTCCTCCAACATATGAGTTCTTCCACCTATACAATATTCTAAGCACACAAGTAACATGTTTCCACTCTGGTCCATCAATCCATCCATAATCCATCTACTTACAACCTGTCACAGGCCTTCTCCTCCTCATTTTATCCCACCACTTCTTATCAGAATGATTCCTTAATCCACATAACTTACAAGGATATAGATCCCAACACACTTCCTTTTCATGTCCATGCCTATTACAATGTGAACAATACATACCTTCTCTTCTTCGATCCAAACTTGCAATAACATTTTTACCTTTGTCATATCCAAGGCCTTCACTCTTTGAACTCATTACTAACTCAATAGGCTCTATAACTCCTTGTTGATAGTTTCCCAATCCTTTCCCTTTATATTCCATTATTTGCATGATTTTGAAACCAATACCATCACCAACAATTGCAGGCATCATTACCTTGTTACCTTCAACTTAACCTAAAGAAACTTCTGCAACATCACACAAATCATTAGTATCACATGAAACATCACACACTTCAAGTTTAGATCTCAGATTCTCATTCTCCTTCTGGCACACAATAAGTGATTGCTCCAACTGATTAACATGTTCCTTCAAGCCAGATATTTCCTTATGCAAATTGTTCTCCTTATTCAGCTCTTTCAAACTTTCCTCCAGATCTATGTTCCTCTTTTCCACCTTCTTAAACAACTTGAATCCTTTTGCAAATTCCTTTTCAAGATCCTCAGACATATCCAACTCTGCTTCTAGTTCTTCATTTCTCCTTGCATTTTTTAGTTTCTCTTCAAGAGCATCATACTTGTCTCCTCCTAGTTCTTTCATCCTCTCCATCAATTTTACATTACACTTCTTGAGTTCACACAATTCTTCTTCCAAAGTATCCCTTTCGCATATTAGGGTTTCATTTTCCTTCTTCATCCTCTTCCCACTCTTCCCCATTGAAACAAATCAAATAAACAACTGAATCTGAATGCTTACCTGAATCTTTCTTGCCTTGATCTTTCTTCAAGGGTTTCACACTTCTTTCAACACTGTCTCCTTTCCTAACATATCCACAACCAGCTCTGATACCATTTGATCCAGTCAAGGTAGGAGGATCCAACTAAGGACAATCCAACCATGTAGCCTAATTACTAACTCCATGATCACCATAGATATGCAATTGAATTTAACAGTTAATCCACAAAAAGATAAAAGACATTCATGAACACCAGACACAAGACACAAGATATATCTCGGGAAAACCCTAATAGGGAAAAACCTAGCCTTCAAAGCTCATTCCTCATTATATTATAATCTCAAAACACATTTCAAATGCCTCTCAAGTTTAACAAATTCTAGGCCACAACCCAGGGATTACAAATAACTCAAATGATGACAATCTTCACAACAATCTGCCATTGGCTCCATTTCCTGCTCCACACTTCCTCTACTTAGGGATTCTTCCATATCAGAATACCTCATCACCATGCTTCATACTTCACACTATCGAGCACTTTATTGATCCATCCCCCATATGTCTTTCATAACAAATCCTCTCTCTTCTATTTATATCATTCACGCATCATTTAACCCTTAACAATTCAACCCAATTACAACGACTAGTAAGATAACGTGCAGACCCAAATAGGTCGGCCCCAAACAATAGACAATTTACAATGTGAACCAACCAATGTCAGCCACAAAAAATCAAGGACCCAAATCAACATCCTCGAACATGAAATACCTTCAAATATTCTCCCTCAAAGATCCACAACACGCTACAACACCCTGTCGACCAAGAACATGGAAAACATGAACCCACGAAAGAAAATCACCGATCGCGAGCACAACGATCAATGTAAACCAACGACACAGGATTTGGAAACATCCTCAAACATCACAAATCACCACAAAAACATCTGCAACAACTCAAGTTGCTAAAATCACATCATCTTCCCTTAGGAACAATTGAACAACTGTCAGAACTCAGATACTCATAACTCGACCAAATCTTCATGCAGATCCCTGAAACTTAACATGGAAACACTAGACATACTCGACAACAAACCTTTTAATCCACAACTATTGATCATCAACATACTGAACTAGCCACGCTGTTGGCTAAATTGAACTTCACTACAACTGCCTCAATTTTCTAAATGCTTCTGGATTCCCCTACATCATGAGGATTCAACAATCATAGATACTGGATATGAAAAATTTCCTGATAAATCCCACCCTAGGGTTGATTGGAGCCAAAGTGAAATTTCAGATATGAGGGTGCATGTTGCCTCAGTGTTTAAAAGAACCTAGGAATGGTTGGATGGGAAATGGTGGCAAGTTACTAGTCCTATTTAGGAGCCTAAGTCATCACAAAAGAATGAACAGGGGTCAATGCAAGCATCTGGTGCAAGTGTATCATCGGCGTAACCCTCTATTAGGTCCTCTAGTGCAAATTCTTAGTTAATAGGTGATGGTGATAGGCCAAAAGAAATAGTCAAAAGAAGAATTTCTGTGAACAAGACAGTGTGCTTTCTCCTACCCCTAAGAAGAAGACCAATCAAGAAAAAATTTGCCTACAAATTCTAAAGCTATCTTTCAACAGATCGTTGAAGATGATATATTTCCTCTTCTGTCTAAATTTCCCTCTTCTCGGCCTTCGGCTGAGAATCCACCTATCACTCCTAGCACTCCTAAAGAAACTATTAGTGGAAATGAAGATTCTAGTCTGGTAGTAGCACCCCCAAGATGGCTAAAAAAAGTAGTGGAGAAGAAGAGAAAGCATATTCCTACAATGACAGTTGGAGTGGATACAATTGCAAAGTTACTTCAAAGCTCTTCAAAACCTAAGAAATCTAGGAGGATGTCAAGGATGGTGACTGATTCTACTTCTAGAAATAAAATGTTAGAAATTGTTGAGCCTATGAAGGATTTAAATGAAGATGAAATAATGGAGGCAGACTACAAAGTCGCACATGTTGATATGAGGCCTCCAACACTGGAAGGTGATGTGTACCATTCCAATTATTCAATCAATGTCTTGATTAAAAGAGTGAAGAACAAAGGAAAGAAAATATAAAACTGCAGTCTCAAATCCTCGCATTGGGTAACTTTATTTCTTCCATGGCCACTCCTCCTACATCTAATGAAGCCTCAACTTCTTAGGTAGATGGCATCGATGTGCTCACCATACAACAAATTAAAAAGAATTTGAACTATTCTAGAGTTGCTTGTGAGGGGATTGATAAAATATCTCAAGAGGTTATCTTCTTTCTGAATAAATCTATGCTCTTTTACACTCGAGTTATTAAAAAGAGGAAGGAGTTAGTAACAAAACTTCAACAGGTCAGAAAAGATCAAACTAGTCTCTATGTGCTCTCTCAGGAAATGAAAGAATTGATCTCTATGGATCAGAAGATATTAATTAGTGAGCAAATTGTGAATAATCCTAAGGAGCTAGACCCTTCCTGGTTTGATTCATTGGAATGGAAATTGAATACATATGATAATCTGGTGAAGGAAATTAATAAAACACTTGTTTAATATTTTGAAATTTTGGGGGAAATTAAAGAAGATTGTTGTATTTTGGGAGTGGAAATTACTGATGAGTTTGATGAAAGGATTATAGATATAAAAGAGATCTCTTTGAATTTTAGAGAGATATTCAATAAAGAAATAGTTGATCCTGCTATAGTGACATGGGAGTCCTTGAAACTCAATGGAATGCAGATCCACCTGAAGTCTTATAAATCTGGAGAAGAGAAAAGATCTGAGATGTTGGTTGAGTTTGAAATTGCTCTGGGCAAATGGAGAACCAGGTTACAGATTACTACAATGCTAGGGAGCAAGGACATATTTGCAATTGTCACCAGATATCGAGATTACAGGTCCAAGATGAGGGCACATGAAAAGGTACTGGAACATGAAGTGGTTGAAGTTCTAGAAGATGAATCTGAAGAAGATGAAGCATAAAAGTGATGCATAGTTATTTATAGCATTTCATGATGCTTTCTTTAATTTTAGTTCTTTTAAGTTAAAGACTATTTGAATTTTTGGGTGTGGTTGTCTTCAAGAAACTGTTACCATAGACAATTGGTTTATGCTTCATGTTAGGGTTTGGATGATGCAGTTAGGATATTTTGGGAAAAACTTTGAGTTTCCTCATTAGAGAAAAAACTCTTTTATGCTTTGAAGTTTGTTTTACAATTATCTTTCAATATAGAAACTCATATGGTGAAGTTCATGCAAACATAATCTTTGTGTTGTGGTGTATGGATTTATTTTGTTTATTTTGAATATCTTGCCAATGGTTATCTATGTTGGTGTTTTGTATGTTTAATAGATTGCATTGCTATCAGATGTTTATCTTTGAATGAATGCTTATGGCAATGGTTGAGTTCAGTTAAAGAAATTTATTAGTTTTGAAGTGATTCAAGTATTTGTGCTTTAGTTTATAGTTTGATATTCGCATGCCTTTCAAAGCTTTCTAGTTAAAAGCTACACCTTTCTTTGCTTTCTAGTTAAAAGCATCCTGAATTTCTATTCATTGCATATCATAAAAGGTAGCTGCCACCTTGTAAAATAAGCAGAGTATTGGTATGAAATTTAGGTGATTTGGTAGTTTAAGCTTTTATTGTTTAAGTTGTGTGGATGCCTTTATAAGTTATTTATGTTGAATTGTTAGCTTTTGTTAGCTTATAAGTTATGGATGTTGAACTGTTAGCTTCTGTTCAAGGAATAGATTAATATTCCTTTTAGTTATTTATCAAAGATTTGTTGAATGGAAATGCAATAGGAATTTATAAGTACTGTGATAAGTGTTGTTCTTTAAAAATGATGTAGAATCACATATCAAATTCAATACCATGGAATACAACATAAAATATAAAATATCACAATTTCATGGAATACAATATAAAATATCATTAACTACAGTTTGGAATATGATTCATGAAGTGCAATATAAAATAAAATATCATGAAGCGCAATGTTCACAATTTCAATTTTCATTGAATACAATATAAAATATCATCAACTATAATTTGGAACAATGGAAACTGATTCATGAATCATGGAGTGCAGTATAAATACCTAAAAGCTACTAATTCTCTTCCATTTCCCAAATGGAGTCAAGGTCCTCAAACTGACGTTCATCTTGAGATAAAGTAAAAGAGTCGTCTTGATTCTGAGTCTGCTCTTCATTTTCTTCAGCCTATGTCTCAAATTCAACATTCATTTTGTAATTTTTGTCAATGTCATATGTCCCAGTCCCACTGCCATTGCTAGTGCCACTAGTACCAGCCTTTGGAATTGGAGTGTTGCACAACCCGATCCCTCTTCTTTCACATGTGGACCTCCATATTGCGAGTGCCCTTTCAACAGGAAAATTGAAGACATTATACGCAGTTCCTTTCACCCTCAAGAAATTTTCCAAATTCTTGTCTAGTTTGTTTCGTAACTTTGATTTCAAAAACCTCAATGTACTAAAAACTCTCTCATCCTCCACCGACCCCAATATCATTGTTTGACATAAATCAACAAGTTTTAAATATTTTGATATTGAACCACACAATATTTCACTTTGACCTAAGTTTGTCCAAAGCTTTTTTATTGATCTCGGTTCAAAGTCCTTGTCCATGCCCATGGATTTATACTAGTCCCTCATAGCTGTTGCAAAACTCCTAGATTGTTTTATAAGCTTAGCTTCATTTAAAATTCCTTCTATTTTCTGCTCATTGTATGTTATAGTTTTTGAAAATTGTTCGATCAAGATTTTAACTTGATCATGAAAATATTTTGGGTTATCTCGGTTTTCCCAAAATTAAGGATACACAATACCCATGGCTTCAAGTATTTCATGTCGATGGAATCTTTCACGAATCTCTAAGGAAAGAGATTTTGCAATTTCCTTCAAATTATCACTAACAGATTTAACAATGCCTTTAAAATCTTCCTCATAGCTACTTATCTGCTAGAGTTCCTGGATGTCTTACATTGGTACATTTGTATCTCATATCCACATACACAGATACATAAGTGCCCACTTGCATTAAACTATAAATAATTATTAGGATCATTCAAATTAGTGATTTTCCTCCACATGAAATAATTTGGGCCTTCTTGTGTTAGATCTAGATATAGATGATTAAGGGCCAAGCATGTATGTTTATGTAGATTGACATATTCATTAATATACATAGTTCTGTCTTGGGATTTATTCACAAGATTGTTCATCACATCCAACATGGGGAGAATACTAGCTAAATTCAAGAGTGTCTCTATGTCGCTTAACCTATGTAAGAGGTCAGGAGCTTTGTCTACTGTGTTGCAATTTTCGTACATCACTCCAATCAAGGATTGATTTTCTAAAAGAACTCGTTGCACTAGTCCATGCAGGGAGATCCATCTGGTATCGACATCCTTGAGAAGCTTGTTTCTTGGTGTTATTCCCTCAGCAAAATTTTGAAATTATGTGAAACATTTGGGACTTTGACAGAAGTATGCATAGATCTCGCAGACTAGATTTTTGACTTTTGATACTATAGGAAACTTGCTTATAATTTTGAATGCTAAATTCGTTCTGTGGGCCATGCAGTGAATGCCAAGCATGAATGGTGCACAAGTAGTTTGTAACTTTGTGCAAACACCAGTCCTTTGAACTTGCATCATTGCAGCTCCATCAACTCCCACACACACTAAATTTTTGGCAATTGTCAACTCATCCATACCTACAATTTCATTCAAAGATTTCTTGACTAGTTCAAATAGATTTTGAGATGTTGAATTGTCCTTCATTTTATGAAGACATAGAAGATGAGCTTGGAGAACATGTCATTCTATAGTATACAAATGCATACAGACCCAAGAAGTATTGTCTACCACAATAACTTCATCTAAAGATAATGCAATCAAATTTGACTCTTTTACTTTCTCCTTTAAATCTTCCTTTTCAATTGTAGCAAGACAGTTTTCCCATTCCCATCCAACATTTACTGACCAATGTGAGAAGGGCTAGTGAGGAACATTCAAATAAGATAATAAACTAGAATATTTTGGGTGGCCTGTCATAGGATTCCCTTTGGACAAAATATGAAAAACAACACTCATCTAAACAATTTTTGACATATTTGTTGCTTCCATTGCTTTTCCAAATTGAGCCTAAAGTGTACCTTTACATGCAACAATCTTTGACATTCTTTGGTCATGCTCTTCATAATCCGCGACATACCTAACATGAAGACATTCTTCCTTTGATTTCCATCGTATGACTGATTGTTCCTTTCCATCTATGATTTGTTTTTGATAAACTTTACCGATATGCTTTTCTATAGTTTCAATCTTTAGCCGCATCATCTTGTCTCTTCCACATTTCCAACTAGAAATCATACATTTGGCCAATGTTGCATTTTCAATATTGTTTTCTTTCCCAATCCCCACTAGTACAATGAATGGGTACTTTGATAACCAACCAAGTTGAAAATACCTTGTCATTTCCCACTCGCGCTCCACTTTTGATTTTCCCTTTCTTTTCTTGCTCCCAACATCATCCTGATCCAAGTCAATTATCTCATTTTGGCTATCTAGGGTATCCCTTGGAACATCTTTTGTAGTATTGTCATCCTCATTTGATACATTTAACTCAATGAAAATATCACCTTGACTTTTTGGTGGTGGTGAGGTATTATGAATTCCTTCTTCATTAATATTTGGTGGAAGAGTTGATGATTTAGCTCCATCTTGACCTGATGGATCATAAGCTTTGGAAATTCCAAAGTAAGACTGTATGGTATGTCTAAGTTTTGGGCATTTTGATGGCCTCCCAGTCTCTTTAGTGAAATTGTCTTCACCACCCTGAGGAGCAGCAGGAGCCTTACCCTTGCTGCTTGAGTTGCTTGACATATTTATCTCTCACTTCGAATAAAAACTGGAAAAAAATGTCTTCTTGTTTAAGGACAAAGAATATAGATCCCATTCCCTACTCAATATCATCTTTAAGACTAAAGCAAGAATGGAAAAGAGATAAAGAAAACTTATTATTATAACTAATAACACTATGAAGAAATGATCACTCACCTTTAAGTCTACTTTTTTGGCTTTTGCTAACTTTCAAATCGAGAAGTAGAACCTCAGAACTGAACAAAATGTGCAAGAATAAATGACACTTTCAATTGTATTTATATCAATCCATGATTCCATATTTGGCAAATTTTGCGGGATTTTTAAATGGTATATTAAAAATTTGGCGAATCTCGTGTGCTTATACAACGATACGTTGTAATTTTCAAGGCGAAATGTGTAGTCAAATGTAATTATTTTTTAATGTTATTGGAGAAATAGGTCCTCATAAGCAACTATTTATAAATTTTAATTGGCGAAATGGGTCTTCACAAGAAACTATTTGTAAATTTTAATTGGCGAAATGGGTCCTGATACAATGTTGTTTTAATAGTATTGGTGAATTTGTGGGTGTTTTATTACATGCTTCCAAGATTCTAGGCAAAAATATTAGTTGGTCCATTTGAAACATGTAGTTTGTTATGGAGAATTTGTTGCTTAAATATGCCTCATAAAAAAAACTCATTGGCAAATGGACATACATTGGACCTATAGTTCGTAAAATTTGGACGATTTGGACACCCTATTGGTTTGGTCAAATTTGCTAATTTTGACTTGGCCGATTTCTAGAATTCACCAATTGGCAAAGATTCGCCACTAAATTTTCCCCTAATATCGATGTCAAAATTTAAAACCATTGCTCTCAATCACTTAGAATTTTGAGATCTCTAACCTTTTCAATTAATAATTTTGCTAGCTTAGACCAAGAAACTTAGGAATTAAAAAAATTCCAAAATGAGTAGTAAAATTAATAAATAGTCTTATAAATTAGAGAAGGTCAAAATCTTACATGGTATTCAAAATTTTACACACAAGTATCAATTGATCAAATGTATCCAAGTTATTCCTCCATAATGGAGTTAAAGAGGTTGAAACTTATACATTAATGCTTATGTTTACACAAAGTTGATAGGATCGCCTCTTATACATTAATGTCTTTGTTCACATAGAGTTGATAGGGTCGATACCCATATAATAATACCTCTCTATTTACACAAAGTTGATAGGGTCCAAACATACATTTATTAATGCCTCTATTTATGTAGAGTTGATAGGGTCACCTCTTATACATTAATGCCTTTATTCAAACAAATTTGATAGGGATGATACCCATATAATAATACCTTTGTTTACACAAAGTTGATAAGGTTTTAACATAAATATTAATGCCTCTATTTACACAAAGTTGATAGGGTCTATATACTTACATATTAATGCCTCTATTTATACAAAGTTGATAGGGTCATGGCCCATATAATAATACATTTGTTTACATAGAGTTGATAGGATCGACACTCATAAGACTTAGGATAACATGAATCAAGACCTCTAATTTCCTATGACACACATCATCAATAGTTCAAGTAAAGTAACAACTGAGAGGTCATTTCTATTGCAATTTAGTTGTCATTGATGTTAAAAGTGTAAGTAAAGTGTGAGTTTGGTAGTCATTGATGTCAAAAGTATGTTGGAGTTTGTTGTTGTTTGGGTTGCAGTTTGGCTATTTAGTTGCTAGAGTCTCTATGTTGATGTTGTGCTCCATGCAATTTGGAAGATAGATTCATATGTTGTTAGGGCATGTGTGATCCAAGTTTCATGTTGTTTGGATTATTGGAAAGGTGTTTGTGTTTGTGATAGTTTCAAGTTTGTACATTATTTTTGTGAGGGTGTTCACAAAGGTGAAATGTTTGGCTCTACATTCCTCCATGTTTGTAGATATATTGGTGTGGTTCAAAAGTTAAGTTTGTGATGTTGTGAAGGTTCTATATCCAAATTTTCATATCATTAGTCCTTCCGTAGAGAAATTTTAAAGTGACAAAGTGCAGGACTATATTGTCTAGTGGCTAGTTTTTGTGTTTGTTGGCTTGCACCAACTTGTTGTTGAATGAAGTGGCGACTTGTCTAGTGGAGAGTGTTCTTGAAGATCATGCAATGTTTCCTATTGCTCTGCAAGGTGTTTTCTATTTTCTCCAAGACAAGTTGTGGTCCAGAATGAAGGTGTTGCTAGGTTATACTTTTGCCTAGCCAACTGAGATATGTTGAGGTGTGTGTCATAAGTTTAAGGTTACATGGAGTCCAAAAAATGTTTGAAGGTGTTGTATGGGTCATTCTAACTCATCTTGTTGAAGCACAAGTAAAGTTTAATCTTTCATGAGTATCACCAAGTTGTAATGGCTGATGTGCTACAAGTTTCATGTTTTCTTGCTTAAGGTCGACCTAATTTGAATGTGTGAAGCATGCATATGTTGTTCATTGAAGATCGATGTTTTGAAGAGTGTTTTGGAATAGGTTAAGTGTGTGTTGGAATCCACAAGGTGTGTTCCTCTTCTTGGTGTTGTGTGTAGTTCATTTTTAGGGCTTTCCCTCTACACATTTCATGTTGTTCATTTTTGGCCAGCTTGTAATTGTAATATTCTTTGTTGTAGGATGACACATGTCATGTACTCAATGTAATATCATGTATAAATTGTAAACCTAGTTGATCTAGGTGAAGGGTGATTGTAAGAAGTCATCAAGGATGTGCAATGCATTATGATGTTTATGTAGTGACTGAAAGAGAAAGAGTAGAAGTGATAGATCTTGTCTAGATTCATCCTAAAAACATTTTTGAGACAAAAGAGACATCAAGAGTGTGCCTAATTGTTTGTTGGAGGCAGTGAGCCAAAAACAAAACTTCTTGAAGGTTGAAAGTAGTGAGCCATTAAGCTGCAGAGAAGACATTTGAAGTTGTAGGAGAATTGTCAAAGCATAATTGTAATCATCAAAATAGAAGGGAAAAAGAAAAATTGCAATCATCAAAAGGATTGAGCTTCATTGTTAGATTCAGACAATAGAAGGACTATCATGCTATAATCTATTAGGAGATTGCTCTCAGTTTAGGGAGAAATTTCTTCCTCAGGTTGTAGACCTAAAACAAAGTTTTTGGGGATTTGTAGCTTCCTTGGGAGTGACCCGAAAACCTCTACATGGAGTAGTAGCTTCCTTGGGTTGCAGCCCTAAAACAAAGTTATAACTAATTCATTTATGAGGCAATATTAGGACAATAGCTTCTAGCAACTTTTCTCATCATGGTTTTTCCCCTTTGGGGTTTTCCATGTACATCTGGTGTTATGTGGTGTTGTACACTGTGTTGATCTTTCATGTTTTTGTATATGTTGTAAAGATTACTTGTTTCAGTTTGCTCTGGAGGGTTTGAGATTTGATTGAATACTAATTCACCCCCCTTCTCAGTATTCTGGTGTGTGTTCAACAATTTCAACATTACTAAATCATTCAATCCTTCCTACTCGAGATAAAGGAGATTAAATGGTATAGAAATAACAACTATCCCCAAATACTTCTACTATTTGCCCTATCTAATGCAGGAGCATCTTGGCGCATGGACCATTTCGCACAAACAAAAATATTTTAAATTTTATTGCTCGAGTTTTGTTTTGATTTTTTTGGTTGCAAGCACAAATTAATGAAATTATCATCTCCTCTAGCATAATGGAATTTGGTGATGGTTATGTGAAAAATAAATTGCTAATTTGATACATTATTTTATTATTTTTAAAAATTGTTGCAAAGTGTCAATTTTCCAAAGAGGAAAATCCCATGCCCAAGCCTATAATTGGGCATTTAATGGGAATTGTAACTCCATTTAAAAAATCTAAATTTTTATTTTTGTAAAAAATGGGAATACAGGGTGTTGGGGAAGTGGTGTGAGTGGATTATAAGGCGGGAAGGTAATTTTTAAATTTTCATTGAATGCATATGCTAAGAAGAGAAAAACCCACGCTAGAGAAGGAGTCATGGGCATTCAGAAGGTTTGATTGGGAGAGGGAGATTGTTTGAAGTCGTAACTGTGGGAACCGATCTTAGTAAAATAGGAATAAATTTCTCATTTCTAAACAAAATCAAGAAATTCAAAATATTATGGAAAGCTAGGAAGGAGGAACATAAAACCCAAAAACTATTCAAGAAAATTCATTCTAATGAAATAGCAGTGGTATGAAGAATGTGACTTGGTTTTTTTTGTTTCAATATGAATTAAAATTGTTGTTGTTATTTGTTGGCTTTGAAATTCAATAAAAGAGCATGAGTTTGTTTGTTGTTTATGTGGTGGATTATGAGTTTGTTTGTGAGTAGAGAGTCTCTACATATGATGTCTTGAGCAATTGTTTGTGAGCTATGGGTTACGACATACATTTGGGAGTCCCACTTGCATCACTATCACATAATTACCTTAGGGTTTTAGTTCACAGGAGAAAGAAATATTTATTTTATACACTTAGTTTATACATGGGTTTCAAGATAGAAAATTGAACGTCTAAATAAGAATTTGGTCCATATAGTCATAACAACTCTTATTTATCACAAAGAAAGGAGACACGTCTATAACCTCTGAAGAAAATAGAGGAATTATAAAGAAAGTAATCAAAATGACAATATGGCATTCTATAATGATCTCTACTGCTAACATTAAGATTGTGCTCTTTTTACATTATCCAAAGCTCATTTTCATTTTCGTACACTTAATTGAACCTTGCAAATCCATCAACTTGAGGGATAAAAGAGTATCAATTACACACCAATCCCTTGTTGTCACCAGATGCAAAAGATTCTTATCTCTCTCTCCTCTTTTTCCTTCGCCTCCTCATCCCATCAGTTGCTCTCCTTTTTCTAATTTTACCTCGCATTCTCCACACATTTCTCCTCAATTTTTTGCATGTGTCTCCACTTCCTCTTTCCTCTCCTTAACTTCTTTCCACTCCATGAGCAATAAACTCCCTCTCCTTCCTTCATTTACTTGCATTCACTCCTACTCCTTTCAGAGTACTATAACATTAAAACTCAGTATTATATATTAATTGCCAATGTTTAAACTAGCACTTGGACCATTGTTGATTCTTTTATTTGAAAGCCACTTTCATGGATTTCTATGCATGTATAAATAAATAAATAAATATACATATATATATACATACATACATACATACATACATACATACATACATACATACATACATACATACATACATACATACATATATATATATATTATAGTTGCCGAGAAACTCCATTTTGGGAACATAGACAACGTACCAGTTCTCATACCCAAATTTTTTAGTGAATCATTTACATATAAAATAGTTGTCTCCTTATTCATTTAACTCACGTACCCTAATTTGATTGGCGTCCCCGTCTCTGTACCAATACCAGTACCTTGCGTCTCCCGACAACTATGATATATATATATATATATATATTCATGTACATATACATATACATACATACACTTATATTCATGTTTATATATTTGTATTTAAATGAAAATGTGAAATCAAAAAAATTACATTCCTTTACTTGTAAATATTAATTTATTTTGACCTTACTACAAGAATGTCATTGTTTGAGAAAAAAACATAAATTTTGAATGCCAACGATAATTATCTAAAGAAGGAAAACTACATTATAGCAAAAGTTAGTTGGAACAAATAGATATGCATATGCAAACACTTTATCACATAGATCTAAGAATGCAAGTTCATGATATCAACAATTGATTTGACAAAGATTTAGACACGAAGCTATATTGCAATCATAGGAAACAACTTTCTGTGCATAAGTATGTGAATGTTCTCAGCTCCTTGATGACCAAGGATTTTTCTTCTAGATCTACCATCCTCTCTTTGGTGATACTTTCCCTCTCATCCTTTGGAGGGGAAAACATTTTTCCTTCATCCACCTCATTGATCCAAAAAGGGTAGTTAGTTAGATATTGTGTGTATGAAAATCTCATCTATTATAATGAATTCAAAACACATTTAATAAAATATTGTATCAAAGAAGCTAAAAGAAAGCATGAGCAAACTCTTATCGCAGCCCCTTCGAAGTTGTCTTATTTCTCTCTATCTCCAACATTTCGTTTGATTGAAATTGCTCTCAGATTTGATATGCTAAGCTCAACGAAATGGACTACTAGAGAATGAGATTAAAACCAAGAATGCATCTTATACAAAATGCAAAACTATGCTATTGGTAAGATATGAATATTATTGAAATGCAAAAGATGAAGTGTGCAAGCGTAATTGCGTGTATGCATCTATATCTGTGTAACCAATGCTTGGAATTACATAGGTATTTATAGAGTTTTTAAAGAGTTTTGATTGGCTGAGTTGACCAACAGTTGAGATCAAGCTTGTCAAGATGAATGGTGAGAGATTTGAAAAGTTGAGAGAAATGGAATGTTTCCTTCTCTATAGATTTTCTCTTTCAGATTTAAAGGAAAGTTGCCATTTGAGAAGTAAGCAAGAGATAAGTGTTATAATTAATTAAATAAATTTATTTAATTACATGTGACGGTGAATTTAAAAGTTTCCATAATTAAATATTTAATATCTAATTATGTGTGAGAAGATGATAGAAAAGCATTTAATTAAATATATAAAATACTTAATTAAATATGAAGTGAAGAAAGTTTCTAATTAAATATTTTAGAATATTTAATTATATGAAAAGAAAGGAAAGTTGCTAATTAAATATTTTGAGAATATTTAATTAACTAAAAAGAAAGGAAAATTGCTAATTAAACATTTTGAGAATATTTAATTATCTGTGAAGTGAAGAATTAGAAAGTGGGTAATTAAATATTTAGAATATTTAATTAAATGAAGAATTAGAAAGAATATCATTTGAATTAAAAATTCAAACTTATGATAATTAATATAGATAGATTATAAAATCTATTTAATTAATAAAGAAGAATATGGGAGACGGTGATAATTAAATAAAGTTATTTATTTAATTAAAGTAGAAGAATTATAAAAGTGAACAATATAAATAAATGATTAAATTTATTTATATGTAGGTGACTTTAGAAGATTAATTAAATAATTTATATTTAATTAATTAACAAGCTTGATTGACCGTGACCATTTTTAGACGTATACATTTTGCCCCTCTTTGAAGTGATGTGTGAAACATATTGCTTCAAAGGAAAATATTTTTTTTTTGCCCCTAATATGTTTTTGATGTTGATGCTAATGATGCCCCCTCGAGAGGTAAATCACGGAGGATGATATGAGGTTCAAAAATCTAATGAAAATAACCTTCTACTAGTGGTTCGGTGATTTAGCTCCCGAAAAATGGGTGGAAAAAAAATGCCCTTGGTGGAATAAAGTGATGCAAAAGAAAATGCCCTCAAAAACCCACCTTAAATGACTCATATAAGGTAAAAAGGGTAAAAGTGGATGTCATTTTCACTTGTTTGCTACAGTGAGTTTGGATGCTCTGACAGTGACTGAGCAAGATGTTGATCCCATTGCACACTCATAGATTCAAGTGGGCGTGCCAATTCCAGAGACCAGCTGCGTATGGACCACCGGTGAGTTGATTAAACCCTTTGTGCATCGAAATTTCATGATTTTTAGCAATTTTTGTATTTTTTTTTATGCGGATTTAAGTTTTGAAATTCTGTTTTAGCGCATCCGCAGTTCTATTTTAGTGTATTCACAAATTTTCGTAGCGCTTACAGGGTGTGCTTTAGCACATATAGGGTGTAGGTTAAAAGCAGGTGTTCTAGCACATACGAAGTGTAGATTAGCGCTTATAGGTGTGAGTCTAGCTAGAGCACAAAGTCACGCATCTAGGGAACAGAGTTGTGCATATAGGAATTGGTCGCAACAGGGGTGGGTTAGCGCAATGAGGTTATGAAGTGGTGCATCCATTGGGTAGTTTAGCGCATATAGGGTTTTAGCGCTTCTAGGTGATGAAATAGTGCATACGCTGCGTAGTTTAGCGCATCCAGGTTTTAGCGCTTATAGGAGAAACTTTAGTGCTTTTGAGTTTTAGCACATCAGAGGCACAGAGTAGTGCATCTGGGAAAATTTTGGCAGAATGCCATGATGAAAATTGATGGTCTATATTGCGTCCTTGGTCAATAGATAAAGAAATTGTTTTGCCATCATGCTGATATGGATAAATGGTAGAAAGGCCATGATTAACTGATAACTTTGCTTCTCCGAATAGAAGACAAAGAGTAAATGCCTTATAGGACTTCTGATAAATTTTCTTTGTGCGATAGAAAATAAATAGTAAATGATTGATAGGGCTCCTGATAAATTTGCTTTCTATGATAGAAAACAAATAGTAAATGATTGATATGACTCTTGATAAATTTGCTTTCTGCGATAGAAAACAAATAGTAAATGATTGATATGACAACATATTTGCATTTATGCTTGAAATACAAATAGAATGATGTTTTGATTGTGTGATATGGGTCATGGATATGGGTCGTTGATATGGGTCACGGATATGGGTCACTGACATGATATGGGTCACTAATAGATAGAGCACATGATATGGGTCACTTGATATGGGTCACTGATATGGGGCACTTGATATGGGTCACTTGATATGGGTCATTGATAGATAGAGCACATGATAGGAGTCTTTGGTATGAGTCTGATTAATTGTCTTTGTGATGACAATAGGAGGTGTTTGACAACCTCCATATTAGAGAGTGTTTTCTGATATGTTGGGATCGAATAGGAGAGTTGACTCCTGTAGAGGTATAGTGGATAGGTGCCTGTGGGCTGGGATCCCTGTTGACTATCCCATGAGGGATTCGAGTCAACAGAGGACTGCTGACCACATTGGTAGAGAGGTGGCATTTCAATCATAACACCTTTCATTTTCTGACCGGCGAGATGATCATGACACCTAAGGATGTATACAAGATTCTGGGGATTCCTGTGGTAGGTTCCCTTGTGGTTTATGACCATAAGGAGATAGGAGGGACTGAGGCACTGCGGAGGATCTATGGTGATGCGTCTATAGCTAGCTATTGGGTGCTATGGGTAGATTTCAGCAGGTATCTAACCTTAGTTGCTGTGTTGGCAGCATTTATTGGAGGCTTCCTTGGACCGGACCATCGGTCGAAGGGATTTTTAGTTGGGTGGGGGAGGATGCTAGAGTGGATGGTGACTCAGCTACGGAGGTACTCTTGGGGGAGTTACATTTTGGCGCATTTGCATCATGATTTACATCAGGTAGTGTACCGAGGGTCGACTAGTTTGGCCAGCGGTGTGACGCTGCTCCAGATCTAGGCCTGGGAGCATATCGCAGTTACTAGGCCAGCATGTGCCAGGGCGAGGCCACCAGGCAGGCCATATGTGGAGGCATATTCAGGTGCACTTGTCCAGCCTAAGCTAGGCAAGTTGGAGTATTGGCAGTGCGCATTGGATGATGTGGACGCAGTGATATGGAGGCTATATATAGAGTGTGAGCCCTGGGACACATATCATTTGGATATGTTGTTTGTCTACATCCCTCGATATTTGATAAGATAGACTCTGTTCATTATTGAGAGATTTTTGGCCTTGCGAGTGCAGAGATAGTATGGATTCACGCAGGGGATGCCACAGGGCATTGCTCATTATGGGCGGCGCAAGGATGATCCTGGGTGGGGGCGTTGCATTACATACTAGGTGGCATACAGAAAGTATTCTAGCTTGCAGTCAGAGGTATGGGCATACAAGCTAGAGGTGGTAGATGCAGGGATGTCAGATGAGTACCTAGTGTACTTCCACACTCATCTATTTCCACAGTTTACATGCCCAGATGATCCAGGGCCCATTACGGTGGTACAACAGCCAGAGGCGGAGAAACAGGAGGGTGCGGCCGACAAAGAGCAGGCGGTGGGTGGAGGAGAGGAGGAGGAGGAGAGCGGAGACAAGGAGGAGGGGGAGGATAGAGATGAGGATAGCCCAGATGATGGAGATGATAGGGGAGATGATGGAGGGGAGGAGGGGAGGGCAGTGAGGCAGAGGTTCGACAGTCTAGTTAGTGCTCAGATTGTACGGCGGCCTAGATCTGGTGGCAGACCACAAACTGTTATCGAGGTGTCATCCTCTTCACAGTAGGCACAAATAGCCACTTTGTAGGCCCAGGTACAGACTATTCAGGGACAGCTAGGTCAGGCGTAGAGTGTGATAGCTCAATTACAAACATAGCTTGCTTAGTCATAGGCCCAGGTTCCAACACCAACACAGGTATTGCAACCTACCCCAGATCCTCAGATAGCCCAATTGATCACAGAGAGGGATTCTTTGAGACAGAGGGCAGCAGAGGCTGAGGGCGTAGCTCAGAGACTGATGGGCACCGTAGAGAGTGCATCCTTGCGGGAGGCTATTGCAAAGGACATGGAGATGGCTAGAGAGGCAGAGTATTACCGTGTCAGGTATGAGGAGTTATGTCCTCTTGAGCGCAGAGAGCCATTTGCATGGTCACACACTAGGACTAGGAGCAGGTCATGGACACGTACACAGAGCCTAGGGGTTACGGGGCCTCGGCGGGATCCAGACACAGTTACTAGTGGCAGGCCACCTCCTTCCAGACCAACTCCATCAAGGGCATCGACCAGCTAGCAGATATATTTCACACATGTATACCATTTTTGGATCATATTGATTTTTGATCATATCTTATGTATTTCTCTTTGGACATTTCAGTTTCATTGGACATTGGACATTTGTATCATTTTTGATGAGTGATGATATGCAGCAGCGATGATTTTTGATGAGATGATGTGTATTTATGAGATTTATGTGATGTTTATCATGATTCGTTGATTATGTGATATGCATTTATTTCTATATGTTATGGATTTTGGTATGCATTTGAATGATTTGATGACTAACATGATATGCAGGATGAGTTGATATGATATGCTTATGATGATGATTGATGATGCGTATTAATGATGTCATGCATGTGGATGACTTATGATGTTGTATGAAAAATGTTATTTGGAAAATGATATGAAAATGTATGTATGGAATGTTTGTTTTTGGATTTTCAAATGTAAGTAAATAATGATGATATGATGAAAAATGAATGTTGTGTTTATGATATGCATCATGGATTTGTAATATGAATGGATAGGAAAATGATAGGATGATTAAAGATACGATATGAATGTAATGTGATAAATGATAAATGACGATATGAAATGAAATAGTTAATGATAATGAGATGTATGATAAGATGATAAATGATATGTTGTGAAATGTAATGATGATGCGATGAAATGATAAATGATAATGAGTGGAAATGACAATGTAATGATATGTCAATGAAATAATATGATAGAGGATAATGACATGAAAGGATAATGAAATGATGAATGATAAGGATAATGAAATGAAATGATATGATAAATGATAAATGAAATGATAAAATGATAATGAGATGATAAAATGATAAATGATAAATGAAATGATAAAATGATAATGGATATGATAATGATATGAAGTTGATAAATGATGATATGAAATAATGATGGTACATGACGTGAAAGGATAAAGATAAATGATCTGAAATGAAATGATAAATGATATGATAATACGATAACAGAATGATAATGAAATGATAAATGAGAATGGAGATGATAAAATGATAAATGATAAATGAAATGATAAAATGATAATGGATATGATAATGATATGAAGAATGATAAATGATAAATGATAAAATGATAATGGATATGATAATGATATGCAATGAAATGAAAGATAATGATAGTGAAATGATAATGAAATGATGAATGATAAATGAAATGATAAAATGATAATGAAATGATATGATAAATGATAACAGAGCCTAAGTGATGCAAATGAATGGAAAATGGTAAGATGGTAGGATCTAGATGAAATGATAATGAAGATGAAAGGTGATGAAACAAATGTCTGAATGTCCTCCACAAATAGTCTAAAGAGACATGACAACCATTGATTGTTCTTGTTAGCCCTTCAAAAACTCTGATGCAAATCCAGTATGCAGATATATGTACATTGATCTAAAATGAAATGCAACTAAATGAAGCGAACCAGTCATTGAGCCTTTTGGTAGCTTTCTTGGATCATCATAGAGCGTTAAAATGTTGGAAGTATGTACAAGCATCAAAGGGTAAATTAGCACCAATGATGACTGAGTACAACTTTCATGGTTTTTGATATAGCAAGCGAACACAAGCATCGAGGTATAATTGAACTGAGATGACCTAAACATTTCTTGCATAAACAGACAAAGACTAACCACCTTCTGATGCAAATGTGGAACTATCATCAATGATATTGCTTTGGAAATCATGTCTCGTGACATATTTGCAACAAATAGATAGTTAACCTCAAGACAACAGACAAATAAAAATCATCTTCTTTCCTAGCCACTCTAGTTCAGTACATCATTGAGTGTGCTCCCGAGATGATATCAAAAATTAAACAACCATAGTTCAAGATATGATACTACTATTCCAAACGTTATTCAAATTTTAGATCATCCAAATATGAGTCATGATAAGGTACTTGGCTGAAAATTGTTGTGATATGTATCAATGATTGAATAGTTGTTCATGTGATTTGATTGTTTGTTCGCATGATTGGGTTTGATGTCAGTGTCTGGCTGTTTTGGTAAAACCTTGAAAGTTGATTGCCCCCAGTATGTCAACGTTTGCCCCCAGTATTGACACAACTTGCCAAAATGAATATGTACCACAATCAAGCCATGGTAAGACGTTATTGTTCTAGGTAAATGATGGTAGCATGATGCTAGTATGACCCTAAGATGATGGAAAGATGCATGAAATGAAGGCCGAGAAGTCAAGTGCAGAGTATGAACTAATAGATGGAGAGCTACAAATAGCGTCTATTTTCTAGATTTTCACTACTTGTTTTTATTGCATTTTCTTGTCAATAGACTGTCTGTCACCAGGTTTTCACCCTATGACAACTTTTTGATTTATTTATTTTTTGATTTTTTTGCAGGACCTTTTCTTCTGTTTTTGTATTTTTTTAGGACTTTTTCTGCTGTTTTTGGATTTCTTCAGGACGTTTTCTACTATTTTTGTAGTTTTTCAAGACTTTTTCTGCTGTTTTTGTATTTTTTTAGGACTTTTATGGATGATGATAGCTGACTTAAACATAATATTTCTTGAGGTGCATGTTGTTGATGGGTTCGTCAAACAGGTCCCCTTCTGACGTTGATAGCTTGTAGGCTTCTAAACCATAGACTGCAATAACCACATAAGGACCTAGCCAATTTGGTTCAAACTTTCCTTTCTTTTCTCTGTCTTGCTGATTGTGTGGGTTCTCTTTCAGAACAAGATCACCCACCTGAAAGGTACGTGGCTTTACTTTGTGATTATAGCTGCAAGACATCATTTGTTGATATGCTTTCAAATGGTCAGCTGCTCTTTGTCTCTTTTCATCTAGGAGTTCCAGTTCTTGTAGTCGGGAAACACTATAGTCATCATCTGTTGTGAGACCTTTCAATGATACTCTGAGAGAGGGAATCTCAACTTCCAGAGGAAGTATAGCCTCTGCTCCATAGACCAGAGCAAATGGTGTGGCTCCCGTTGGCATTCTGATGCTAGTTCTATAGGCCCATAATGCAGGATTGAGTTGAATGTGCCAATCTTTCCCTCCATCATTCATAGTCTTCTTCAAAATTTTCAATATTATTTTATTTGAGGCCTATGCTTGGCCATTCCCTTGTGGATAATAAGGTGTTGAATATTTGTGTTGAATATGAAATCGCTCACAGAGTTCGTCAACATCTTGATTCTTGAATGGTCATCCATTATCTGTGATGATGGAGGTGGGAATGCCATACTGACAAATGAGATAGTTGAGTATAAAATATGAGATCTGTTTGCTGGTGACTTTAGTGAGAGGTACTGCCTCAATCCACTTGGTAAAATACTATGTTGTTGTGATGATGAACTTGTGTATGTTTGATGAGGAAGGATGAATTTTGCCAACTAGATCTAACCCCCATTGAGAGAATGGCCAGGTTGGTGTAAATGGTTGAAGTTCTTATGAAAGAGCGCGAATGAGATTCCCATGAATCTGGCATTTTGAGCACGTTTTAACAAAGGTGAAGGATTCCCTCTGGACATTGTAGGCCAGTAGTAACCCATTCTAATTAATTTCTTGGATAAGGTTAGTCCACTTGAATGAGTACCACAAATGCCACCATGAACTTCTTGTAAAGCCTTATCAGATTCATCACGTTCAAGAAATCGAAGTAGAGTACCATCAAGACCACAACGATAAAGGGTGTCGGCGATAAGAGTGTAGCGAGACGATTGGCAAATAAAATTTCACTTTTGGTTACGAGATAAATCAGGTGGTAAGATGTCGTCTTTTAGGTAGGCATAGATTTTGCCATACCAAGGTGAATCGAATCCCACCAAGTGGCAAATGATTTAGCTTTCAGGGGTGTCATAAGCAGGTACAAATGAATGTTCCACCAGAAATTCATAGCGAGCCTGAGTTTCTAGGAGTTGTAGCAATGATGCGATCGTGGCCATGGCATCGACTGCTTTATTATCAAGTCTTGGAATTTGTGTGAAGTTGATGTCCACAAAGTACTTCCTAAAGTCATCAACCATCTTTTTATAAGGCAACAGTTTGTCATCTTTGGTCTGATAATCATCATTGATTTGATTAATGACTAACTATGAATCACCATAGACCTGTAGTTCAGTGATCCTCCATTCCAATGCAATCTTCAGTCCGGTGATTAAGGCTTCATATTCGGCTATATTGTTAGTGCATGGAAACATTAGCCTATATGACCAAGGAATGGTATTACCTTGAGGGGTGACAAAGAGTATGCTTGCCCCTGATCCATGTTGGGTAAAAGAACCATCAAAATATAAAGACCATGGTTGTTTTGATTCGGCATTAAAGACGTCAGCATCTAGAAATTCAATGTACATGGGATACTCTGCATGTAGTGGTGCTTCAACTAGTTGATTAGTAATAACTTGTCCTTTGGTTGCCTTGTGATCAATATAATGGATGTCAAATTCACTTAAGATCATAACCCATTTTGCTAGCCTTCCTGTCAATGTAGCCTTGCTTAACAGATACTTGAGTGGATCAATCTTTGCAACAAGATTAATTGTATGAGTTACCATGTAGTGTTGAAACTTTTGTGAAGCAAAGACCACAGCTAGGCAAGCCTTCTCAATGAAAGTGTAGTTGAGTTCGTGCCTTGTTAATGTTTAGCTGGTATAATAGATTGCACATTCTTTCCTTGTATGGTCTTCTTGTGCTAGCAATGCACCCACGAATGTCTTTGTGGCGGCAATATACAATACTAATGGTTTGTCTGGATTTGGCGGTACTAGAACCAGTGGGCTCATCAGGTATTGCTTGATTTTTTGAAAAGCCATCTCACATTTGTCATCCCATCTAAAAGGAACATTCTTATGTAGGAGATGTGTGAAAGGTAGACTTTTGTCAGCCAATTGTGCAATGAACCTTCATATAGATTGAAGTCATCCCTGTAATGATCTTAATTGATTGATGTTCCTTGGGGGAGGCATCTCCATGATTGCTTATACTTTGGCAGGATCTACTTCAATTCCTTTTTCGGATACTATGTATCTTAAGAGTTTTCTAGATGTGACCCCAAAAACGCATTTCTTGGGATTGAGGCGAACTTTGAATTTCTACAATCTTGCAAATATTTTAGACAATATTTCTATGTCCTTCTCTGGTGTATGACTTTGCCAATATGTCGTCTACATAATCTTCCATGAATGTATGCATCATGTCATGAAAAATTGTAGTCATGGCTCTTTGGTAAGTAGCCCCAACATTCTTCAAACCGAAAGGCATGACATTCCAACAATAAGTGCCCCATGGACATGTGAAAGTTGTTTTCTCCTAGTCTTCGGGTGCAATCTTGATTTGGTTGTAACCAGAAAAACCATCCATTAATGAATACATGGCATGGCCAGCTGTCAGATCAACTATAGTGTCAATGCTTCGAAGTGGGAAGTCATCCTTAGGACATGATTTATTAAGATCTCTGAAATCTGTGCACACTCTGACACTTTTATCTGGCTTGGATACAAGAACAATGTTGGAGATCCATTCAACATAGTCGATTGATCTTATAAAGCCCACATCAAGGATTTTTCTCAGTTCTTCCTTAAATAATAATGCAACATGGGGGTGCATCTTTCTGAGTTTTTGTTTCACAGGCTTAACTCCTGATTTGATAGACAAATGATGCATGATAAGATCAGGATCGAGACCAGGCATGTCCACGTAAGACCAAGCAAAGTTGACTTGATTTGTTTTTAGAAATTCCATGAACTCTGGTGTTTCTTTTTTTGTCATTGATGCAGCTAGCTATAAAATCCTTGGTTTGTCTGAAGTTTCAAGATCGACGGAATTTGTAGGCTCAATCAAAATAGGCGATCGCTCATGGTAATGCTCTCAAAGAGTGTCAAGATTCCCATCGTCTAGTGCCTTAAAAAGGTTTTCACCATCTGATACACTCTTTATTTTATCTTTTGTTTGATCTAATACTGCCAGATTTTGGTTTTCACCATTAGATCTTTCATTTTTAATTTTATTTTTGCAGCTAGGAGACTTGACACTCTCCTGATTAAAGACTCTATGTCGAGAATCGCTGGTGGAACAATCATTTGTGTCATCTGCGGAAAGGAAGTTTACAATAGCTTCGTCATTTGGGAAAATGGGTATATCGATAGGTTCAGATAAATCCCAATCAATGAGATCAGGATGGATCAAAGATATCGAGTCATCGTGTTGTGTGAAATAGACTATGGTTATGGTCATAATGAAGTTGACCATAAGATCCGAGGGATGAGGTGGATCAATGATGGAACTGTTCTCATGATAGCCTTGTTCATTTAAATCAGACTCAATATCACTAGAATCATAGTGACTTTGTAGTTCAGATTCTTGTGTTTGGGTCCCTAAACTTTCACCTTCGATTAGAGTTGGGGTATACTTGTGTATTATATCAACCTCTTTATCCCTCCAGAACTCATCATTGTAAATGGTGTCCCATTCATATTCAACAGAGTCTGTGTCAGAGTTATTTTCCACGAAATTTTGAACTGTGGCCAAACATGCTTCACTTGAATCTAAACCTTCTTGCAATGTGAAGACAGTGTCATGTAGTTGTTTGGATGTTCTTTCTTTTGAGGTAGTATCATAACCTAATCCGGTTTTCTCTTTTGCAACAAGTCCTGGAGGATTAATAGGTTCAACTACTCCTTTTCTTTTCCCAATGGGACCCTTATCATAGCCCATCTTTTGCATGATAGAATATCCTTTTCCATATTTCTCTATTGGTAATTTGACATTAAAAACTGCTTCATCTTCATCTTTATAGAGCCAATTTAGAATTTCCATATCCTCAAGATCTTCCATGGGGAATTTTTCTTTGATGAATTGTCCATTAAACTTTGTAATTGGCTCCGTTGGTGGTTGTGTTGACGTCGATGCTGCTGATATTTGATGTTGTGCGATGGAAGGTTGTCCATGTGACCGAGGAGATGTGGATAAATTAGCAAGACAAAGAGAGTATTCTCCAACTCCATGGTCTTTGAATTTCAATTTCTTGTCAAAACCATTGGTTAATTGACTGATCTATGTGTCAATCTTTAGAGAAGTACTAGCACGAGCTTCTCGATTGTTAGGAACCAAAGTATCTTGGCTGGCTTTGATATTGGCGCAAGTTTGAATTTTTGAATTATCAGCCGATATCGTGATTTCCTGTCCATCATGAGGAAACTTAAGACATTGATGGTACGTGGATGGGACAGCTTGCATTTCGTGGATCCGAGGATGACCCAACAAGATGTTGTATGCAAGATCATGGTCTAATACTTGACAGAAAGTATTTTTGATAACAGGTCCCACTCTGATTGGTAGCATTATTAGCCCCTTGGATGCTCTTTCCTCATCGTCATCGGCTTTAATGGTAATCTTTCTTCTGAAATCAATGGAGTCCTCAAAAAATCCTAAGGCAGTAACTAACTTCATGGTGCATATGTTCAAACCAGCACCTCCATCTATTAGAACTCGTCTGACACGAAACTTGTGAACCATGACTTCTAAGTACAAAGATGAATTATGGGGATGAGTTATGGAAACGTCATCCTTTTCAGAGAATGAGAGGCATGTGGGTGAGGACAAGTGTCCTACCATGGCTTGAAAGTGGTCCACATCCAAATTAGTGGATACGGTTGTTTCAATGAGGGCCTTGTCGAGAATTTCCTTATGTGCTAGGGAAATCTTCAAGAGTTCTAAGATAGAAATTTGGGCCGGATTTTTTTGGAGTTGGCTGACTAAATCATACTGATGTTGAGGTGGAGGCCTAGTGGGTTTTGAAGAGGCACCCCTTAAGACAACTTTAGCTTGCGCCCTTGTTGTTGCATTGACTTCTCTATATTCCACCTTCTTGTTGACTTTAATAACATTGACTCGTTCGTCGTTAGTGTAGATATGATTGATTATCAGATCTTCAATATGATTCACATTTTTTTTAGAAGATTCACCCTTTTGATAGTTGGGAAAAGGATTGTGAAAAGCTTGATGATCTTCATTTGATTTTTGATGTCCTTCTATTGTAAGGATGTCATTGTCGATTAAGTCTTGAATGGTATTTTTCAAGGCTTGACAGTTATTTGTGCGATGGCCTTTGCACTGATGATAGTCACAATAGTATGCCTCATTCCATGATGGAGGCTTCACACTGGGTTCATAGTTTCGTTGAGGTGGCAAGGTAATAACATTTTTAGCCATCAACTCTTTGAATGCAGATTCTAAAGATTGACCCAGTGAAGTGTAAGTTCTCCTATTTGAGAAGAATGAAAATCGCTGTGGATTTGAGGTATTCCCTAAGGAGTTGTTATTTTTAGTGGTTCCTTGGTAACCTTGATTTTTGGCAGTCCCTTGATTGGGAGTAGAATTTTGATTCACATTGTTCCTCATAGGAGGAGGATTGTTTCCCTGATTTGTAACTGAGTTGACATTGTTATAATTGCTGTTATGAGGAGCACTTGGAGTTCTAAGAACAAATGGCTTATTTGAGACATGATTTGCATCAACAACACCATCATTCACCATGTTCTTGTTGCGAGTCCAAAATTTAGACTTGTCCTGATTGTTATGATGATTGAATGAGCTAGGATTATCTTTGTCAAGTTTTATTGTTCCTCTTTTGACCAAAGCACTTTCGATGGTTATAACATCTTCAATCAATTTCTCAAAAGAGGAAGGACAATGTAAATTCAAATGATAGCTCATCTCTGAATTTAAGTTGTTAATGAAGGTGACCATCTTTTCCTTTTCCAGAGCAGGATGTGGATATTTGGCAAAGATTCTCCTCCATCTCTAAAGAAAAGTAATAAAAGGTTCACCAAGTTTTTGTGCAACTTTGCAAAGATCTATCATAGTGATTTGGTGTTGAAGATTGTAGGAATATTGTAGTATGAACAAATTGATTAATTCCTCAAATGTCTTGATAGGAGGTGTGATTTTTGATAGCCATTCCATAGAGTGAGCTCCAAGAATCCTAGGAAAAAAATGCATCAAATAAGTGTCCTCATGAGTGAACTCCAAAGTCATGTTTCAGAAGTCTTGAACATGATCGATTGGATCCGATTTTCCATTATAACGATCAAATTTTGGAATTTCACAATGTTTGGGAAATGGGATCATGTTGAGACTTCGATTGAAAGGATAAGGACAAAATGTCCTCAAGAGTATATTTCTTTGTTGTATTTCCCCCTTGTAACTCTTTAACTTGTCCTTGAAGTGCCTTAAGTTGTTGAGTCAAAGCACTAAGATCAAGTAGGGGTGATTCTTCAGATTTGCTTTTCAAATGCTTGTTATCAAAGTCATGAGGCAATTTAGCTCCTTGGTCAGCTAGGTAGAGGAAGTATTTTTCTTTATCGCGTTGCAAGATCTTTTCTATGGCTTTATGAAATTCGGATCTTGCTCGGCCTCTCTAAGACGTTCTTCATCTTGCTCATCATCACTATCTATATGTGTTTTGCTCATGTCTTTGTATTGGTGGAATGGATTTTCTTCTTTGTTAACCATATCTTTGTCGAAAAGTAGATTACAACTCATAATGTAAAGAGGATTACTGCTTTCTCCTTCTTCTTGAGTGTTTTGGGTATGACCTTCTTGTTGGATTTCGTCCTTTAATTTATTGGATTGAGATCTTGTGAAGATAGGCATATGATTTTGAAGAGTTCTTCTAAACTTAGATCACAGTTCTGACAAGTGCAATGATGATGATGTCTTGATCTGATAAGATGAAAATCTTATGATATGATCAAGGATGTTCCTAACTCTTGATTGTGGCTTCCAATGATGAAGGATATCAGAATCCTGTTGGGGAAGTTGAAGCAATAAATTAGAAATTTGTTTGGAAAGTGCACTTTTAAGATTTGATCCTTGTTTTTGAAGAATGAGTATATCAAACAGCCTAATAGAAACTCACTGAAGGACTTGACTAGGATGTGACGAATATTCAATAGAAGGTTGTGGTATATTATCAAACTCAAGAGGTTGGTTAAGATTATGTCATTGAGATAGAGCTAATCTCTGATGATAAGCTCAAGAATCTAAAGGATCTACAACATATTTGTCAATGAATCCCCTAATAAAGTCTTGGTATCTATGAAGAAATCCGTGAAAATGAAGCAAGACGTGTTGACTTTTGTACAAAATTTTTCTTCTTTGTAATGTTTTCTTGTACCCTAATTGTTTCCTGGGTTTCCTGATTCTATTGGAAACTGATTTCTTGACAAATTTCGTTGATTTCCAATCTCTAAGCATGGGAGAGATATCAGAATGTCAAAAAGTAAGGTGTGTGAAAGATTTCAGTTGTTTTTCATGTTCATTTCGGATGATCTTTTATTCTGAATTAATGTAAATGAAAACACAACAAACACTCTGAAAACAGTTTTTTTTTAAAACCCTATACTAACATCAAGTGTTTGATCAAGAAAAATGTTTTCAACAAATGTTTTCATAGGTTTAGCACATGAAAGACAATTCAGACAGACTCACTCTTAGTACTCAAGTAGGTCATTCTAGTAATCAACAACCCACATCTTAGAACTGCGTCGATTCACACAGCTGTGTCACCCCTGAAGGGGCGCCAGTGTTTTTGTCTTTTCCAGGTGCGTACTCAGAGTGACAGAAGTGGATACCGGATCCCCTGAGCAAATGGTCCTTGGCAGTTATATGGTGAGTGTCTTGGGGGCAGATTCTTCCCTCCCCTTGCACTGTGATTATTAGAATATTCAAAAACTGACTTCAGCTGGTTACTACACTAGGTTGGTAGTAAGGGTTTCCATTTGGTGCGACAATAATAAACTCCCTCAGGAGACCTCCCAACCTTTAGAACAAAGGCTTTGGGGATGGTTATCTTGCACACTACCAGCAAAAGAGGGTTTCCCCAAATTTGCTTTAAATTTTATAGTGGGGTAGAATAGCCTGGCTTTGGCTTGAATCCACTTGAGTCGTTCCCGTAGGGTGAGTACTTTTTCCCACTATGACAGGCTCTCTAAAGGATGTAATTAAAGCAGTAAATTTGCATGAATTTGAAAAGGAAAGTCTGATATTTTGATCACCCAGTTAAGGGGAGAGCATAGACCTATTGCCACAGACAAAGCAAACAAATGTTCTTTTTAAAACCCAAAACCACAATGATTTAATCTAAGTGAAGATATTGCTTCACAGAAACAAGTTTATTCAATTTTTAACTGCAAGATCATTGTGTGGTGCATATCCTAGATTGCTTCATTTTAAGTTCCATGCCTATCCTAGGATTGATCAATTTTATCCAGATGTGACTATCCTAGGGTTGTTTCTTTTTAACCAGAGAAAATTTTGTCTGCGGAATGCATTAGACTTAGAATTCCATTTTTGTGTTACAACTAGATGTGCCAAAATAGATAGCATATGCACAAAAATAGACAACAGATGCGCCAAAACAAACAGTATATGCGCAGAAACAGACCTCAAATGCACAAAAACAGATCTCAAAATCGCAGAAACAGACAATATATGCGCAAAAATAGACACTCAAAAGCACAGAAACAGACCTCAGATGCACTACTGTAATTAAGTGCTGATGTAAATTTGTAAATATGTAGCATAAATACTCTAAAATCTACCTTAAATGAGCAGAAACAGACCCTAAAAGCGCTAAAACAATTTTTAAATGCGCTACTATAATTAATGCAGATTTAACTCAAAATGAAATGAGACCAAATGAGCTATTCTGTCCCTCAGATGCGTTAAAATAACTATCAAAAGCGTCGAAACAGTCCCTAGATGTGCTGGAATACCTGCGAAAATAGAAAAAAATTAAAAGTCCCCGAAGCGCCGTAGAAAGTCTCGAATGCACTAAAACGCAATTTTTTTTTCGAAAGCCGAACTCAATATGTGGAAACCTGCTAGAATACTCTACAAAAAAATATTAAAATCGGGGCATAGGCCCCATGGTGGGCACCATTTTATGTGTGTATGAAAATCTGATCTATTATAATGAATTCAAAACACATTTAATAAAACATTGTATCAAAGAAGCTAAAAGAAAGTATGAGCAAACTCTTATCGCAGCCCCTTCGAAGTCGTCTTATTTCTCTCTATCTCCAACATTTCGTTTGATTGAAATTGCTCTCAGATTTGATATGCTAAGCTCAACGAAATGGATTACTAGAGAATGAGATTAAAACCAAGAATGCATCTTATACAAAATGCAAAACTATGCTATTGCTAAGATATGAATATTACTGAAATGCAAAAGATGAAGTGTGCAAACATAATTGCGTGTATGCATCTATGTCTGTGTAACCAATGCTTGGAATTACACAGGTATTTATAGAGTTTTTAAAGAGTTTTGATTGGCTGAGTTGACCAACGGTTGAGATCAAGCTTGTCAAGATGAACGGTGAGAGATTTGAAAAGTTGAGAGAAATGGAATGTTTCCTTCTCTATAGATTTTCTCTTTCAGATTTAAAGGAAAGTTGCCATTTGAGAAGTGAGCAAGAGATAAGTGTTATAATTAATTTATTTAATTACATGTGACGGTGAGTTTAGAAGTTTCCATAATTAAATATTTAATATCTAATTATGTGTGAGAAGATGATAGAAAAGCATTTAATTAAATATATAAAATACTTAATTAAATATGAAGTGAAGAAAGTTTCTAATTAAATATTTTAGAATATTTAATTATCTGAAAAGAAAGGAAAGTTGCTAATTAAATATTTTGAGAATATTTAATTAACTAAAAAGAAAGGAAAGTTGCTAATTAAACATTTTGAGAATATTTAATTATCTGTGAAGTGAAGAATTAGAAAGTGGGTAATTAAATATTTAGAATATTTAATTAAATGAAGAATTAGAAAGAATATCATTTGAATTAAAAATTCAAACTTATGATAATTAATATAGATAGATTATAAAATCTATTTAATTAATAAAGAGGAATATGGGAGACGGTGATAATTAAATAAAGTTATTTATTTAATTAAAGTAGAAGAATTATAAAAGTGAACAATATAAATAAATGATTAAATTTATTTATATGTAGGTGACTTTAGAAGATTAATTAAATAATTTATATTTAATTAATTAACAAGCTTGATTGACCGTGACCATTTTTAGACGTATACATGTATCATAATAAATGTAATTGTATTAACATAATTTATTAAGAACATAAAGTGCCTCATGAAATCATATTTTTTTATCTAACATGATCATTAAAAGCATAATTTCATCATTTCAGATATTGCATCTACTTGATGTAGTGACTAGCAATCTTCATGAATCATCATTATTCAAAATTTTAAGTTAAAAAAGAAATGCATAGCAAAATAACATAGTCTAAAAGGATAATAAAAACGAGATGTAACACTTTAAACTTTAGTACATAGATTGATTTTTTAATTTTGATAATATATTATAAACAAATATTTAAAGTCTCATGTACTAAAAATATAACTATTTTAAGAGGCCTCCACATTTTGTCTTAGTTATTTTTGAGATAAAAAACAAATATATCATTTCAACATAGAATCTCTCCTTTAGTGCATCATATTTCTTTTAATTTTTAAAATAAAATTCAATATTTTTCTTGAGAAGACAATCAATCTTTATTTTTTTTTGTTTATGACTTACTTTAAGTGAAAAATAAAATAAAATATTATATATATATATATATATATATAAACTTTTATTGTACACTTTAGATATACTAAAGAATATTTTTAGATTATTTAAAATATATTATTTTATTCCAATAGAAGTGGTGAGAACATTGTTTTTAAAATAGTTTTACTTTTTTTTTTTTGTAAATTAACACCAACATGATGCCACTTATGTATCTAGTAGACACTTTTAGTTGGACAAGTTATGGGTTAGAGCCCATTTTAGCTCAAATGGATCTAGCTTTAAAACACATTTTTAGCCAAATTGACTTTTTGTTGAAAATGCTTAAATTTTGGTGTGCTAACAAATTTGGACTAAAAGACAACACAACTTTGAACTTTAACCTGTTGCTAAGTTTTTCATTAAGCTTAGCCCATTTTTTTGTGCTTCAAGAAGATGGAACCATGGGCGGAAATAATGGTCATTGTTGAGATTGTTTGTATGTTTATAGAGCTTTGGGTTTGCATGTATTTATATTAGTTCTTCATTATAGATGCCTATTGTGACCCCTCTTATTTCACACATATAAACAACAATGTGGCAAATGACAACAATGGTGGGGCACAAGGGAAAGGGGCCCATAGTGGGCAGGGATCCAATGGTGGGTATAGAAGTAGGTCTGAGTGAGCCTTATAGTGGGTAGGCTTAATATCCAATAAACTTACACTTAATATCCAATTGCAAAACACTCTTATCCATAAATTACACAAACTAACAAATTATGTGATGCCACATCAGTGCACCAATAATACATGACTTAGTGACCCACTATCAGTCTCACCTCTTTTTGGGCCTTTTCGGATACCTTGACAAAAAGCATGCTGATGTGCCCTTGAAACTAATTTTTATAAGCAGGGGACTTGCCAAATAAGTTGTTGCACAAATTTGGGAGTGATTTGAATTTTTCACATAGGATTTTGACAAGCGCAAAGTTAGGGTGGCCCACTATAGGCCTCTCTCCCTTAATAGTCACAATTTACAATAAATGTATAGACCATTAGGAAGTAATCTAATTGTGTTAGTGTGTTAACATTTTGATTGTTTGACACTACCTTAACTATTGTGTTATTGACAATATAAAACAATGTTTCCTATTCAAATGATAGAGATTGAAAAGTTTGGTGTACCTTGCTACCATTACGCATAATATTGCAAAAATACAAGTCCACTTGTATTTTAAGCTCAATCTTTGTTTCTTCAACATCAAACAAAATTATAAACTAGTCAAAACTATAAGAGTGATTCAAAATATCATAAATTGATAAGATTGAACAAAGATTAAAATTAAGGTTGGTGAAAATTTAACCTTCCTCACTTTCCAATTCCTTGAATTATTTTTAATTTAAAATCAATTAAATCTATTTAATATAGTATGTTAAAGGAAACATTATCCATTAATACTAAGATGTGAGGATGGTCTTTGATTGGGAGATGAATCCTTTTTAGGTTGGAAATCATTGTTTGGTTGAACCTTATATTGTTCGTTACTAGTTAACCCATTTCCATTATTATTTCATTCTTTGATTTTGAAATCCGCCCTCATCTTTGAGTTCTAACTTCATATCAAGTACCTAATTAGTTAGAGGAGCTATAAACTAAATGATTTTAAACCCAATATTTAAATATAAAAGCCCGTACAAGATACTAAACTAACCAAGCAAAAAGTTATTATTTAATCAACATCATTGGATTAAACGTTGGATTTTTGTACACTTGAATAACGCCATTCTCCCAAAGGGCCCAACATACCCACTTTGAAGAATGTGACATCCATGAATTGGAAGTAAAAGGAACGACAAATTTCTTCTTGGGATTTACACTTAGTTCATCTTTAATGGGAAGTTAAAAAATACATTTATATAATTATAAAAAGTAATGATTTTAATTATATTTACGAGATTAAATAGTTTATGGGATCGTTGATGGAATGAATGATATATAAAGTTTTCAAGTGCGGAAATATTTGTTTTATTTGATTGATGGAACTTTCAATTCACATTACTCTTAAAAAGAAAAAATCCATGTTTATCTTTCAAAAAGAAAATATATAGATATATGAGTAATGATAAGTTGTCAAAATTTAAGTATAAACGGAATATTAGGTTCAATTTTCTTTAAAGAACCCACAAAAATCTTTCAAAAAGGAAAAAATAGATATAAATGTAATGATAATTTGTTGAAATTTAAGCATACACAAAATATTATGTTCAATTGTTTTTAATGAGTAAGATTCCCCAATTATTACTTTCCTGAAATTAAGAAATAAAAATAATTACTAGGATTCCCAAGCTTAACTTCATATGATTAATATAATATGATGAATAAACAGGCCATGATGGACTAAACTTCAAATACTTGAAGGAAATCTATGGATATTTGATATTTTACATTCACTGCTAAAAGAAAGGAAAATGAGTAAATTTGGAACCATCTATTTCCTTGATTTCCCCCGTATTTCGGATTTGAATGTTGTCGAACGGTCTAAAAAGGCGGGCTACGTAATACCTAATACATTTTAATTTTTAACCAATTTATTTAATTCATTTTATGCCATCGTTAACCAAATTTGTGCTACGGTTATGAATAAGCCCGTAAACTAATAAACTAATCGCAGGCCATAAAGACGGCGACAGACAAGGGAAAAAAGTATTTGCAGAGATTAAAGAATAAAGAATTCTGTGTAGCTCCCAAAGCTGCAGCCTCGGAAAGGAGGCTCGGAAAGGGTCTAGGATATAGAGGGAAGAATGGTCTCTGCTAAATATGGCGGAGCTCAAGACTCCTATTTGAGCTTAGCTCCAAACAAGTTTTCTCCTTTCTACTGCGCGTTTTATTAACATTTGGGTAACAGAGGATCGAATCTCAGTAACGATTATTGTTTGCTAGAATCATGAGACATCTCTTATTGCTTTCAAGTCTCTGATTTCTTTAAGAAGAAATCATTGCCGCAGGTGGAAGGATCGATTCTGGGATGGCGCCAGAGAGTTTTCTTGCGTCTATACTGGCATTGAATTCGATTTCAGCAGGCAACAATAATAATAATAATTGCAACAACTCGTCATCTTCACCTGCTGCCGCCTCTGTTTCCGCAGATGGCACAGCCGACGTAGGTACGAGGCTGAGCGATGGGGATTTGGCCACCAGAAGAGCCGAGGAAGCAGGTTCGCCGTTACGCTGCATTCATAAATTGATTCATTGTTTGCCTTTAATGCGTATTTGTTCCAGAGCTGAGAAGTATTTATTTGTGACGTTCTTAGTGTAAATTCAAAATTGTGCTTCAGCGATTACTTAGCCTTATGTTCCGATCGGATTAGCTCTGCTTTGAAGTTTATGTTTTGAAAAATATTTTATCTTTTGCTTTGGTCTTTTAATCTTCAGTCATTGAAATTTGTTTGTTGGTGAATTATTTTTCTTTGTGCATTTGATTATTGATGGTTGATTTGGGTTGTGTTGGAAAGGAAAATTTCTTTATTTTTGTGTGTATATGTGATTTTATGTGCAGCTTCCAGAAGATATCAGGCGGCAGGATGGCTGCGAAAGATGGTTGGAGTGGTTGGATCGAAGGATTTGCCTAACGAGCCATCTGAGGAGGAGTTTCGCCTTGGCCTGCGAAATGGGCTCATTCTTTGTAATGTTATTAATAAGGTCCATCCGGGTTCTGTTCCGAAGGTGAAATCACAAATCCCATCTTTTTATTTGTTTTGGTACATTAATGCACACCATCACACAGAACATCGATAGAGTATCAATGGATGTTAGTTACTATCAATCCTCTGCAATGTTATTACATAGATAGATGCATTCGTAATTTAATTTGGGATTTATCTGTCATTTGTCACAATGGTATGGAAGAGGGAGGCAGGTTCCTGCTTTGCTACTTGTTGTTATATGCAATTTTTTGAATTTAGAAGACAGATTTATCTACTATTTGTCACAATGATATGGTGGGAAAGGCTCCTCTTTTGCCAGTTTTTGACTGGTCATGATCTGGCTGGGATGGATGTGATTAATTTGGTTATTTATAATAGGTGGTTGATAATCCGGCTTCTTCTGTACCCCCTCCGGATGGAGCGGCATTGTCTGCTTATCAGTACTTTGAGAATGTCAGGAACTTCCTCGTTGGAGTTCAGGAATTGAATCTGCCAAATTTTGAAGCGTCTGACTTGGAAAAGGTTTGAACTGGCTTTAGTGGCATTTTCCAATGTTAAATTTCTAAGCAATGGTTCATTAGGTCAGCGGCTTTCATACACTCTAAGTGTGATATGTCATTAACGGTCTGCCTTGAACCATTTGCCAGGGAGGATCGTCAACAAAAGTTGTGGATTGCATTCTTGCTTTGAAAGCATACAGTGATTGGAAACAAACAGGGGGAAATGGTTCTTGGAAATTCGGAGGCAACTTGAAACCTATCAACACAGGGAAACCCCCAATTAAATCTGTGAAAAGTTTTGATCCATTTACCCAGTCGGCATTGAAGAACATTCAGCCACCAGTTGACTCAAATGCTCTACCAAATGGGGAGAAAGTAACAGAGGTATGCAATTTAATACCTTTCTCAATTACAATTGCTTCGTTCTCATTATGCCTCCCCTCAGGGCATTAGGAAGGATGACAGAGTATGATTGTATTTGCAGTGATGATTTGTTTTTTAAATTTTGTCAAGCAGGATTCTTCATCACAGGCAGCACTTAATAAGCTTGTTCAAGCAATTCTCTCTGACAAAAAGCCAGACGAAGTGCCTACTGTAAGCTTCTATGCTTATCATCAAACTGGTGCCTTCATTAGAACAAGCTGCTAGCGGGCCTAGCCATTCATTTCTGCATATATGTGACATTGACATATATTTTTCAATTGTAATGTCCCCTTTCAGCTTGTAGAATCAATGATAGCAAAAGTAACTGAAGAGTTTGAGCGACGTCTAGCCACACAAGGCGAGCAGGTATATTGTTGAATCTGTTTTAAGGAAAACGGCATATACTTTTTTGCTTGCATGTAGCCCTAATTGGTAAATGCTATTCATGATTGGTGATAAATGGCTATGTATGCTTGCATCCACTCTTGCTTTCCCTAATCACTGAAGTTTCAAGATGCTTTAACAGAGAGTTAATTGCATTAATCCAGGGATTTGTTCGAGCTTGTCTTAGGGATGTTTGAATTTTTGTAATGAGTCAGGTAACCTAAAATTTTCAAGTCACATCCAGAAATTCAACACAGATATGTATGCTTACCTCCGATCCAAAATAAAAATCTCAATTGGAAACACAAACTCTTGAGAATACCTCAAATCGTTGGTAAATTCTAAAGTTTCACACAGATAAAAAAAACTCAAAACCTCTGCAGAAAAACCATTCTATTGAATGGAAGCACGGGACATCAAAAGAGCAGATAGCTTTATCAAGTTAAACCTACTCATAGGCTTCAGTATAAAATCTTCTTTTTATCTGCAAGAACTGACAAAGCTTCTCTTAGAACACAATATGGCAATGCTTGACTAATTAGTTTGCATGGGAATTAATTATTGGTATGTGATTCCCACCACATAATGTAATTGGAGTTATCATGCGAGGGTGTTATATCTAATCTTACCATCCATCTTGATGTTGGACCACATAATGTGGTTTTGAAACATCGATCCTGTCAAATCTCAATGCAGTTTTCTCTGAAATTTTATGTCTTTAAATCTAATTAAAGCATTCTCATCAGCTATGATTATTGTGGTCTGCAGTTTACAATGGTTTTAAAGGATCTTATTGCAAGTGAAGATAAGAAATCTTTACCGAAGTCAAAGGTTTTGGAAGCACTACAAACGGTTTCAGGAGAGCATACGGTAAGTTCAGAATCTTATTGCTGCACATCTCGATTATTACTATTTCAGCTGTCTGCTTCACAATGAGATATCTGGAAATAATTATGCCAATTTGCCACATATCAGCAAAAACTAGACATCTGACATGTTTCTAATTATAGGAATGTACATGATCTATATCTTTCTTTAAAATGGACATCATGTTTGGACACCCAAAAGACTTACATTTTAACAAACAGGTGAATGCTAGAGAAGATGAGAAACAACAGACCAATGGTGATCCTAAAGGACAGAATGAGAAGTACTTCTCTGATAGCTCAAACGATGTAGATGAGTATGGGAAGACTCTCCCCCATTTGCAGATGCACTTTAGCCTTCAGCAGAAGGAAATTGAAGTAAGTCTGAAACTTTCAAGTTTCCACTGTATATGGTTGTTAATCAAATAGAGGGATTGTGCTCATTTTTTCTGCAAAATCTGACAGGAACTGAAATATATGCTACATAATACAAGGGAAGGAGTTCAGTTGATGCAAATGGAATGGAATGATGAAATGTACAGTATTGGTAAGCTTTGTCACTCTGTGTATGTTAAAGAAACCATCTTTTCTTCATCCTCCATACTCTGAATCATCTGATTTCTTGCTACAGAAAAGTATATAAGGGGACTAGCAAAGGCTGCATCAGGCTACCACAAAGTGCTAGAGGAAAATCGACAGCTGTACAATCAAGTGCAGGATCTGAAAGGTTTGTGTTCCATCTTCTGTTATAATTGATGTCAGTTTTGGGATGTGACAGAAGAAAAAGAATTTCACAAATTAGACATCAGAAGGTTTTACATATGTCATAGATATTTTGCACCTTTTTGCCTAATGCAGTGCAATGAAGTAGCTATGACAAGTTTATCTGAAGGAATGCAAGCACAGTTTGTGTTAGGAATATAGAATGGCTCTAATTATTCTACATAAATAGCAGTTTCTGTGCATTTAAAGGAGGGTGGTATGTGAATCAGAGAACTTGGAAGCAATATTTCACTTGGTTCCTTATCATAGGAACGGGGTTAGTTAGGAGGTGGATTTATTCTAGGTAGGTGCAGAGATTAGGAAATCTGATTGGGGCCGTTTGTAGACAAAGCGCTGGGTAACTGTATATTATTTTAGAGTCCTAATTTTATTTTGTTTTATGCATCAAACTTGAAGCCAAAGATTCTTGCCTTGCTGATGAAGTTTTTTGAACTGCTTAGGAAGCATAAGGGTATATTGCCGAGTAAGGCCATTCTTGCCTGGTCAAGCGCACAGTCAAAGTACTGTGGATTACATTGGAGAGGATGGCAACCTCACAATTGTAAATCCTGCCAAGCAAGGAAAGGATGCACGCAGAACATTTGCATTCAACAAAGTATTTAATTCAGCTTCGACTCAAGGTTAGATCCCTATTTGAATTTTTGAAATAGTTTTGGTTACATAATTTTTGAAATATTAAGTTGTAATCGATATTGAATTGCAGAGCAAGTGTTTCTGGATACCCGACCATTGATTAGATCTGTTCTAGATGGTTACAACGTTTGCATTTTTGCATATGGACAAACAGGTTCTGGAAAGACATACACAATGGTAATCCCAATAATATCTATTTTAATATTTTCAAAGACAACATTATATTATTTATAGAGTTGAATTCACAGGTAGAATGTCTTTGTAAACTAATGCTTCATTTGCGCAGGCTGGTCCTAAGGTGGTCACAGAGGAGAATTGGGGTGTGAACTACCGAGCTCTGAATGACTTATTCCAAATTTCAGAACAAAGAAAGGATGCATTCATTTATGATGTTGCAGTTCAAATGATTGAAATATACAATGAACAAGTCCGAGATCTTCTTACTTCCGATGGCTCAAATAAGAAATATCCTTTTTTCTATCAATGAAGTTGGTCTATGTTGTTTTAAATTGGATTTCAGTTTCTTCAACAGTTGATAATTCTTAACTCCTACTACATTGGATATCCGCAATAATTCCCAGCAGAATGGACTCAATGTTCCAAATGCAAATCTGATACCTGTTGCATCTACACCTGCTGTGATTGAGTTAATGAACCTTGGGCACAAGAATCGTGCTGTAGGGGCAACAGCGTTGAATGATCGCAGTAGCCGTTCTCACAGGTTGAAAAGCAAATCACTTTACGATTCCATTTTGTTTATTGCTATGCAGTCTTTACTCAAAACTTCAAAATTTTTGGCGTATTTGCAGTGTGTTAACAGTCCATGTCCAAGGCAAAGATCTTACCTCTGGAACCATTCTTCGGGGATGTCTTCATCTGGTGGACCTTGCCGGAAGTGAGAGAGTTGATAAATCTGAGGCCACAGGAGAAAGATTAAAAGAAGCACAACATATCAATAAATCTTTATCGGCTTTAGGAGATGTGATTGCCGCCCTTGCACAAAAGAACTCGCATGTTCCTTACCGAAATAGCAAACTCACACAGCTGCTTCAGGACTCACTAGGTAAAACATTCATCCTCAATGAATAGAATAAAGTCATTGATTTTCATCTGACTAAGGCACTAACAGCATAGAATTCATTCTTCAGGCGGGCAAGCAAAAACTCTCATGTTTGTGCACATAAGTCCTGAAGTAGATGCATATGGGGAGACAATGAGCACACTCAAGTTTGCAGAGCGAGTTGCAACTGTTGAACTCGGGGCTGCAAAATCTAACAAAGAGAGTGGCGAGGTTCGGGAACTAAAAGAACAGGTTTGCATTGCCTACAAATCACTCTAATTACTTCCCATTAACAGGATTACCTTTAAATAATAGCTAATTTTTGTCCATTTTGCTCAAGGATCTCTGAGCGGTTGAGAAGTTGTTATATTTCTTCCTATGATATTAAGAAGATTTTACTGGATGGATCTTGTTGCAGATTGCCAATCTGAAAATTGCACTGGCTAGGAAGGAAGCAGAGGCTGAAGAGGTGCAAAGAACGAGAGATTCAAGGATTAGTCCAGAAACACAGAGAATGAGGAGTAGTGTTTCGCCCTTGCATTTACGGAGGAAGAGCATAGGAGATGTCCAAGCACAGGTCAACTGCAGGCAGCCTATGGAAGATGTTGTAAATATAGAGGTATGCGATGGCAATTTTTATCTGATGCTACTATCATTTGTTCTCCTTAAGTTTTCCCACCCAGGGATTCTATTCTGAATTTACTTAACAAGAAAAATTCAATGCTGGACGAATGGTCTACAAATTTTGTCAGGTTCGGAACATTGTCTCCGGAAGACAAAAGAGACCTATTTATGGCAGGGACATGCAACCAGAGGAGATAATTGATGTCAGTCCTCTATGCGGAGAGGATTTAAGCGAAATGAGGAAATTAGTACGTGTACCATCTCCTGGCCTACCATCACCTGTCATACCATCACCAGATAGACGATTAACAATGTTGGACCGTGGCAGTCACACCAAGAACAAAACTAAGCATGATGTATTTGAAGATCAAGACGTCAGAAATTGGCAGGACAAAGTAATGGTGAATAAACATATGTCTATGCATGGTCCAATTTCACAAGATGATGCGTATGCATCTTGGGAAGCTCAAAGACTGGAAAAACAAGATAGTTCTGAGTTCTATTACCAAAGATGCCCTTCCAATCTGAGAAAGATCTATCCAGACTGTGAAGAAGATGAGTCAGAAGTTGAACTTGATTCGAGAAGCAAGGATGATTGTCTAACAAGTGATTCCTCAGAAGCAGATCTTCTATGGCAATTCAACGTACCAAATGGTCCTGCAGTGGCATCTGTTGAACATGTCTCTCGACTTAAGAAGCCACAACAGAGGATAGCAAAGACTCCTGAGGGGAGGTAACTTAAAATCAATCATCTCTTTTGTTCATTTGCTGATTTTTTTCTTGACTTAAAATTCAAAGGAAGATGAGCATAATTAAATTACACAAGAAATTAAATTCGCAATAGTGGTAATGTGTTGGAGGGACCAGAGGAAGAATACTTGGTTTCTGAGGGCATAATCAATCGAAGCATATTTGCTACCTCTATTGAGTTGTCTGGAGATACAATCCAAGTTGAGTTTTTGGTTCCTGCAATTTTATTCCTTTTAATTGAAAATGATCCTTAAAATATCTTCATCATTTTGCAGAAGTCCAAGCCAAGCACAAACTCTTCCTGGAGCAGTAAAGCAGGACCGTAAGATGTCAAATATGAATGGACAATCACAAGGTCGAACTGGGAGGCAGATGTCTTATGGAGTAATAGATGCAAAACGAACTTCAAATGGGGGGAAATCCAAGCTTGAACCCAGAAATGGTGCTAGTAAGTAGTCCATTACAGGGAATTCCAATCAGTTCAAATTTGACAGAATCCAAGTCTATATTTCAAGCATCACACTGTTAATTGGAAACCGGGAATGAGCGTTGAAGATGTTTGTTCTGCATAATTTTCCTTCATTTCTATTGTTCCTTGGTTACTAGATGATTACCAGTCCAGTGTTCTGCAAACATTTCTTTGCCAAGGCAAGCAGTTACACGGATTGGAGTTCTCTCGGTCATCGGAAAGATGACAATAACGACCGCTGCTGCTGCTATGCTGCTATTATTTTTTTGATGGCTACATTCCAGTTCTATGAACTTGGTTGCTATCTTTTTCTCTCTGAGGATATCTATTATAGGATTGCAGAGTGTTGTAGAATATAATGGATAGCTAGAAGAGTAAGCAATAAATTCATTGCTTCTGTATGTCTTGTAATGTTGTATGGTGTGCATAATTAGAGTGGAGGCATCCATGCTGTTATATATGTCTCCATGCTATGAGATGGAGGCCCCTCTGTATTGTTTTGAGATGTATTTATTATTGTAGATTAATCAAACTCCTTCATGTATTCTTTCAGTTGGCCCAAAATTTCTGTATCAATTTCAAGTTATATGATATATGTACCAAAACAATCTTGCTTCAGCGATTCAGATTTCAATAATTAACCATTATCTCTCTTGCTACCTTTCTTGACGTTTGTGGTTGTGGTTAGCATATGTGTGCAAAGCTTCTACCATTTTGGACGATTGCCATTTGCATTTGATGTTTTGTTTTCTTCAATTAGCATGCTGTAATCATAAATGGTAAGTTGGATGATTGAGATTGTCCTGTGAGCAGCACAGTTTTTAGAAAAAACAAAATGAGCAATAAAAATACTTGAAGAGGGGTATACTATTTTTATTTAGTCCTCTGGATCAGGAACTGTTGATCTCTTTCTTATCAGGGAGGTCCAATTGGGTAGGACCAACTTTATACATGACTAGTTCATGACTTTTATCCCAATGTAAAATGATTTGTTGAGTTGCTATTCATATAACTTGAACAAGGATCACCGGTGTTCAGTTTGAGATGTTATTAGTCTAAATCACCATCCTCAGGCATTCTTAATAATTAATTTAATTATAATGAGAGCCTTAATTAGTTTATGACAGATTAATTCTGACAATTTTTATTTCAAGGATATAATTAAATACAATTTAAAATGTTAATGTTAAAATTTTATATAGAAATTTTATTTATTTTTATATTATAGATTGTGAAAAAATTATGTTCGTAATAATTTGATTTTTATTTAATTTTAATTAATACATAAATGTGTTAATTATATTCATAGTATGAAATTATACATAAGAAATCTATTTTAATTATATTGTAAAGAGATAAAAGAATCTTTAATTAAGATAAGATTTTATGAATATGATAATTAATTTAATTGAAAGTTGAGACAAATCATGTAATAGAATTGAGAATTTTGAAAAAAATAAATAAAAATTGAAATGCTTATTTTATTTTGGTGATCAATAGATAGTTGTTCATTGTTATAATAATATCTTTTGATCAGTACTTCAAAAGATAAGCTTTTTATGTGTGGTGGAAGTAGAATAACAAAAATTTGAAATTGAGTGCCCCTAAGATTTGATGGTTTGATTTCAAGTGATGTAGATTTAGTTTGTGATGCATAGAATTGAATCAATGAAATATAGACTTTTGAAACCTGTTCATCTTGATTTTTGATGTTTGATAATCATGAAGGATCTGTGATGTTAAAAAACACCTTGGGAAAATTTGTCGCATTGTTAAAGTCAAATACTTTTAGGTTAGATTGGTAATTGACTTTACAATTCCAAATGAAGATTTAAAGATAACATACACAATTGTGCATGTGATCTATATGTAGATCATTTTTTTAATTAGAAAGACAGTGTGTTTTATTGATTTTTCCTTGTTTGACTACATGGATTAATTGCGCATTGAATACTTTTTAAATACTAAAACATAGCAAGAAGTTGTACACAACTGTAGCAAGTTGATTCACAATATTTTGTAAAAAAGAGGACAATCTTTAGAATTTAAGTTCATAATTTTAAATTTTAGATTCAAAAGTCTTAAAATCAAATCTCAAATAACTCAATTCAACTTGAAAAGAGAATAAAAATAGTGAAACATAGAACAAATGTATAAAAATGAATACAAATATAGATACATGATGATGGATCATAGAATTTGATCCCAAACATTGATGTTAAAAATAACACACAATTTCAAACCAAAAATCTCAACATTTACATTATCATAGACTGTGAAAACTACATACTATTAATATAGATACAATAATTAAAACTAAATAATGATCAAAATATAAGAATATAAAAATATCACTTATTAATAATTGCATTAATCATTTCGTAAAAAATAAATAATAAAAAACCATTAAAATCACAGATCATACATTTATAAAAATAAAATAAAAATTGTTTATGGGTCCCTCTTCTTTCACATTAATCCTTTTGTCTCCTCCCTCAACTTCGGCGGAGAAAACGATGGTAAAGTTTAAGGTTTTCCTTTTCTCCAAAGCAATTGAATGCTCGAAAACCTGTTCCATTAAGCACGGACTGGTTACTTGCCACGTGGCACGAAGTGGGCAGTCCAACGTATCTTTCATAGTGGCTAATGACAGGAAATGGTATATAATTACAGATAGCTGCTTTTGCTTTGTCAGGTTTAGGGGCCGCTCCCACTCCCATTGTCTACACTTTGCCTTTAGGATATTCCGTTTCCCCTCATCCACTGCCAAACTGGTCTCTACAGTTATCTTGTGCTAAGATTCCGCAACGAGGAGTTTAATTTTACTAATCCTTACCAATCTGGGGAGATGGGGGGAATCTTTTGCTTGATTGGAATGACTAAATCATGCCTTGGGCAGCACTCCATGGATGCCTTTTTATAGTCTGCCAAACTAATTAACAAGATTGTGGTGGCCAGGTGGATATAATCATTTCCTTGGTATAACTTGGGATTTATGGGGCCCACACTGAGCTTTCTCTCTCTCCCACCACCTTCTCTTAAAGAAATGATGCATGGGGCCTCCTTTTACATCTTTTGCCTTGGCAACTTTCCTTTTTGCTTAAGGCACTTTTAAAGGTGACATCAAAGTCAAGCGAATGGAATATTGGTTCTTTTTTATCTATGCAAACATCACTTTTAAGAAAAGGGCGTATAATTGAATGAATAGAATAAGATTTAAGAATTTTTTTTTTTTTAAAGGTTAAAGATGGTTTAAGAGATAATGATTCAATATTTTAGTTTTTATGTATTGTTAATTTGGTGACGAAAGTTGTTTTATTTTCTCAATGATTAATTAGGTCTCATGGATGTTCTTTATTGGGACTCAACCACTAAGTGTCATATTTTGTTTGAGTCTCTTCCCTTTTTGTTACCTTTGTTCTACTTACCTATAATCATTTATAACCGATCTAAGAAATTCTAAGTGGGTCCACCATATGTTGAAGATGTCTATTGTTTAGTAAAAAATCCAAAGTGTTTGTGTTGGAGGGGCCTTTGTTCTTCCTTGGGCTATGGGATTGTGGGTGGACATTTTTGTTTGAGTCTCTTCCCATTTTCTTGCCCTTGTTCCATTTACCCATCATTAATACACAATCTAAGAAATTCTAAGTAGGTCCACCATATGTTGAAGATGCCTATTGTTTAGTAAAAAATCCAAAGTGTTTGTGTTGGAGGGGCCTTTGTTCTTCCTTGGGCTATGAGCTTGTGGGTGGACTTGGGATCTAAGGACCTACACATGAGGTCTTTGGTTTCTAGGTTTCCCCGACACCCTAGCTCTGCCCCTTACAACCTTCCTTGTTCTTATTAGGCCTTGGATTTGTTGATGAGCTCAAGACCAAACAAATAGGTCTAAAGGTCCCAAGTCCCTGCAAGGACCTAGTCCTAACAATGTATTGTCTAGGAGTTAAAAAACTCTCTAGAACCCTAGGACAACCTTTGTGTTCCTCACTTGGGAACCTTGGATGAACATAGTCCTAAGGTTTTGGGTTTGCTTGAGGTCTCAAAACCCACCCCATAGTGTTGTGTTTTCTTTTAGGCCCTATGCCTATAGATGGACCTAGGACCAAGGGACATAGTTTTGAGATCCCTTGTCCTTACAGAGCCTCACCCTTTGAGTTTATTCGTTTCCTTGTTCTCTTGGAGCCTAGACCTTTAGGAGAACCCTAAACCCTGGCACCATGTCCTTGGTGCCAAGTTTTCCTCATACACCCAACTACCTCAACAACTTCTAAATCATCATCAAGGCCTTGATTCAACTCTAGGATGCCCCTAAAGATGTTTTCCTACCCAAAATGTGATTCCAAATGCATTTTTCAATAAAAAAAGATAAGCCCTTGCACCAGTCACCATTAATACAGTTGGTGATTTTGAAATGCTCGATCTCATCTTGTTTCCCACAAGCTATTGGGCACCAATACTAAGAGGTTATAAATACAAGTTTCTACCTCATTCAAAAGGTTGGTCTCTACTATTTTTAGATGCTTGAAGGTGTCAGATTTCTCTAGGGTTTTAAAACATGCTAATAATGTCTCCATGAATGCTTGTAGATCTTCATCGAGCCTTTGGATTAGTTGTGGTTTCTCTTACCATGTTTTATGGTATGTGTGAGTGAGTAATTTAGAAATTGAAATAGAACCAAATGCAATACAAAAGAATCTTCTCTAAACTATCACAAACTTCAAATAGAGCTCAATAATGAAAGCAAAACAAGATAACAACATAAGCAATAAAATCAAAAGTTACCATAAACCTCCATTGTTGAATGATTTTCTTGATGTATTGGAATGTGGATGCTTCTTTCTTGAATGATACCAAATTTGGCATATACTTAGCATGACTAATAATTGATGAAAATGAGGGATGAAGGGCTTGAATTTATATATTTTGGGAACGAGGAATGGATGGTCAAGATCTAATTGTGAGATCAAGGGTGGAGAATGGTTGAGAGGAATTACCTAGGATCTAGGTGAGGATGAAGGGTGGAGATGAGGGTAGTTAGAATGTGAATGCATAGGATTAACTTACCAAATTTAGTGAGTAGTTGTGAGGGTGGAGGAAATTAGGGAAATGTGCACCTAAAAGGGCTATAACTTTGGGATGTGTTAAGGGAATAAGGGGACCATAAGGACAAGTGTTCCTAGGTGCCCAATATTCTTGGAATGTGTTGAAAGAATAATGGGAGCACAAAGACACGCATTTTTTAGATCCTCATTATTCTTGGAAAGTGTGAGAGAATAATGACTTTATTAAATAATAATATTACTTAATTATTTTAGCCACATAGGTGAGATGGATAATAGGTGGAATAAGTAATTAATTATTTATTTATTGTGATGAGATGAGATAGGGTGGTTAATTAAATAATATGATTATTTAATTAAGTGATAGACTTTAGATGAAAGGGATATGTCCTAGGTTATTAGGACTAGGTGATGGGACACAAGCCTAGGTGAAGTTTGGTTGATTAGGGATTATGTAATAGGTTTAGTGACGATGAATAGACCTAGGGAATATTCTAGGTGTCTAAATTTCGCCCCTCTTTGATACAATGCAACTAAGTGGTGTTGTGTCAAAGAAGAATAAAAACTAGGATGAGATGGGATGGTAATGGATGGGGAATACATGCTGTCATAGTAACATCACATGCAAGGAGTGACCTTTATTCTTTTGTAGCACTTAGCATTATGCACCATGATATGAGAGACCATGGGGTGAAATCACAATATTGTGTCTCACTTTTTGCCCAAGATGGACATTTGTATCAATATTTTTAACTGAATCTTCATCTTCTGAGACCTATAGTAGCTAAACCGTTAAGAATTTCAAGATGATGCAAACTAGTGATTTGTACAAATTTATGTGCAAATTATAAATATATATTTTTAATTTTTTTTCTAAATAAATTATGAATCTTTCAACATCTCCTTTAATAACTAATTTTAAACAAAAAACAACCTTTTCAAAAGTAACGTTTGTGTCATCAAACATAACTATTTTTCCTATAAATGATAAAATTCTAATTTTTGAAATATAGATTCTCAACATCAATATGGAGGGAACAAATATTTTTTCATAGTTTTTGGTTACATAATTTTTTTAATTAATTTCTAAAGTCACTGTAACTATAATTTGGACATACGTGTGTGTTGTCTAACATAACTTGTTATGTATATGTTGAAATCTAATTTTTCTTTTTTGGTGAAACAAGAACATCAATATGAAGGGAAAGGATATTTTTTGAATTTTTTTTAACAATGTCTTACTATTTTTCAACCTTTGCAGAATGAAGAGCTCAATGTTCAGAGAAAAACCTATGTTTAATAAAAATTGAAAATTAAATACATGATAAATGAAAACATATCAAAAGTATACTTGTTGGAAAGCTCATTTGAGGGCTACAATCTTGCAAAATATCTTATCAAGTTAAGTTGATTTGAAGGTCCAACCTAGGGTTGCAAACTAAATTTTCTAGTGAAATTTTGATGTAGCTTCCAAACCTACCTAGCTAAGGACCTTTGGTTGAAGGTACCTTTGATCAAAGGTCTTTCCGTTGGAATAAAATAATATTTTTAAAGGTCTTTGAGTGAAGGTGGCAGAAATAAAATATTATTTTTTAGATTTAGCAGCTAACCTTCGACCAAAGGCTAAGTTAGCCGACTTTTTAAAATAATACATCTTCAAATTACACATGTATATATATAATGTCAATAAATTTGGGATTTTAATATAAAAAATAAAAGAAAATTTGCAAGGTGTTTTTAGGTCAATTTTTGCAAGCGTTTTAATACAAATTTGGAACGTGGAATTGACAAAGAATAATTGAAAGATCATATTTTTCAAGTTGAAGAAGATGGGAAACACAAAGAATAGGTAAAATATTGCTGCATGTCATCATTCTGAAGAAAAGAAATAACAATTGTGTGAAAGGAGGCAAAGGTATCAAGCTAAAAAAGCTCAAAAAGAAGGTATGTATAATTTATATTATAAATTGTGATTTTTTTTCAATTAAATCATATGTTCTAGATAAGATTAGTCCATCAATAAGATCAAATTATTTTTGAACAATTAGAGTACATAGGTTTTATCTTTGTTCTATGCTCAAATTGCCTTCTACAACTAAAAGGAGATAGATCAAGGCTACCCCCTAGTGCCTTTGTTCCCAATGGATGTTGGGTTCCTTATCTCTAGCAATTGTGCCTTTCTTCCTTTGGTTATTTTAATATTGCACTTAATAAAAATCTATATTACTTATATTCTTCAAGTGATAATTAGCTAATTTAATTTGTTTTATTCTTATAATCAATCAACTAAATGTTAGTAATTACACAACTCTTCTACACATTATAACTAAAGAAAAATAAATAACACTACTATTTCAAACAACTAGCATTTTAGAACAAATCCATAACATATTACAATCAATGAATTTTTGTGTTTACAGTCATTATTTTATAGCAATTAAATTATAACAATAGTATTGTGGCATTGAATTTACCTAAAAAAATGTACAAGAAAAAAATTTGATTTTTTTATTTATAAAAATAAAATAAGAAACATTTTTTTAATTTGTTCATATATATTAGAGAGCCACTTTCAACTATATAAATATTTTCATTGCACTTTACCTCTTGAGCATTTCTTATTTTATTTTAAGTTAAGTTTCCTCCCACATTTTGATCAAGGTAGTTATATAGAACTATTGGAAGATTTGACATAGATACACATTATTGATCTTCTTCATCCAACAACTCATCTAGGTCCCTATGATGTATCTAAGATTCTTATAACCATCTATATCGAGCAATTAAAATATTGGTGGGGAGATGTAATAAAGTTCTTTCCAAGGGCACCTAATCAAGGATCTAACTACTTCTAAGGTACAAATCAAACTTGTGATCATATCCTCCAATTAATCTAATAGGTACAAATTAAACTTGTGCAAATTTTACTTTGTTGAAAAAGTAGGAATGTTGACCTCCTTAGTGTATCTAAGAGCATTTTGGTTTGATCTCTAATAGATATCTGTGTAGTCATAACTTGGGCTTCCTTTTTTCTTGTCACTTGTCTTTCTCTCCTTAGTTTTGTTCATCTCAAGTAATAATCAATTTTTAAAATAAAGAAAGCATTAGGTACATGTAGTTTCTTAATTTCGTTCATCACTTTCCAATTTCTAGGTTCATAAGTTATGTTTTTTCCTATTTTTGTTTCTCAAATTTCTTAATTTTATTTCTAGATTGTGTCTTTAGTTAGGCAACTCTTTTTTGAGTTAGTTATTTTAGGTTAGGTTATAGGCCAATTCGCTTAGAGTTAGGTTATTTTAAGGTTCTAGATTGTATCTTTAGGAACTTAGGTTTTGTTAAATTAGTCAATGATATTGATTGATTATATTCATTCATGATGTTAACCCCAATTAAATTATGTTTAATGTATATTCAAATTTGATGAGGGCCACACCACCTGAAACCCACAACAATAGATACCAACATAGAAGATGCAAGACTGAAAAATAATTCACTTCAATTTATTTTCAGAAAATGAAATTATAGATTCAAAAATTACATGCTAAAGCCTCATGGGCTTGATTCATTACAACAAAATCAACTCTAAAAAAAAATAAAATTATTCGGAGCCACAATTTGCACTAATGGAGCCACCTTCTACAACCCCCACTTATCCCATTTTTATTTTATCCAATAACCACCTTGGAATGTTCTAGAAAGTGTAACTTTCCCCTTTGTTTTGGCACCAAAAGTCCCGCCATTTGATTTCTTTCCTAGGAAGATATTTTAATGAAATTCACTTTTTAGAGGGGCAACTTCACAGGGCCATAACTTTTGATCTGGGTGTCCGATTTTCTATTATAACATATCGTTGGAAACCTCTCAAAGAGATCTACAACATTAATCCAATTGGAGATCGATTTGTCCTCGTTTCAAGCTGTTTCGGGGCCTCAAAGGTTTTCATATCTAAATTTGAAGTTGCATTGGAGAAATTTCCTGAGATGAAAACTTTAATATCTCTCAAACTGTGCAGGGTATTGAGATGATTCTTTCACGACCGAAAATGTTTTTTAGTTCTTCTCTTTGGGGTAAATTTTCAGGTCCATAAGAGCCCGTTTAGGCTGACTTACTAAAAATAGTAAGTGACCGTTTTTTGCCTTTTCTGACTTTTGATTGTCTTACACCCCTTAAGTGCTATCATGGAACTCAAAACAACTAAAGAAATTAAGAAAAAATAATTCATTTTGGGTGATGCAAGATTTCCCTACATCGCCAGATGCTCCTGCATCAAAATTAATAATGTATGTTTAATTGAATATGATGCAATTGAGATCATGTAGTGTTTAAATGATATGGTTGTTAATTTGATTTGAATAATTTCACTATGTTGATCAATATTGAGTAATTTATTATGTGATGTTACACACCCTTATTTTTATGTAACTTAATGTATATATTCATTAAATAGTAATATATCAATTATTGGTTGAATTGCTATTTCATTCAAATGATCACTTGTGTGAATTGAGAAAAATTCCACATGTGCATGTTAATAAAATTATGACATGAGCATATTTAATATGATACAATTTTGAGAGATCGTGTACTTGTTTAGATTAATGTACTTTCTCATTCTCAAATTTCATAATTTCACCTTGATGCACTTTACATGGACATAGTTTAAAATAATATGTTTTACATATACTCTAAAATCTTCTTTTTTATACATGATATGTGTAAACAACGAATCAACAAATGGAAAGTGGAGTAGAGGTTCCTGAGCCAAATTTAGTTACTGGAGAAGAGGAGGCTGAAACACCCATGGTTGATGGTATGGATGAGACCTAAGCTGCACAAACAATTGATGTTAGAGAGGAGGCCCATACACAATTTGATGTTGGACAGGGGTTAAGATCACTCCCTTCTATTGATATTCATACTATGAATCTAATTAAAGAGGTGAGGAGAAAAATTTCTTACAAAAATATAGATCATTTACTTAAACTAGATATTGAAAAATTGAAGTTTTATATTGAACAACCTCCTGCTACTACTAAGAGGGCATTCACAAGAACTTCAAAAGAAATAATTGAGACTTATTTCAAAAGACATGATACACTTGGTCAAGCCTAATTGTTATCAAAATTACTTCTTCGTGATGACCTAAAAGAGCCATTAGAATTGATGGGTGTAGATTTCACAAAAAAGAGGAAAAAACAAAGACTAGAATACTTAAATATTATTGAAAATGTTAAACAAGGTTTGGGTTCCATTAGGAAGCAATCTCAATCAACAGATAAGAGCATTTCAAGAAAAGTGATGTTGACATCTATTGTAAGTCCAAAAATGACAAGAAAGCATCAACTCTTTTCACTTTCAAGTGAAATTGGCTTAAGTAAAAGGACACTGACAAGATATGTGAAAAGGAGAAAGGTTTTGGATGATGCTGATGCAGAAAGCAATCAGACATTGATGTGTAGAGATTTTCATTCCAAGAAGATTGAAGTTGGTGTTAGGAACTTGGTCTCAAGTTTTTGGCATGATCATACTTGTCCCTCATCAAATAAAAGAGATGTTCTAAAATATAGGATTGGGTCTGGGCTAAACAATTTTGAACTGCATACAAAACATTGGTTAGAAATAACACAACATGAGATGTTTATGATGTTTTGTGATGCAAATCCTCATATAAAAATTGTACAAACAATGTTTCAAATGTTAAGGCCACATTATGTGAGGGCAAACAGTTTGAAATTTGTTGTCGTTATCATATTGAATTTGATCTTTACTATCAAGTGTTCTGAAAGATCAGAGGAATGGTTCTCAAAACGCACCTTCTAAACGAGTAAGTCAATTCATAGTATCCATCTTATGTGATAAATTCAATAATGATGTAGATGGACCTCCAATGAAATGCATACAAGGAATTTATGAAATGTGTGAAAATATAGCAAAAATTCCTTTGAAAATTGAAGATACTAACATGTTGAAGATGGTAAATTGCAAGAGTTATAAGTACATAAAGTTTGAAATGAAAATTGGGAAAAAATCGACAAAGTTAGATTATGTAGAAGAGGAGGTACCTATTGGAATATTTATGGAATTTTTTTTCATAAATTGATACAACCGTACATACAACATTCATTTTATGCTAAGTGGAAAGCAAAACAATATCAGTTATTAAGAGATACTTTTCCAGTTGGAATAGTTTTATCAGTAGAAAAAAGGTATGCGTGTGCACTATGTGTAAATATAAATTTGAACATGCATTTAAGTTTGTGACTTTATCAAGATCAATTTATAAATTATACTATTTGTTAATTTAGACAAAATATTTAATTTTAATTTGTTTATATAAATCAATTTTTCTACAATTAAAGATTGGTTCTAATTTTTTAAATTGAATGTATGCATGTACATGAGATGTTTTTACGGTATAATAGAGGTTGAAAATATAGAACGTGTCAATTATTATTTATTACGTTGCACATAGGAGAGAATGAAGTTAACGAAACCAGAAACAAGAGATGAAATGTTATTTCCCACAAGTTTAGTTGTAGTTCAAGGGACATATCTAAAACAAGTCAAAATTGTTTAAAATGGGATTCATTTTATTGATTACCATCTTGAAAACATGGTGTTACAATATAGCCACCTAGTAATTATTACTGGTCAATCTCTTCATCAAGTTCAACATGCACGTGGACGTCATAAGTGGAGACTAGATAGAGATGATCATCAAAGAATATTACAAGTTATTGAAGAGCGAGCTGATCCAATCAGTGTGGTACATGAATGAGAGAGTTGTTTGTGGATGAATATTTTGAGAGCTTAGTTGTTCATTTAAGCAATTAAGATAAAAAGTGTGCACGTTAGAGATCTATATGTTCATTTGGATGTGATATGTGATATTTTTCTTGTTTCATTTGAAAACATGAATTGAGTCAAATGTTAACTAAATGGTATTTGACAATGATATTGGGGGGTGATCCCACAATACTGGTTTACAATTTTTGGCCAAACTAGACACTAAAATAATTTTTTCTAACTAAATCTTCACTTTCAGGCACCTATAGCGGCTAAACCGTGAAGAATTTGAAGATGATGCAAACTAGTGATTTGTCACATTTTTTCTATAGATTCTAAATATATTTTTTTCAAAATTTTTGGAATCATATTACACTTCTTTTTCCATCTCCTTCGAAAACTAGTTTTTTTAAGTAAACAACATTTTTAAGGAGTGACGCTCACCGTATAACGCATAACTTTTTTTCCATGAAGGATAAGATTCTATTTTTTTTGAATTTAGATTTGTAACTATGATATCTAGTGCTTCCAATTGGTTAGATAGTGTTTTATTGAATATTTTTTCCTTAATAAAGTTTCAAAGTCAAACCAATTACAATTCAGACATAGGTGGACTGTATAATGAATAACTTTGTTTGTATGTATCGAAATTCAATTATTTTTTTTGTTGGATCAAGGACTTCAATATCTGGTGCACTCATATTTTTCAATTTTTTGTTGTTGATAATATCCTATTTTTCCACATGTGTAGAATAGAGAGCTTGATTTTCAGTGAAAAACCTAAGTTTAATAAAACTAAAAAAACAAATACATAATAAAACCAAAACATATTAAAATTATATTCGTTGGATAGCTCGTTTTGAGGACTACCATCATCCATTTGGGTTTGTGAAGTCTCCTTCATTTTCATCCTCAATCCAAGCTTTGAAACACAAAATTCAGTGCTAGAGGGTGAAAAGGTGGGAAAAGGGGGGTTTGGGAAAACTAGAGGGGGTTTTAGCTAACCCCTAGGGGTTCGCTCAAACCAGGGTTCATTCAAACCTTGATTCATTTCAACCCCCTTTCAAAAAGGGTTTTCTTTGTGTTTTCTTGGCGAGAATTGTGAGACCTTCCATTAAATGGGTTCACACAAACCAGGGTTCATTCAAACCCTTTTTTGGTTCGCTCAAACCAAAGGGTTCATTTGAACCCCAAAAACCATTTTTTTTGCATGGGGTCATTTTTTGCAAATTTTCCTTCCTCACTCGAATTGTAAACCACTTTTGTGTGTTTACCCCAGGTTTTAAGTTTTAAATGGTATTTGACTCATTAACTAACTTGTAATCCTTTATTTTAATTCATATTATCATATTTATTCCCTATGAGTTTTTTGCCACCCAAATTTGAATTATAAGTGGTAAAAGTAACCAAAGACCCATATTAGGTCTTCTAATGCTATATCTATTTAGAATGTTTATTGATGGTCAATTAAAATTAAATTTTAATATTTATGTTATTGTTAGCAAATAATTCTCTTTATCAAGCCACATTATTTGATCAATTACCTATAAAATGTAACTTTATTATACTATAGCAGTGATCATTGTTGATTAATAATAGTTAATTTATTTAATTTTATATTGTTGCAAGTTTGATCTAGGATAACTCTTTCATCTATGAAATGTAGAGATTTTTCTTCTCCTTCAAACCACTATGACCATGTTAAATTTGATTTTTTAGAAAAAAAAATAGTTAGGTCATTAAATGTGTGAATAGATCCTTAAGGAAGTGAAAGAGCCACTTACTAGCATTTTTTCCTAAATTTCGTGGAAACGGTTTGGTTAGTATGTTGTCTTGAGGATATCTCAAGCATGTGTTTGGATCAACTTTAGTAATCATATATTAAAAATCAAGGTGCCTAAAATCCCATGGGGAAAGAACACATAGTAGTCTCAAATGATAGTGGTGTATGTCTAGTATCCTTAAATTCCTCACTATCTTATTCATTTAATTAAGCATACAATCTCTTTTCTAATTTATCTATGTTGTGAATTAGTGCACATTGGGTAGAATTAATGCAACTCCTTCCAAGTCAGAACTGGTCACTAATATAAAATGCCTATTTTCCTACTATCACACACTTTGATAGTGATTTTTTACCTTCATTAAGAACATTCATACTTTAGTATCCACATATGTGTTCATATGACACTTGAACAACAATACATAAGATTTAGGAGAATCGCATGCCTCTCTATGAAATTTAAATAGGAACTAAACTCCCTACAATATACATATTTGATCTTTAAGCTTAGCACATTCTTGAAAGTGTAATACAGTGATACCCTCTAGAAGTCATATTCCTTCATTGAAGGTTTTAGCTCAATGTAAGTTGATTTTCATTGAAGGATTGTCTATGCACCTGACTAGGTAAGTTGATTTCCATTGAAGGATTGTCTATGCACCTGACTAGGTTTTTAAGCTGATATAAATCAAAATTTTGATCTTTCAAGGTTTTGTCCTTGATTAGGTCCCCAGAAATACAAGACATAAAAAATGAAATGCAACCAAATGGTACTATGAAAATCATGCATCTTGGGAAGCATAATCTATTCTCTAAGGATGGAAATTTGGTATGTTTTGTCTTCTTCATCATATGTAGTTTAGTGGAGAAAACTAATTAAAGTGGTAGAGGTAAGTATATATACATTCAATTCAATTGATAACATGCAACAAAACATGGAGGAGTATATCCTCTAGAATGAGGATTGCAGAGTAGGTAAGTTATACGTGATTCCTTTGGACACAAAAAAGGAAAAGTGCTCAGCACAAGAAAATGCAATTTTAGCTTCAGATTTTGAACCCAAGGAAGAAAGATATAACAATGAGGTAGTCAAGACTCTAAAACTAGCAAAGGGAGGGCACATGAACAAAATTAAGCACATTTATTAATAAACTTGATATCTAGAGACAATAGTGAAGAAGGAAGTCTCATGGAGAATGTCAGCCTCCTTTAGTGTCATGGAAGAGAAGAATCAAAAGACCCACACAAAAATTGAAAGCTTATTTAATTGATCATAGATGATGAATTTCTGAATGAATATCTATGCAAGACATATCCAATACTACTCAAAGAGAAATAAAAAAATAGTCTAACACAGAGAAATTTTTTACTATGCCTCAACAAGTAAAGAGGTTAATCACTAAACCAATATGTCAAGCATCCTTGTAGCTGTCTATAATGATTTGTTAATAAG
>VDFB02281492.1:311148132-311168540 GCA_007258455.2 Sequoia sempervirens
AGGATCAAATCTTAAAAGTGCACTTTCCAAACAAATTTCTAATTTCTTGATTCAACTTCCCCAACAGGATTCTGATATTCTTCATCATTGGAAGCCACAATCAAGAGTTAGGAACATCCTCGATCATATCATAAGATTTTCATCTTATCAGATCAAGACATCATCATCATTGCACTTGTCAGAACTATGATCTAAGTTTAGAAGAACTCTTCAAAATCATATGCCTATCTTCACAAGATCTCAATCCAATAAATTAAAGGACGAAATCCAACAAGAAGGTCATACCCAAAACACTCAAGAAGAAGGAGAAAGTAGTAATCCTCTTTACATTATGAGTCGTAATCCACTTTTCGACAAAGATATGGTTAATAGAGAAGAAAATCCATTCCACCAATACAAAGACATGAGAATAACACATATAAATAGTGATGATGAGCAAAATGAATAATGTCTTAGAGAGGCCAAGCAAGATCCCAAATTTCATAAAGCCATAGAAAAGATCTTGCAACGTGATAAAGAAAAATACTTCCTCTACCTAGCTGACCAAGGAGCTAAATTGCCTCATGACTTTGATAACAAGCATTTGAAAAGCAAATCTGAAGAATCACCCCTACTTGATCTTAGTGCTTTGACTAAACAACTTAAGGCACTTCAAGGACAAGTTAAAGAGTTACAAGGGGGAAATACAACAAAGAAATATACTCTTGAGGACATTTGTCCTTATCCTTTCGATCGAAGTCTCAACATGATCCCATTTCCCAAACATTGTGAAATTCCAAAATTTGATCGTTATAATGGAAAATCGGATCCAATCGATCATGTTCGAGACTTCTGAAACATGACTTTGGAGTTCGCTCATGAGGACACTTATTTGATGTGTTTGTTTCCTAGGAGTCTTGGAGCTCACTCTATGGAATGGCTATCAAAAATCACACCTCCTGTCAAAACATTTGAGGAATTAATCAATTTGTTCATACTACAATATTCCTACAATCTTCAACACCAAATCACTATGATAGATCTCTGCAAAGTTGCACAAAAACTTGGTGAACCTTTTATTACTTTTCTTTAGAGATGGAGTAGAATCTTCACCAGATATCCATGTCATGTTCTTGAAAAGGAAAAGATGGTCACCTTCATTAACAGCTTAAATTCAGAGATGAGCTATCGTTTGAATTTACATTGTCCTTCTTCTTTTGAGAAATTGATTGAAGATGCTATAACCATTGAAAGCGCTTTGGTCAAAAGAGGAACAATAAAACTTGACAAAGATAATCCTAGCTCATTCAATCATCATAACAATTAGGACAAGTCTAAATTTTGGACTTGCAACAAGAACATGGTGAATGATGGTGTTGTTGATGCAAATCATGTCTCAAATAAGCCATTTGTTCTTAGAACTTCATGTGCTCCTCATAACAACAATTATAACAATGTCAACTCGGTTACAAATCAAGGAAACAATCCTCCTCCTCTAAGGAACAATGTGAATCAAAATTCTACTCCCAATCAAGGGACTGCCAAAAATCAAGGTTACCAAGGAACCGCTAAAACTAACAACTCCTTAGGGAATACCTCAAATCCACAACGATTTTGATTCTTCTCGAATAGGAGAACTTACACTTCATTGGGTCAATCTTTAGAATCTGCATTCAAAGAGTTGATGGCTAAAAATGTTATTACCTTGCCACCTCAACGAAACTATGAACCCAGTGTGAAGCCTCCATCATGGAATGAGGCATACTATTGTGACTATCATCAGTGCAAAGGCCATCGCACAAATAACTGTCAAGCCTTGAAAAATACCATTCAAGACTTAATCGACAATGACATCCTTACAATAGAAGGACATCAAAAATCAAATGAAGATCATCAAGCTTTTCACAATCCTTTTCCCAACTATCAAAAGGGTGAATCTTCTAAAAAAAATGTGAATCATATTGAAGATCTGATAATCAATCATATCTACACTAACGACGAACGAGTCAATGTTATTAAAGTCAACAAGAAGGTGGAATATAGAGAAGTCAATGCAACAACAAGGGCGCAAGCTAAAGTTGTCTTAAGGGGTGCCTCTTCAAAACCCACTAGGCCTCCACCTCAACATCAGTATGATTTAGTCAGCCAACTCCAAAAAAATCCGGCCCAAATTTCTATCTTAGAACTCTTGAAGATTTCCCTAGCACATAAGGAAATTCTCGACAAGGCCCTCATTGAAACAACCGTATCCACTAATTTGGATGTGGACCACTTTCAAGCCATGGTAGGACACTTGTCCTCACCCACATGCCTCTCATTCTCTGAAAAGGATGACGTTTCCATAACTCATCCCCATAATTCATCTTTGTACTTAGAAGTCATGGTTCACAAGTTTCGTGTCAGACGAGTTCTAATAGATGGAGGTGCTGGTTTGAACATATGCACCATGAAGTTAGTTACTGCCTTAGGATTTTTTGAGGACTCCATTGATTTCAGAAGAAATATTACCATTAAAGCCTATGACGATGAGGAAAGAGCATCCAAGGGGCTAATAATGCTACCAATCAGAGTGGGACCTGTTATCAAAAATACTTTATGTCAAGTATTAGACCGTGATCTTGCATACAACATCTTGTTGGGTCATCCTCGGATCCACGAAATGCAAGCTGTCCCATCCACGTACCATCAATGTCTTAAGTTTCCTCATGTTGGACAGGAAATCACGATATCGGCTGATAATTCAAAAATTCAAACTTGCGCCAGTATCAAAGCCAGCCAAGATACTTTAGTTCCTAACAATCGAGAAGCTCGTGCTAGTACTTCTCTAAAGATTGACACATAGATCAGTCAATTAACCAATGGTTTTGACAAGAAATTGAAATTCAAAGACCATGGAGTTGGAGAATACTCTCTTTGTCTTGCTAATTTATCCACATCTCCTCGGTCACATGGACAACCTTCCATCGCACAACATCAAATATCAGCAGCATCGACGTCAACACAACCACCAACGGAGCCAATTACAAAGTTTAATGGACAATTCATCAAAGAAAAATTCCCCATGGAAGATCTTGAGGATATGGAAATTCTAAATTGGCTCTATAAAGATGAAGATGAAGCAGTTTTTAATGTCAAATTACCAATAGAGAAATATGGAAAAGGATATTCTATCATGCAAAAGATGGGCTATGATAAGGGTCCCATTGGGAAAAGAAAAGGAGTAGTTGAACCTATTAATCCTCCAGGACTTGTTGCAAAAGAGAAAACCGGATTAGGTTATGATACTACCTCAAAAGAAAGAACATCCAAACAACTACATGACACTGTCTTCACATTGCAAGAAGGTTTAGATTCAAGTGAAGCATGTTTGGCCACAGTTCAAAATTTCGTGGAAAATAACTCTGACACAGACTCTGTTGAATATGAATGGGACACCATTTACAATGATGAGTTCTGGAGGGATAAAGAGGTTGATATAATACACAAGTATACCCCAACTCTAATCGAAGGTGAAAGTTTAGGGACCCAAACACAAGAATCTGAACTACAAAGTCACTATGATTCTAGTGATATTGAGTCTGATTTAAATGAACAAGGCTATCATGAGAACAGTTCCATCATTGATCCACCTCATCCCTCGGATCTTATGGTCAACTTCATTATGACCATAACCATAGTCTATTTCACACAACACGATGACTCGATATCTTTGATCCATCCTGATCTCATTGATTGGGATTTATCTGAACCTATCGATATACCCATTTTCCCAAATGACGAAGCTATTGTAAACTTCCTTTCCGCAGATGACACAAATGATTGTTCCACCAGCGATTCTCGACATAGAGTCTTTAATCAGGAGAGTGTCAAGTCTCCTAGCTGCAAAAATAAAATTAAAAATGAAAGATCTAATGGTGAAAACCAAAATCTGGCAGTATTAGATCAAACAAAAGATAAAATAAAGAGTGTATCAGATGGTGAAAACCTTTTTAAGGCACCAGACGATGGGAATCTTGACACTCTTTGAGAGCATTACCATGAGTGATCGCCTGTTTTGATTGAGCCTACAAATTTCGTCGATCTTGAAACTTCAGACAAACCAAGGATTTTATAGCTGGCTGCATCAATGACAAAAAAAGAAACACCAGAGTTCATGGAATTTCTAAAAACAAATCAAGTCAACTTTGCTTGGTCTTACGTGGACATGCCTGGTCCTAATCAGTCTTATCGCTGCATCACTTTTCCATCAAACTAGGGGTTAAGCCTATAAAACAAAAAGGCTTCGGAAGATGCACCCCATGTTTGCATTATTAGTTAAGGAAGAACTAAGAAAACTCCTTGATGTGGACTAGCAAGATCGATCAACTATGTAGAATGGATCTCCAACTTATTGTTCCCCGTATCCAAGCTAGATAAAAGTGTCAAAGTTTGCATAGATTTTAGAGATCTTAATAAAGCATGTCCTAAGGATGATTTCCCACTTTCAAGCTTGTGATACTATGGATTGATCGGCTGTTGGCCATGCCATGTATTCATTAATGGATGGTTTTACAGTTACAACCAAATCAAGATTGCACACGAAGACCAGGGAAAACAAATTTCACATGTCCATGGGGAACTTATTGTTGGAATGTCATGCCTTCGGTCTAAAGAATGTTGGGGCTACTTACCAAAGTCATGACTACAATTTTTCATGACATGATGCATACATTCATGGAAGATTATGTAGATGACATATTGGCAAAGTCATACACCAGAGAAGGACATCTAGAAATATTATCTAAAATATTTGCAAGATTGGAGAAATTCAAAGTTCACCTCAATCCCAAGAAATGCATTTTTGGGGTCACATTTGGAAAACTCTTAGGATACATAGTATCTGAAAAAGGAATTGAAGTAAATCTTGCCAAAGTACAGGAAATCATAGAGATGCCTCCCCCAAGGAACATTAATCAATTGAGATCATTACAAGGATGACTTCAATCTATACAAAGGTTCATTACACAATTGGACGACAAAAGTGTACCTTTCACACATCTCCTACATAAGAATGTTCCCTTTAGATGGGATGAAAAATGTGAGATGGCTTTTCAACAAATCAAGTAGTACCTGATGATCCCACTGGTTCTAGTACAGCCAAATCCAGACAAACCATTAGTCTTGTATATTGCCACAATAGAGACATCCTTGGGTGCATTGCTAGCACAAGAAGACCATATAGGGAAAGAATGTGCAATCTATTATATCAGTCGTACATTAACAGGGCATGAACTCAACTACAATTTCATTGAGAAGGCTTGCCTAGCAGTGGTCTTTGCTTCACAAAAGTTTTGACACTACATGTTAACTCATACGATTAATCTTGTTGCAAAGATTGATCCACTCAAGTATCTGTTAAGCAAGGCTACATTGGCAGGAAGGCTAGAAAAATGGGTTATGATCTTAAGTGAATTTGACATCCATTATATTGATCGCAAGGCAATCAAAGGACAAGTTATTGTTGATCAACTAGCTAAAGCACCACTACATGCAGAGCATCCCATGCACATTGAATTTCCAGATGCTAATGTCTTCAATGCTAAATCAAAACAACCATGGTCTTTATATTTTGATGGTTCTTTTACCCAACATGGATTAGGGGCAGGCATACTCTTTGTAACCCCTCAAGGTAATACCATTCCTTGGTCATATAAGCTAATGTTTCCATGCACCAACAATATAGCCGAATATGAAGCCTTAATCACCAGACTAAATATTGCATTGGAATGGAGGATCATTGAACTACAGGTCTATGGTGATTCACAGTTAGTCATTAATCAAATCAATGATGATTATTAGACCAAATATGACAAACTGTTGCCATATAAAAAGACGGTTGACAACTTCAAGAAGTACTTTGTGGACATCCAATTCACACAAATTCCAAGACTTGATAATAAAGCAGCCGACGCCATGGCCACGATCGCATCATTGCTACAACTCCCAGAAACTTAGGCTTGCTATGAATTTCTGGTGGAACAATCATTTATACCTGCCTATGACACCCCTGACAGCCAAATCATTTGCCACTTGGTGGGATCCGATTCACCTTTGTATGGCAAGATTTATGCCTACCTAAAAGACGACATCTTACCACCTGATTTATCTTGTAACCAAAAGCGAAATTTTATCTACCAATTTTCTCGCTACACTCTTATCGCCGACACCCTTTATCGCCATGGTCTTGATGGTACTCTACTTCGATGTCTTGAACATGATGAATCTGACAAAGCTTTACAAGAAGTTCATGGTGGAATTTGTGGTACTCATTCAAGTGGACTAACCTTATCCAAGAAATTGATTAGAATGGGTTACTACTGGCCTACAATGGAGAGGGAATCCTTCACTTTTGTTAAAACGTGCTCAAAATGCCAAATTCATGGGACTCTCATTCACGCTCCTGCACAAGAACTTCAACCATTTACACCAACCTAGCCATTCTCTCAATGGGGGTTAGATCTAATTGGAAAAAAATCATCCTTCCTCATCAAACGGACACAAGTTCATCATCATAGCAACAAAGTATTTTACCAAGTGGATTGAGGCAGTACCTCTCACTAAAGTCACTGGCAAATAGATCTCATCTTTTATACTCAACTATCTCATTTGTCGGTATGGCATTCCCACCTCCATCATCATAGATAATGGACGACCATTCAAGAATCAAGATGTTGACGAACTCTGTGAGTGATTTCATATTCAACAAAGATATTCAACACCTTATTATCCACAAGGGAATGGCCAAGCAAAGGCCTCAAATAAAAAAATATTGAAAATTTTGAAGAAGACTGTGAATGATGCAAGGAAAGATTGGCACGTTCAACTCAATCCCGCATTATGGGCCTATAGAACTAGCATCAGAATGCCAATGGGAGCCACACCCTTTGCTCTGGTCTATGGAGCAGAGGCTATACTTCCTCTGGAAGTTGAGATTCCCTCTCTTAGAGTATCACTGAAAGGTCTCACAACAGATGATGAATACAGAGTTTCCCGACTGCAAGAGTTAGAACTTCTAGATGAAAAGAGACAAAGAGCAGTCGACCATTTGAAAGCATATCAGCGAGGATGATGTCTACATGACTATAATCACAAAAGTAAAACCATGTACCTTCCGGTGGGTGATCTTGTTACGAAGAGAGCCGCATCCCGACAAGGCAGAGAAGAAAGGAAAGTTTCAACCAAATTGGTTGGGTCCTTAGGTGGTCATCATAGTATACAGTTTTGGAGCATACAAGCTATCAACGCCAGAAGGGGACTAGTTTGACTAACCCATCAACAACATGCACTTGAAAAAGTACTATGTCTGAAGTAGTTATCATCATCCATAAAAGTCCTAAAAAAATACAAAAAGCGACCAAAAAGTCACGAGAAGAAATCCAAAAGCGGTGAGAAAAGTCACGAAAAATACAAAAATAGCGAAAAAAGTCTAAAAATCCAAAACAGCGAGAGAAAAGGTCCTAAAAAAAAAAAAAAATCGTGTCATAGGGTGAAAACTGTTGTGAGGCCGGTCTATTGAGGAAGAAATGCAATAAAACAAGTAGTGAAAATCACGGAGAGCAGGGCGGCTATTTGTAGCTCTCCATCTATTAGTTCATGCTCTGCACTTGACTTCTCAGCCTTCATTTCATGCACCTTTCCATCATCTTAGGGTCATACTGGCATCATGCTACCATCATTTTCCTAGAGCGATAACATCTTACCATGGCTTTATTATTGTACATATTCATTTCGACAAGTTGTGTCAATACTGGGGGCAAACGTTGACATACTGGGGGCAATCAACTTTCAAGGTTTTTATCGAAACAGCTAGACACTGACATCAAACTCAATCATGCAAGCAAACAATCAAATCACATGAACAACTATCCAATCATTGATACATATCACAACAGTTTTTAGCAAATACCATATCATGATTCATATCTGGATGATCTAAAATCTGAATAATGTTTGGACTAGCAATATTATATCTTGAACAATGATTGTTGAATTTTTGATATCATCTCTCTGGAGCACACTCGATGATGTGCTAAACTAGAGTAGCAGGGAAAGAGGATGATTTTTCTTTGTCTGGTATCTTGAGGTTAACTATCCATCTGTTGCAAATATGTCGCAAGACATGATTTCCAAAGCAATATCATTGATGACAGTTCCGCATTTGCCTCAAGAAGGTAGTTAGTCTTTGTCTGTTTATGCAAGAAATGCTCAGGTCATCTTTGTTCAACTATACCTCGATGCTTTTGTTCGCTTGCTATATCAAAAACATGAAAGTTGTACTCAGGTCATCATTGGTGCTAATTTACCCTCTGATGCTTGTACATACTTCCAACATTCTCAAACGCTCCATGATGATTCAAGAAAGCTATCAAAAGGCTCAATAAATGGTTGGTTTCATTTAGTTGCATTTCATTTAGCTCATTGTACATATCTGCATGTCAGATTTCACATCAGAGTTTTGAGGGGCTAACAAAAACATCAACGGCTGTCATGTCTCTTTGGACCATTTGTGGAGGACATTCAGACATTTGTTTCATTATCACCTCTCATTTTCGTTATCATTTCATTAATCATTATCACTTCATCTCAGTCCTATCACTTATTTTTCATTTGCATATCATTTATCATTATCATTTCATTTCATTTCGCTTATCATTTACCATTTCATTATCACACATTTCATATCCTTCATCATTTCATTTCATTTACCACTTTCATTTTCATATTATCATTGCCTTATCATTACCATTTCATATCATTCAAAGTCCTTATCATATCATTATCATACATTTCATTTCATTTATCATATCATTTATCATTTCATTTATCAATTCATTTCCTTTTATCCTTTCATTTCTGTTACATTTCATTATCATTTCATTTATCATATTATCATATATTTCATTATCATTCATTTCATTTCCTTTCATTTATCATATTATCATATATTTCATTATCATTCATTTCATTTCATTTCACTTATCATATTATCATATATTTCATTATCATTCATTTCATTTCATTTCACATTATCATTTATCATTTCATTATCGTATCCTTCATTCATTTCATTCCACTTATCACTTATTATTTTCTCATTTCATTTTATCATTTCCTTTCATCATCATTACAAATCCATACATTTCATTACATATCATTTATCATCTTTATCATACATCTCATTGTTATAAATCATTTCACTTCATATTGTTATTCATACGGAAGTGTATGAATGAGATAAACAAATTAAGTATGCATCTACACTTCTAAATAAGACATTGCATCAAAGATTCAAAAGATTTAAGCTAATTTAAACTAAGAATCTTTAGAAATTTGTCCTATTGCTCTCTAACTCTAAAGATTTCCTTAATCAACTTGCTCTCAGATTTTAGAAGCTAATTGATTACTAAAATGACACTTAGAGAATGAGAATTCAAACAATTTCTATTCCTATATGATTTAATAATAAAACTACTGTAATGGCAGCCATGACTGTAAATGCTATATGCTTGATGAATGCTGGATGAATGCTTGATGGATTGATCCTAAAACTAGATTGCTTGAATGCTTGATTTCCTAGAATACCTGTAGAGTAAGATTACACAAATTAGGATCCTTTTCCTGTAGCCAGAAACCTATATTTATAGATTTCATGGCACACATTTGTGAAGGGGCAACACAATAGAGGTTGAGGGTCAATCACGGAGGAGTGAATGGTATGAGATGAGAAGGAGGTGATCATGGAGGTCCTCCCCATGAAAACACCGAGGGCAAGATGAGAGGAAAGATTTGAAGCGAAGGTGAGAAGATTTCCTGCGAGGTTTGTCCATGGAGGCTCTTCAGTGAATGTGAGTTAGATTAGTGAATTTAAAAATCTAATTTTATTGAGTGAATAGAGGGATATGATTTTTGCATTTATTTAAATATTTTAGTTTTATTTAAATTTAGCCAAAGAGAAATAAATAATTTAATAAAACAAACTATAGAAGTTGTTTATTAAATTAAAGATTCTAGGATATCTTTATTTAATTAAGAAAAAATCTGATGAGGTAATTAAATAACACAAATTATTGGTATTATTATTTAATTTAAGATGAATAATGGATAAAGTATAGAAGAAATAATAATGATAATAATTAAATAAAACAAATTATTTAATTTTGTTTATTTAATTAAGGGGAAATAATATGATAAAATAGAAGAATTAATAATGAACTTAATATAAATAAATATTTCTATTTATTTACTAAGTAGATGAATTTAAGATTAATTAATCAAATAAGTCATATTTAATTAATTAGATTCTCTAGACCATTTTTAGGTGTCTACATTTTGCCCCTCTTTAGTGATGGGTTTACATTGCTTCAAAGAAAAGAACCCTCATAGGCGCTAGTATTGATGAAAAGTTTTAAAATATGCCCACTGATTTGCCCCAGTCTTGAATTTTGAAATGAAATGGCGATATATGCCCCCTCGGGAGATAAATTGATGAATTTTGGATTTGATGATCGATTATGATGATGATTTGATGATAGAGAAACAATTTATCTCCCGATAAAGAAATATTGATTCCTCCAGTTGATTATGATGATGATTGATGATCACGTCAGTTGATTGTTGATCCTGATAGATTAGAAGATTATTGATCTCATGATAGGTGAGATTCAATGATAGATTGATGATTGATTGACCTCATGATAGGCGAGGATCAATGATTGATTGATAATTGACCTCATGATAGGCGAGGATCAATGATAGATGCTCACAAGATTTGATCAAAGTCTCATCAGAGCTGATTTAGATTTGATTAGGCAATGTGGTTTGACTTCTTTGATTGATATGATATGCCCCAGTATAGGATTGATTAATGTACTAGGACTTGATGATGCAAAATGATGAATAGAATAGGGGTTGGGATGAGGAAGAGATAATGAAAGGAGAAGATGAAAAGTAAGTAAGCACAAATGGATTCAAGGATAAACATGATGTTGCCCCAGTCAAGTTGCAAGCCAAGATTGATTGATGATGATGATAAGAGTGTTGTTGATGAGGGAAGGATACATCCCGAAACAACACAAAATGATAGGGAAGGATACATCCCGATGATTATGATGATGATGATGATGATGATGATGATGATTGGATAAAGGCTTGTAACAAGGTTGGGAACAAAACCAAGGATGCAATTAAATGATTTGTCCTAGACTTAATAGATTAAGATTGGATGGAATTTGAGATGATTGAAATGAAAGAAAATGATTCAGAAAGAGGTGATTAGGAAAATAATTATATATTATCCTAAGAATTATTGAAGAGATAGTGATATGATGAGGAGAGGGCATACATGTAGCTTTTGAGATTGAAATTGGTAGCTTTGAAACAATCTATAAATGCATATGCAAGACTAATATGGATGCAATCTATTTTAACCATGCAATTCTAAGTGTCATTTCAATAATCTTTTGATTTTGCTTTGTGTCATCACTGAGCTTTTAAAAATGTTGAAAGAAAATACAAGCATCAATGATATGAGATAGACCAATGATGACCTGAGTACTTCTTTCATGATTTTTGATATTGCAAGCGAACACAAGCATCAAGGTACAATTAAAACGAGATGACCTGAGCATTTCTTGTGTAAACAGACAAGAATTAATCATTTTCTTAAGTGAATTGGAATGTCATCCATGATACTTGGTAGAGCACTTCCCATGACTATTCACAGAATAATAATGACTAACTTACAGGCAGAAAACAAAGAAAAATACCATTCTCCTTCCTTGCTTCTCTAGTTCAATACATCATCGAGTAGCTCCAAAGAAATGATAAGCAAATGATAAAAACAACAATTCAAAACCTACTTAAAGTATTTTCAAATCATTATTCAGATTAGATCATCCATGTTGAAGAGTGTGTGCTGATGTTTGTATGATATTCTCAGATGTTCGACCAAATGATGTAACCTAAAGACCTATCCTAGGGGTCTCGGGGACTGATCAAAGATTAGTCTTGCCTACGTTATACACGTAGAGACCACGTAGTTCGACTGACATAGACTCCACTTTCAATTGATGTAGACTCTATTTTTGTGTTTTCAATTTTATGAATGTTTTTGCATGGATTTTCTGATTTTCTGATGTGTTTGGATTTTGATTTTTTGATGTTTTTGGATTTTGATGAATTTTCTGATATTTTTGGATTTTGATTTTCTAATGTTTTTTGATTTTGATGAATTTTCTAATGTTTTTTGGATTTTCAAGATATTTGATTTGGAATGAGATGGTATGACCAATTGAAGGAACAAGATGAACCACAATAGAGGTAATGCAACCATGGATAAATGATAGATCAAAATGAAAGTCACTGCAAAACATGTCACACAAGCAACATATCTCTTGTTGAAAGATGACAATAGTTGATTGATTAATATGCCAAGAATGATTGATTCCATAAGGCATGATGATGATAAGTACTTAGGATTACTAATATCCTCTAAGTACAAAAAGATTGATGATTGTTGACGATTGATTGACAAAAGATATGAGGATTGGATAATGTTTTACAGCTAGGCTCAAATATGATTTGCATGATAAGATTCAAGGTTGCAAAGGGACATGATGACATGGATTTTGATAAGCTAGGAGATATGGAGTGGAATAATGCAAGGATAACGATAATGAATGGGATGATCAAGATCAACTAGACAAGATATATACACAAGGACCAAGTGCTTTTCCCCCATTCTTCATCAAAACCAAGGATGAAAAGAAAGGATGTATCTAGTAAGAATGATGGAATATGGATGAGATAAAAGATATGGTATGAAAGATATGGATAAAGCATATAGGATAAGCATATATGATGTTCAAGAAGATTCTTAACCTTATCAAGATCAAAAGTGGAAATGTAAGGAATGAGCGTAGAAAGGATAATGACCATGAATGATAAGATGGATGAGGCTTGCCCCTAAGTGTAGAGTGCAAGAGGAATATGTAAGATAGGATATGGATGATAGGGAGATGGAGGAAGGACTTTAACATTGAGTTTCACAACCAATTATCCCTTTAATTAACCATGGCAATGGGGATTAGACTCATAAATGCTGGTAGATTAATGGTATGATGGAAGAGACTAAGGATTTATGCAAAGGTTTGGATTAAAGGGGAATGATGGGGGATGAATGTTGGATAATGGATAGATGGAAAGGATGACAAGCTCAACATTGGCACACACCTTGAAGGATGGTGGAGTGATGGAGGAAGAATGGATTTGGAAAGTGATAGGTTATTATATGGAAGATTGGAGGAAGCTTTTGGATAAGAAAATTTGGATGCCAATTTTGATTTTATTGCTTCTATGAGACTTTTAGGAATCCACATGATTTTTGACTTTGATATTTGCTTAGTGGGCCTTTGTGGCCTTGAAAATTTTTCATTTATGGACCTTTGTGGTCTTTGAAAATTTCCTTTTTTATTTGATGGGCCTTTTTGGCCTTTAGAATTTTTCTTTTGATTTATGGACCTTTGTGGTCTTTGAAAATTTCCTTTTTGCTTTGATGGGCCTTTGTGGCCTTTTTGATTTTTCCTTTGATTTTGGATCAAGTTTTCTTTTATTTTTGCATGTCTCTTCAAGGAGACATGTTGATCCTTTGATACATGTGGATTTTGATATAGAAGCTTCTGATATTTGGCACCCAAATTGCTTCCAAGAGCAATGGGAGGGGTGGATTGAGATGAATGGTATGGAGGTATTATGGATGAGTTAATGTGGGTAGAATTTTGAAAGGGCATCAAGGATGTGTGCCTTTGTTTTTCTTGAGGAATAGGATATGGACCTAGGATAGATGGAAATTTTGATGGACTAGGATGAGGACCTAGGATAGATGGTAGGTTTGATGCACTAGGAAACTTAGGTGTATAACCAAGGCCATGGTGATATGGGTGTTTTTGAATAGAAAGGGGTTCTAGGATACCTTGTTCATGAATGCCTAATCCTTTGCCTTTGTAGTTCATACTTTGACACATTTTTTTACCAATGGGATATGTATTGTTTGTGAAACAAGATGCAAGTTCATTTTGGGGAGGATATGATATGGATGAAAGGATAGGTGTTGGAAGCAAACTAGAATGGATAAAGGTGGAGGATCCTAATTTATAGGTGTGGGGTTCATGGATAGCTTGAATAGGTGTGATAGAATCTTGACATGGGGATGATGAGGTGTTTCTATCTTGACTTGGAAAAGGATCATGAAGTGGTATGAAAGGAATATCTTGATCATAAGAAGGATAAACATCTTCATGGGATGAAAGGGTATCCTTGAATCGAAGTACATCTTGATCTTGATGAGGAAAGGAATCATTAGATTTCGTAGAAAGCATGTCTTGATCGTCAATTGGTAAGAAATCATTAGATAGGATGGAAGAACTATCATGATCTTGTGATGCAATAGAATCATGATATGGTATGGATTGATTAGATGATGTGGAAAAAGAACTTGGAAGGATACTTGTCTCTTGAGATGGATGTGAATTATTTTGGATGAAAAGTGAAAGGAGGGGATCGTCATAAGATTCTTGAGAAATGGGATCTTGATCAAAGATGGGAAGACTTTGTGAGATTGTGGAATCATTGGATGGAGTGGAAAGAATATTTTGATCTTGATGTGTAGGGGAGTCTATGCTAGCATGCTTTGGAGTGAGAGTTTGACATGAATCATTGGATGTAGAAGATATGATAGAAGAGGATGATTGGATGGAATTGTTAACTTGAGTGAAAGAATCTTGAGGTTCATTTTGGCTTATGGTGGATGGAGATAAATGCATGACATGATAAGATTGTTCAATATCATTTGTATTTGAGGACTGAGATTTGGGCTTATTGAAATTTTGGAAAAATTCAAAGATATTGAACTTGGATGATGGAGTTGTTGGTGAAGAAGGTCTCATGTTCATTGTTTGGTCAAGAGGATATGGGTAGATGTTTGGCATTAGATATCTCTTTGTGGTTGTTTCCCAGATTTGTTGTTGAAGGTTCTTTAGTTGATAAGCTAAAGCATTCAATTGATCCTCCTCTATTTCAGCCATGGTGGTTTGTGTTTCTTTTTGGGATGATCTTATCTGTTTTAATGACAAGAAAACATAGCAAGCAAAAATAGAACTGTTGTTGATTAAATCCTAAATTCTTAAACAAAGAGTGTATGTTCAAGAACCAAACATGGTTCTTCTTGATTTTCACTAGTTTGATAACAAGATAAGACACTTCAGATAGACTCACTCCTAGAGACAAAAGGTCATCATTATATACTCAGGCCCCACCGGCCAGGAATTGCATTTAGCTCCACTACCGGCCAATATACTACGGTGGGAGTGCTAAAATGTGTAGAATGAGATAAACAAAATTAAGTATGCATCTACACTTCTAAATGAACATTGCATCTAAGATTCAAAATATTTAAGCTAATTTAAACTAAAAATCTTCAGAAATCAATCCTATTGCTCTCTAACTCTAAAGATTTCCTTAATCAACTTTGCTCTCAGATTTTAGAAGCTAATTGATTACTAAAATGACACTTAGAGAATGAGAATTCAAACTATTTCTATTCCTATATGATTTAATAATAAAACTACTATAATGGCAGCCATGACTGTAAATGTTGAATGCTTGATGAATGCTAGATGAATGCTGGATGAATGCTTGATGGATTGATCCTAAAACTAGATTGCTTGAATGCTTGATTGCCTGGAATACCTGCAAAGTAAGATTACGCAAATTAGGATTATTTTCCTGTAGCCAGAAACCTATATTTATAGATTTCACGGCACACATTTGTGAAGGGGTAACACAACAGAGGTTGAGATTCAATTTGGAGAATTGAATGGTATGAGATGAGAAGGTGGAGCTGATCATGGAGGATTGTTCCTCCCCATGAAAACACCAAGCAAGATGAGAGGAAAGATTTGAGGCAGAAGATTGAGAGGATTTCCTGCAGGTTTGTTCCTAAGGCTCTTCCTGTGAATGACAGTTGAATTAATTAGATTTGAAAAATCTAATTTTATTGGTGAGTAAATAGAGGGATATGATTTATGCATTTATTTAAATATTTTTGGTTTATTTAAATTCAGCAAAAGAGGAATAAATAATTTAATAAAACAAACTTATAGAAGTTGTTTATTAAATTAAAAATAAAAGGAATATGATAATTAAATTAAAGATTCTAGGATATCTTTATTTAATTAAGAAGAAATGTGATGAGGTAATTAAATAACATAAATTATTGAAGCTATGTATTTAATTTAAGATAGAATTTATGGATAAAGTATAGAAGAAATAATAATGATAATAATTAAATAAAACAAAGTATTTAATTTTTTTTATTTAATTAAAGGAGGGAAATAATATGATAAAATAGAAGAATTAATAATGAACTATATAAATAAATATTTCTATTTATTTACTAAGTAGATAATTTAAGATTAATTAATCAAATAAATTAAATTATTTAATTAATTGAATTCTCGGACCATTTTTAGGTGTCTACAATGCCATTTTATTTATCACATTAACATTCTACCATTTTTCATATCAATTCATATTTACAAACTCATGATACATATCCTAAGCACAACATTCATTTTCCATCATATCATCATTTGAAAATCCAAAAAAAAACAAACATTCCATACATACATTTGCATATCATTTTCCACACAACATTTAAAAAATTAAAAAAAATAAAAATAAAAAATATATATATATATATCAAGTATCACGACATATTCTCATAATCACATCATAGGTCATCCATCTGCATAACATCATTAGTACACATCGTCAATCATCATCATAAACATATCATATCATATCAAATCATCTTGCATATCATGTTAGTCATCAAATCACTCAAATGCATACCATAATCCATAACATATAGAAATAAATGCATATCACATAATCGACGAATCATGATAAACATCACATAAATCATCTCATAAATAAACATCATCTCATCAAAAATCATCGTCGTTGCATACCATCACTCATAAAAAATGATACAAATATCCAATGTCCAATGAAACTAAAATGTCCAAAGAGAAATACATAAGATAGGACCAAAAAATCAATATGATCCAAAAATGGTATACATGTGTGAAATATATCTGCTAGCTGGTCGATGCCCTTGATGGAGCTGGTCCAAAAGGAGGTGGCCTGCCACTAGTACCTGTGTCTGGATCTCGCTGAGGCCCAGTAACCCCTAGGCTCTGTGTACATGTCCATGACCTACTCCTGGTCCTAGTGTGGGACTGTGGAAATGGCTCTCTATGCTCAAGAGGACATAACTCCTCGTACCTGACACAGTAATACTCTGCCTCTCTATCCATCTCCATACCCTCTACAATAAGGATGCACTCTCTACAGTACCCATGAGCCTTTGTGTGATGCCCTCAACCTCTGCTACCCTTCATCTCAAAGCATCCCTCTCTGTGATCAACTAAGCTATCTAAGGATCTAGGGCAGGCTATGATACCTATGCTGGTGCTAGAACTTGAGCCTATGACTGAACAAGTTGTACCTGTAACTGAGCTATCACACTCTGCGCTTGACCCAGCTATCCCTAAATAGTCTACACCTAGCACTGCAAAGCGGCAATCTGTGCCTGCTGTGAAGAGGATGACACCCTGATAATAGTTCGTGGTCTACCACCAGATCTGGGCTTCCATACAATCTGAGCACTAGCTAGGCTATCATACCTCTACCTCAATACTCTCTCCACCTCCCCTCCACCATCTCCCCCATCACCCACATCATCGAAGCTGTCATCATCACTATCAGCCTCCTCCTCATCTCCACCCTCCTCCTCATCCCCGCTCTCCTCCTCCTCCTCTCCTTCACCCACCACCTGCTCTCCATCGATCGCACCCTCCTATCTCTCTACCTCTGGCTAGTGTACCACTGCACTAGGCCCTGACTCATCTGGATATGTAAACCATCGAAATTGATGAGTGTGGAAGTACACTAGGTACTCATCTGACATCCTTGCATCTACCACCTCTGGCCTGTATTCCCATTCCTCTGATTGCAAGCTAGAATACTCTATGTACGCCACCTGGTATGTAATGCAGTGCCCTCACCCAAGATCATCCTTGTGCCACCCATAATGAGCAATGCCTTGTGGCATCCCCTGTGTGAATCCATACTGTCTTTGCACCCGCAAGGCCAAAAATCTCTCAATAATGAACAGAGTCCATCCTATCAGATATTGAGGGATGTAGAAAAATGGCATCTCCAAATGATCCATGTCCCAGGGCTCACAATTTGTATATGGCCTCCATATCACTGCGTCCACATCATCCAAGAAGCACCGCCAATACTCCAACTTGCCTAGCTTGGGCTGGACAAGTGCACCTAAATATGCCTCCACATATGGTCTGCCTAGTGGCCTCACCCTGGCACATGCTGGCCTAATAACTGCGATATACTCCTAGGCCTAGATCTAGAGCAACGTCACACCGCTGGCCAAACTAGTCAACCCTCGGTACACTACCTGATGTAAATCATGATACAAATGTGCCAAAATGTAGCTCCCCCAAGAGTACCTCCGTGGTTGAGTCACCATCCACTCTAGCATCCTCCCCCACCCAACTAAAAATCCCTTCGACCGATGGTCCTGTCCAAGGAAGCCTCCAATAAATGCCGCCAACACAACAACTAAGGCTGGATACTTGCTGAAATCCACCCACGACACCCAATAGCTGGCTATAGATGCATCACCATAGATCCTCCTCAGTGCCTTAGCCCCTCCTATCTCCTTGTGGTCATAAACCACAAGGGAAACTACCACAGGAATCCCTAGAATCCTGTATACATCCTTAGGTGTCACGGTCATCTCACCGGTCGGCAAATGAAAGGTGTTATGATCAGAATGCCACCTCTCTACCAATGTAGTCAGTAGTCCCCTGTTGACTTGAATCCCTCACAAAATAGTCAACAGGGATCCCAACCCACAGGTACCTATCCACTGTACCTCTGTAGGAGTCAGCTCCCCTATCCAATCCCAACATATCAAAAAATTCTCTCTAATCTGGAGGTTGTCAAACACCTCCTATTATCATCACAAAGACAACTAATCAGACTCATACCAAAGACTCCTATCATGTGCTCTATCTATCAAGTGACCCATATCAGTGACCCATATCAAGCAACCTATATCAGTGACCCCTATCAATGACCCATATCAAGAGACCTATATCAGTGACCCATATCAAGTGACCCATATCAGTGACCCATATCAGTGACCCATATCAAAAGACTCGTATCAGTGACCCATATCAAGTGACCCGTATTAGTGACCCATATTAGTGACCCATATCAAGTGACCCATATCAGCGACCCATATCAGTGACCCATATCACACAATCAAAACATCATTCTATTTGTATTTCAAGCATAAATATAAATAAGTTTTCACATCAATCATTTACTATTTGTTTTCTATCACAGAAAGCAAATTTATCAGGAGTCATACCAATCATTTACTATTTGTTTTCTATTGCAGAAAGCAAATTTATTAGAAGTCCTATCAGGCATTTACTCTTTGTCTTCTATTAGGAGAAGCAAAGTTATCAGTTAATCATTAGATTTCCTATCATTTATCCATATCAACATGATGGCAAAAACAATTTCTTTATTTATTGACCAAGGATGCAATATAGACCATTATTTTTTATTCTGGAATTCTGCCAAAATTTCCCATATGCACTACTCTGTGCCTCTGATGCGCTAAAATGCAAAAGTGCTAAATTTTCTCCTATAAGCGCTAAAATCCTGGATGCACTAATCTAGGCAGCATATGCGCTATTTCATCACATAGAAGTGCTAAAACCCTATATGCACTAAACTACCTAGTGGATGTGCCACTTCATAACCTCGTTGCGCTAACCCATGCCTGGTGTGACCAATTCCTAGATGGGCGACTCTGTGCCCTAGATGTGCTAAAGTTTTCTAGCCAGACTCACACCTATAAGTGCTAATCTACACTTTGTATGTGCTAGAACACTTGGTTTTACCCTACACCCTATATGCACTAAAGCACATCCTATAAGTGCTATGAAAATTTATGAATACGCTAAAACAAAACTGCAGATGCGCTAAAACGGAATTTCAAAACTTAAATCTGCATAAAAAACATACAAAAATAACTAAAAATCATGAAATTTTGATGCACAAAAGTTTTAATTGACTCACTAGTGGTCCATACATGGCTGGTCTCTGGAATCGGCACGCCCGCTCGAATCTATGAGTATGCAATGGGATCGACATCTTGCTAAGTCACTGTTAGAGCATCCAAACTCACTATAGAAAAAGAGTGAAAATGACTTCCACTTTTACCCTTTTTA
>VDFB02281492.1:311168640-311201100 GCA_007258455.2 Sequoia sempervirens
TCACGTCATCGTGACTTTCACCAGGGCTCTCCCAGAGGGTGAAAACACAAGTACAAGAAAATCATCACAGATTCTCTCACGTGATGCTGTCATGGAGTCACACACATGACATCCACCATGGCTCTCCCAGAGGGTGGAAACAAGGGCTTTCACCTCAAATCTCAAAGAGAAATGCATTAACAAGGGCTTGCACCTCAAATCTCTCTCAAAGAGAAGTGCATTAAAGAGGATCACTGATACTGAGACTCCTTCTCAGCTAGGGCTTGATTCTCCACCATACCAAGCTTGTCTCGAAAGTACACAAACTTTATCCTAGAGAGAGGCTTGGTGAGAATGTCTGCTGTCTGCTCATCAGTGCTGATATACCTCAACTGTATAGCTTCCCCCAATACCATATCTCTGATATAATGGTATTTGATCTCAACATGCTTGGTTCTGTCATGAAACACAGGATTGAAAGAAAGCTTCACACAACTCTGGTTATCGCAATGAATGATAGTAGGCTCCATTGATTGTCCAAACAATCCTGCAAGGAGGTTCCAAAGCCACACTGCTTCTCGAGCTGCCACACAAGCTGCAATATACTCTACCTCTGCTGTACTCAACGCTACAGATGACTGCTTCCTGCTGCACTAGGATATCATAGTAGACCCCAAACTGAAGCAACATCCAGAGGTGCTCTTCCGATCAGTGACATACCCTACCCAATCAGAATCAATATAACCATGCAACTTCAAATCCACACCTCAAGAATATCTCAACCCATATCCAACTGTGCCATGCAAGTATCTCAGGATATGTTTGGCTGCAACAAGATGTATCTGCCTAGGTTCACACATGAACTGACTAAGAGAACTCACTGCATAGTAGATATCCAGTCGAGTGTTGACTAGATACATCAAAGATCCAATCAACTGCCTGTACATCGTGGGATCCACCAGGTCTGAACTAGCTGCAGCCTCCTTCAACTTATGTAGGTTGGTTTCCATAGGCGTAGACATGGATTTGCAATCCATCATACCAAATCTCTTAAGTATATCAATAGTATACTTCCCTTGACTTAGAATCATCTCGTCTGGCTTTTGCCAAACTTCTAAGCCAAGGAAGTAATGCATGAGACCAAGGTCCTTCATTTCAAACTCAGAAGCCAACTCCTTACATTTGAAAATGAGGTGTTCTCCAGTAAGAATCAAATCATCAACATACAAAACCAAAATCAATGCTTCACCATCAATTACCTTGAAATACAGGTTAGAATCAACATCGTTCTTGGAGAAGCCTAAGCTTGACAGGTAACGATCAATCCTTTCGTACCAAGCACGAGGAGCCTGCTTAAGACCATACAAGGCCTTCTTCAGCCTGCAAACATGAGACTCCTTCCCATGTACCTCGAATCCAACAGGTTGCTCAATATAAACTTCTTCCTTGATTACCCCATTCAAAAAAGCTATCTTCACATGCATCTGATGAATCTTCCATCCTCTAGATGCAACAATGGCAATGATGGTTCTGATAGAAGTATAGCGAGCAATAGGAGCAAATGTTTCTTCATAGTCAACTCCCTCTTTTCGTGAAAACCCCCTAGCCATGAATCTTGTCTTGTACTTCTCAATGCTCTCATCAGCCGCATGCTTGATCTTGAAGAGCCATTTTGAAGATACCACAAATTTTCCTTCGGGTCTACGAACGATGTCCCAAACATCATTCTTGAGAATTGACTGATACTCCTCTGTCATAGCATCTCTCCAAACTTGTTGACTAGAAGCTTCCTCAACACTGGAAGGCTCAGACTCAATAATTTGACTCATCAAAGCAACATAACTGGAGAACTTGTGAGGTCTCTTACTTTCTGTGAAGGTTTCTCTTGGTGCTGCAAACCTTTCTGCCTCCTGCATCGTTTTCCTAGCCCAGAGAGGTCTTTTTCTCCCAATCACAATATCGGTAGGCCCATCAGTAGGTTCCAAGGGCTCAACTGGATCATCATCTTCCTTCGGTTCTGAAGTCTCCCTTTGAATCTTAGGAGTATGGTCAACTTCCATACCCTGATGAGACTCTTCATTATCAATCTCCATATGAGTACCCTTGGATCTTCTGAATGCAACATCTTCCTCAAATGTGACATCTCTATTGATCTCGATCAACTTCTGACCTGGGATGTAGATTCTGTAGGCTTTTGATGTTTCACTGTAACCTACAAATATCCCCTTCTTGCCAGAAGGCTCCAACTTTGTCCTCTTTTCCTTCGGTACATGAACATACATTGGACATCCAAAGATCCTCAAATGACTCACTTCTGGCTTCTTCCTAGTAAAAGCTTCTTTAGGAGTCATGTTCTCTAGGATTTAGTGAGGACTTCTATTCTGAACATAGATTGCTGTCCTAGATGCTTCCGCCCAAAGGAAGGTTTGCAGATCTTGGTCATGAATCATGGCTTTGGCTGCTTCCGCAATAGATCTGTTCTTCCTTTCAACAACACCGTTCTGTTGAGGATTATAAGGGACACTGAACTCCCTCTTAATCCTAGCTTCAATGCAAAAACTACGAAGGCTGCCAGAAGTGTAATCTCCGTTATCGGATCTCAAAACTTTGATCCTCTTCCCGGACAAATTCTCCAGTTGAGCTTTGAATTCCTTGAACCTTTCTAATACCTCCTCAGATTCTTTAGATTTCAAGAAATAAATCCAAGTCTTTCTAGAGTAGTCATCAATAAAAAGAATGTAATACAAGAAACCACTCGAAGAAGCAATAGACATTGGACCACATAAATCAGAATGAATGAGATCTAGGATACATTTGGATCTATTTTCTCTACTATGAAATGGGCCTTTAGTATTCTTACCCAAAGCGCAGCCTTTGCAAGTACCTTCGTGCTCCTGGTTGAATTTTGGAAGACCCGTGACCATCTTCTCCATGATAGGTAGAGCTCGGAAGTGAAGGTGAGCCAATCTTCGATGCCAAAGATCACACAAGCTTGAAGAATCATGTACTAGTGCCTGAAGTGGATGAGTGCATAGCCTGTAGAGACTCTCATGTCTAATTCCAATCACCCGAGCAGTCTTGAAGTTGGAATTCTTTGTCCACACAAGAAATTTTCCTTTAGAGAATGCTACTTGGTACCCCTTGTCTTCCAAGGCTGAAATGGAAACAAGGTTTCGCTTGATGCCTGGAACATATAGAACATCACACAACTGCAGGGTAATGCCGAAATCCAAGTGGAGAGTGGAGGTCCCAATTCCTTTCACCGAGTAACTAGCATCATCTCCAATAATGACTTGTTCACTAGAATCTCTCTCCACCAAATTTGTTAGATGCTCCCTAAATCTGGTAATGTGGCGAGAGACACCACTATCAATCAACCAAGTGTTGGTGTCGGTAGTTACATTGCTTGACAAAGCCGAGTAGAAAAAGTATTCACATGAATCCTTCTGTGGAGAGACTTCCATCTATAATGGCGGCCTGCTGCTTAGGTCTGTTTGGACATTCTTTAGCAAAGTGACCATACTTGTCACATCTAAAGCATTGGACTTTGGAGAGGTCCCTCTTCTACTTGAATGCGAGAGCACCATCAGCTCCTTTATCTCTATTCCTCTTGAAATATCCTTTCTTCCCATCTTTCCCTTTCTTCTTCGAGGATTGAGAAGCGAGAACATGAATGTCTTCATTAGTAGGGCTTTGACCAATTCCTCTTGCAGCCAACCTAAACTCCTCCTGAATGCAATCTGCCCTCAATTGATCAAACTTGGGAAGTTTCGATCTTGCACTGATTCCTTGAATGTAAGACTCCCAAGATGAAGGAAGACCATTAAGAGCAAGCATGGTCAAGTCCTTATCATCAACCACATGACCAATTGTAGAGAGCTGATCTCTCAATTCTGAAATCTTCATGAAGTAAGCAATAACCGTTTCTCCTTTCGCCATCTTCACATGATGGAGTTGTTTCTTCAGTGCAAGTGCCTGGCTTGTGTTTTTGATTTCGTACATCTCCTCCAAGGTTTTGAACATTTCTCTTGCCGTCTTCAACTTGGAGACAATCAGAACAATATGATCCTTCATGGAATCAACTAACATCTTCGCCTTGATATCTTTCTTCTTCCATTGAACCTTCTCTTCTTCATCTGAAGGCTCAGGGACTTGGCTCTCCACAAACTCAGCCAATTCATTCTCCTCCAAGGTGAGCATAATTCTGAATCTCCATGAAGTGAAATTTGATGCTCCCTCGAGTCTATCCTCAATCTTAAGACCGTTCACCATCTTGACGAAGAGATAGAGATAGACAACAATGAGAAAGAGAATAAAGAGTATCTCTGTAATAAAAATCTGATCAAGATTTTTAAACCTGCTCTGATACCATGTTAGTTTTATGATCAGATGAAATGTACAGAAAATTAATTCAAAAATCAGACACAAAACACAACAGATACCCTGGGAAAAAAAAACCCAGCAACAATATATCACTTATATATTGAATCTCAGCAACAATTATCTCCTTACAAGAGGCCTCCTAAATATAAGCACCAAAGAATGATGCAACACAGAAACACAATGAAGTAATTCGCTGATAAAATCTCAGCCTTCTACTATGTCGATCTGCCTTTGATGAAGAACTCGCACTTGATGAAGAATGGAAATAAGTCGATGCTCAAACAAAGAGACATCACCAAGTATATATACAAACGTAATAGAGAGAGACGTGTCCTTTCAAAAACACAAGTCGACTTAGCATAGAAGGATGCACCCCTCCAATAAAATCGCGACCATGCAAGAGGTCGGCCTCATTAGTAATTCGTGCCTCTTCATTAAATCGTGCCATTCCATTAATTAAATATAATAACCAATGATTGTGTCTCTTCAGTAAATCGATGTGACATAAATTAAATAGCCCTAGGCTATTATTTAATTTATCATCATGAAGTAAGGAGATCGGCTGGAAGTGAAAGACCAATGTTGCATAACATCAACATTGATCACTCTCATTTTGTGCATGTAAGGTTGTTTGTACAATCATAGATTTCTCTTATTCTCTCTCTTTTTGCTTCCTCCAAACCTTCTTATTAACTTCTTTTTCAGCCACTTGTTGCTCTTTCCTTTAACTTTGATTGGAAGATTCTGCAAAATTGCTTGTACAAGTCTTTGCAGTATGACCAAAGTTATTGTATTTGTAACATATAATATAGTAATTCAACAAAGGAACAAAAGAGTTTCTATTCAAGAATCCTTGAAATGTATTCACATATCTGAAATCATTTCTTGCAAAAACTCTACAGTTTGTTGCCTTGTGACCAAAACGATTGCATGAAAAACAATGCCCATAAAAGAAAGAATTGTTAAACTTGGTCATGTGATCTTGCCTTGAAATAAGAGGTCTCTTGAAAGTGCTAATTCTGATTTTTTATTGTGAATCTTTTGTGCTATCAAAGTTGCTCTTTTGCCTTTCTTATTTTGTTGGCTTGGAACTTTGACCTTCTTCATATCCAACTCCACTTTTATCAGCAGAAGGTTTCTGTGAGCTAATGAGTTTATCCAATGACATAGAACTTTTCTGATTTTTCATCTCATTATTCAGCTGTAACATAGATTTGTCTAATTTTCTGAGAGAAACTATTTCAGCTTCAAGTCTCTCTTCATTCTCTTCTTTTATCCTTAGCTGATTTGTGATTTCTTCCTCAATCCTCTTTGCCTCTTTGATCTGAACCTTCAAGTCAACAATCAATTTTTCAACTTCTTCAAGTGCTTGAGATGTCTTAGTTTTTGTTTCATTCTCTACTCGTAGCTGCAACTTCAAGTTTTGATTTTTCTTCCCAAGTTTTTGGATTTCACTTTGAGCACTTATAAGTTCTACTTCAAGATCTACTTCTCCTTCATCATATGGCTCATCTTCTATATTTTCATCTTTAATCTCAGGCATATTTAGTTTTTCAGCTATAAATAAGATTGCTTCATCAGAAAACTCTTCATCACTATCTTCTATTGAGTTGTTGTGATCTTTTGAGTAGAGACTTTTTGTAGGTTTTTTAAACTTCTTCTTCTTACCTTGATACCCCTTTTTGTAATGTTTTGATTTCTTTTCACTATCACTATTCTCATTCTTAGTATAGGGACATTTAGATGCAAAGTGTCCCACTTTTCTGCGGTTGAAGCACTTGAAAGGCAACTTGCCTTTGTATTTTCTTGAACCTTCTTCAATTTCCTCATGAAGTGTGCCTCTTCAGTATCTGAATCTTCATTTGAACTATCACTAGATGCAAGCTCCTTGTCTTTTCCCCTTTTTGAAACTTTAAAGGCTGCCTCCTTTTTGGTTTGATTGATCAGGAATTGTTCTCATCTCATAAGCTGTAAGAATGCCATATAACTCATCTACTGTCAACTTGTCAAGTTCCTTCATCTCCTCAATAGTTGAAACCTTTGCATCAAAATGCAAAGGAAGGGATCTTAATATCTTCTGAACAATGGTGGATTCATCAATCTTTTCTCCTAGGCCTTTGATAGTGTTAACGATTTCATCTACACGAAGTAGATATGCAGCAACATTCTCTTCTTGCATCTTAAGACTCAAATTGTCTCCTATGTGTCTGAAGCTTTGCCTTCTTGACTTTATCATCTCCTTCATAAGTTTTTTGAAGCTTGTCCTAAATTTCATGAGCTGTATCACAATGACCTTAACAAATTCAGATTCTGCCAAACTACAGAGGATGGCATTCATTGCTTTGGCATTGTTTTCAAAAGGTCTTTTTCCATCTGCATCCGTTGGAGTTGTTGGAATTGTATATCCTTTTACCATGCTTTCCCATATATCAAATCCAAGAGACATCAAATAAGCACAAATTCGTATACTCTAGAAGGCGTAGTTTGAACCATCAAATAAAGGAGCTTCGTTTGTAGAAAGACCTTCATGAGAACCCATGTGTGCTAACAAGATCTACCTTCAGGTGATTAAGCTCTCTTTCCGAAGTAACCCCACTCTGATACCAATTGAAGATCACACAAAAAATACTGAGGGGGGTAGGGTGAATCAGTATTTTAAAACATTAAAACTTAAAACCATATGAATCAGTAATCAAAATAGTAAGAGAAAACATTAGACAAGATGAACACCAATATCATGTGGAAAACCCTTTTGGGTAAAAAACCATGACAGAACAATTGCTTTAATTAATCTTCAAAAGGGCACCAATGCAGGAGACTACAATCTCCAAAATACAAAAGTGAGCACCAACTCACTGGAAGCACCAACTTCCTTGAAGCACCAACTTCGAACAGCTGAAGCACCAACTTCAGTAAGAGCACCAACTCTTTAAGAAAATTCGCAACACAACATCACTGTATACTTGACCTTGGGTATAATCTACACATCAACTGAGACACTTATACTTGCAAATGAAATCACTGATCAAACTTTGAATTTTCTCTGTTCAAAAAACTTCAAGGGCAGCAGAATCGGATTGTATTGCAAAAGAATATACCAACACTTCAAAATAAAATGACAACCATACATCCCCTATACACCTCGACTTCACCTCATACAAAAACAACTTGAGCAATTACAATAAAAACCGGCCTCAACCTTTTCAAATCATTTTTAAATACGTTGACTCCAATTGCTGTTTTTGGGTAGCAATAGCAAAATAAGCATTGTATAGAGCAGGAAGAACATGGTTAATTCATTGACTCCAATTGCTGTTTTAGGAAGAACTAACTTCAAAAGTGTCCTCTTGTGAATTAACTCGAATTGGTCCACTTCACTCACAGCACACTGATACCTAGAAATGCTGATTTCAAAAACACTTTTCATTTTATAGAGTCCATGCAAAGAAGGCCGAATAAACTCATACGTAACATATACAAACAACTCGACCCCAAAAAATGAATGGAAGCAAAAATGGCATTTCACATTATCACATCTCCCACACTAAATGCAATCTCCTCCAAAACCTCCTTTACACATGATTTCAACCAAGAAGGCAGACCATACCATGATGAATACAGTATATTGAGATTATTTTAGCAATCATAAACTCCCCCATTTTTACGACATTCTGAAGAATTAAGGTCTGCAAAAATAAAGAGCCATGAAGGCCACTCAAGTTGCTTCCTCACAAATGTGGACTTACAAAAAACGTTTTTCTTGCATAATACATAGAAGATTTTAAAAATGTTATCTACAACCATGAATTCAATAAGCTGCCGCTCATAATGGAAACGACAGTGAATACAAAAGCCATCACTAAAATTAGAAAGTCTCGTTAGAAAACCTCAAGCCAATCTTCACACGGAAATACCATAACGTATGAGTCAACACACGATTTCTCTGGCATAACCTTCGAATAGGAGAATCAGAGGTGTTTAACATAATCACATAAGAATGAGGAAGTCGTCGGCCAAAAATAGGAGCATCAGGAAGATTCCGACACATGCACATCTCAATAAAACACTTGAAACCAATTAATAAGAAGCTGTTGGCTACACATCAACCACAACATGGACTCATCACTCCTTGCGGTGGTGAATAAGAACTGTGCCAATAAAGGAATTCGATATAAATCCAAAGTGTATTATTTTGACCAATTATTATAATATGAATGCGATTATTTGTTTATGTGATTTAACTAAACAATTAATTGTGTTCCACATCCATGTAAGTATCGAAAATGTGAAGAATAGAGTGCTGAGAAATATGCGTAGGAAACATGATCAAAGAACCTCTGGAAAATATGCAACAATGACAAAATATATGCCAGTCCTTTGCAATCAATGACAAATTGTTCAACACTCATCATGAACTGATTTGGAAAATTCACTACCATTGGCAGAAAACTAACCACCAAAGATTGGTGCTCTCCAAGAAAGTTGGAGTCTGTCATGTGCCCGATTTGGAGGCACAATAATTTAATTAATTAATTAAGTTATCCAAATATTGATATTTCATAAGGATGACTAATTGATTATTGTAATTAAATTAAAGTCTGAGTATTAAATTAATTATTTAATAAAGTTATCTTAATAAAATAATATTTCAAAGGTAACTTTATTATAATTAATTTAATAAAGTGACTATAATAAAATGATATATCAAAAAGTTACTTAAATAATAAAATAGTAAAATATTCTAGAAGCTTCTTGGAGATGGGTTAGAAAAAGTATATAAGAAGCTCATTGCTAGTCATTCAAGCACATTTGGATTTTATTACTTCTTACATACTTGCGTGGTAGAAAAAGAGCTTGAATGCTTTCATTGCTTGAGGGTTTGAAGACTCTAAGGTACCAATTTCGGTTGTGAAATATCAACCCTAGTTGGATAGTGGAGGGAGATACTTCAGTCTTTCTCATTGAGATAATTGTAGCCATTGGAGAACATTTTTGAATAAGTTTGGTGAGTTATTTGAGGTCTGTAATTTTGTTTCAGTTTGCAGACTAGCCATGGGAGGAATTGCATTTTCATTCATTGCTCTTCACTAAGAGGACAAAATTTTGTGGGTATTGGAGGGATCACTTTCTCTTGTGAAGACAATCATTTCTACAATAATTTTGGAGGCCAATACTGCTGCTTTTATTTATACGAAAAGTTGCCAAGCAAAAACAGGGGTGGCTGCTGTAGGTGAAGATTGTGCATCATTGAAGATTGTTTTGAGAACACCAAATTGCCATTTCATCATCGATTTCCTTCAGCATATTATTATTATCACTTTATCAGGTTCCTTTATGTATTTTGCATGCTTTGCATTGTCATATTAGATTATTTGAGTCGCTGCCTTCTTGCAGTTGTAGGTGCATATTCTAGAACAGATTTGTAATAGCATTATTCATGATTGTAAGCCAAGAGTCTTGGCCTAGCATTAGTTTGTACATCAAGCATCTCACCCCAGCATTGTATTGGCATTTGAATTGAATAAGGATTTATAAGGTGCAGACTATATATATTTGTCAAAATTGTCATTATGATAGTTTCATGACAATTGTTTGTTAAAATGTCTATGAGCTGAAAGTCATCATTTATATGTTAGGATTGCATAACAAGTGTTTGACTAAATGCCAAATGCTGTAGACGATTATCTCATTCAATAGGATGCATATTAAATGTTTGTCATAATTCCTTATTGCTGTAGCTGCACACTAGTATGCATGCCAAGTGTTTGACAAAATGTCAATTGGCTGTAGGAGTTGATTTGCACTAGCTTAAGTCATCTATTGCATTTGGAAAATACAAAAACACTTGCATATCATCTTAATTCTTTCCTTAGACTTCATAGCTATCATTTCCAAGCATTTGCATCATCTTTCTTTCAATCCAAGAGCAAACACAGCAAACTGAAACTCATAACAGCAAGCTTCAACTTTGCATACAAAGTGTTTGACAATATTCCTTGAGTTTAAAATCAGCAAGTTAAGGCCAAAATCAGCAAGGGACATGTTGTGACCTTTTCACACATTGCCCCATTGCAAATGGGGACCCCCTTGTTTTCGCTTTTTGCTTTGGCATCGCAACTGCTTATCACCATTTTTCTTTTACAATGAGGAGTCAGAGTTTTGAGGAGTCACCCGAGCCAACTGGAGAATTCAAGCCTGAAACAGTGCCTAAATGTTATGGAAGTGCTTAGAAGGTCCGGAAGACGAGAATCGCCTGTGCTTTGAGTCAATTTTGACACTACCTATTTTTTAGGGATTTTTGCTTTTTCACTTTTTTCATTTTTGGCATTTTTGGACCAATCTCGGATCCCTATTTTTTAGGGATTTTGCTTTTTCTATTTTAGAAAGTCAACCTTGGTCATGGAGTCATCATTTCTATTTTTAGAATCAAAATCAGGCCACCAGATGCAAAAAGAAGCAAAAATCAAGCCAAAAATTGAAAAATCAAGCAAAAATAAATTAATAAAATCAAGAAAAGCATGGAAAAGGCATGCAAAAATCTGGAAAAATCAAGTAAAAATCAAGAAAATCAAGCAAAGAGCAAGGAAAATATTGAGAAATCAAGAAAAAAAATCACATGGCAAGGGTTTTGTTCCAGAAGATCCAGATAATAGCAAGAAATTCAATGGCATGCACATAAAGAAAGTCACCCAAGGAAGAGTGTCCAAGACTTGAGCAAGTCCGCACTTGGCATGCAAAGCATCATGTCCAACCTTCAAGCTCGCCCAAGATGGAAATGGCAAGACGAGTGAAGTCTGCCATGCTATGTCCAAGCACATGGCTAAGTCTGCTTGGAAGGAGAAGATGATATGTCTTAACATTTATGAAGTCCGCCTCAACCTTGGAGAAAGTTGGCATGAACATGAGAAAGTCCGCCCACCTCTAGGAAGCATGGTAAAGCATAAGCCAAGTCCGCCCTTGGCTGGGAAGGAATAGGGTCAAGCACATCACAAAGTCCGCCCCACCTTGAATGAAAATATCCAAGCACATGTAAAGTCCGCCCAAGCTGTGTCAAAAGCTTCATGAAGTCCGCCTTGGACAAAATAATGAATGGCAAGGCAAGCTTCAAGTCCGCCCAAGGTGAGGATGTCCAGCATGAAGCAAAGTCCGCCCATGGATGGATGTACAAGACAAGTGCAAAGTCCGCCTGGAGAAGTGTCCAAGACAGTCCAAAGTCCACCCTCAAGCATGATGGAAAATTTCTAAGGCATGAAGTGCCTAGAGGGGAGATGAGAATGGCATGAAGTGGATGAAGTCCACCCAGCCAAGAGAGGAAAAGAAAGGCTCAAAAAATTGGCTAAGTAAAAAAATTCAAAAAATTGGAAAGGCACAAGTGAAGTTCGACCTTGCTCAATGGATGGATGACACAAGCAAGAGAAAGTTCGACTTTGCCCAAGCATAGCATGTCCAAAGCAGCTCAAAGTTCGACTTAGCTCAAATAAAATGTCTAAGACTGCAGCAACTCCACTTGGAAGGAAAAGATGATATGTCAAAGTGTTGAGAAAGTCCGCCCCAGTGTAAGAAAAAAGATGGTAAGCACTAGAGAAAGTTTGACTTCTCCCTAGAAATGTTTGTCCAAAGATGAAGAAAGTCCGACCCCCCCTCAAAAAGCAACGTCCGACCCCCCCTCAAAAAGCAACGTCCAAGAGGCCATAAAGTCTGACCTAGGCAAAATGTCTAGACCAATGCAAAGACTAACTTTGCTCAAAGTGAGGAATGTCTAAACCAACATGAAGTCCGATTTGGCCTAAGAGATGTTTGTCCAAAGTGGCTTGAAGTCTGACTTAGGCCAAGAAAGAAAACGTCCAAGCTCATGTAAAGTCTGCCCAAGGAGAGGATTAGAAAATTGACTAAGTGTTGGTACCTTGAGGAGGGAAATTCAGAAAACTGGCTAAGTGTTGGAAAGAAAACAAGAGGAATGAAGAGGAAAATAAAGAAGTGAATAAAATCCTTGTCCAAGGATGGAATTTGTCCTACTTAGTACAAGCCAGATTCAGAATTGAAGGCAAATCCACAGGAAAAGTTCATTCGAGCATGAAGATGGCCATAATCTTGGCTAAGTGTTGAATGGTCCACATGAAGGTGTTACAACATGAACTCAAATAGCCAAAGTTTGGCTAAGTATGGGAAATACTTCACAGAGAAAGTTCCAATTTCCTCCATTGTGGCGATGGAACAGAGGAATTCTTTGCCAAATTCAAGGCACTTGAAAGAAGCAATCGGGACAACTTCTTGAAGGATTTCATCTCCTGAAGAATTAAAGACAAGCTTCCAATCAGAATCAGATGGTGACAAGAAGAGTGTTCCAAACAAATTTCCATACTTAGACAATTTCTTGACACAAATTGGATAATTCAGAGGAATAACACCAATCCAATTCAAGCAGGAGGAATTTCAAAGCAATCAAGAAAGAAAATAACTTCAAGTCTAGACATCTACTCCAAGGGGAGACTTCCAGACCTCAAATGCAAGTGAAGAAGAAATCAAAATCTCAAAGGAGATCCAAGATCAAAGCTAGGAAGGAACAAGCGCAAAGGACAGAGTCGTCAGCAAGGAAAGATATTCTAAGGCAAGCACATGGAACAGGACCAAAGTAACCAAGGAAGACATCCAGCACGCTGAGGTGGCGCCTCGCCATCTTCCAACCAATCAAATTATTCCAAATCAACATGCAACAACTTTCTATTTTATTGTTGGTTTATATTTAGCAGAAGGACAAGTGTCCCCAAATGAAATTTTCTCATTAGTCGAGAGATAGTTGGTTGTGACAAACCCTAATTAGGGTTTTATTTTGTAATCTTGGCCGTTGATCCTAAATCAATCTTGGCCATTGAATTGTAATTGGGGAGCTTATAAATTGAGCTTGCCCCTCATTTGTAAAGTGTGAAGAAAGTGTATGAGATTGTTGTGTTTTGCTACTTCCAATAATAAAAGCTCTTATGCATGATTTGCTTTGAATCCCTTTTATTGTCAAGTGGTTTGCAAGGTTGCATAACTTCTTCAACAATAGATTAGAATTAGATTAGAATTAAGATAGAATTTGCTTTAAATGTTTGTTAAGTGAATGCAAGATTTGATAGTATAGATTTATGGTGAAACGTTGCTCATACTTTCTTTGGATGGATGATTTTCATTCAATGCGTAAAGTTAGCTTGAGCTTATGATTGTGGATGCTTAACTTCAGTCTGGATAAGTATTGTTCTAGGCATGAAAATTATAATCACACCCTTTGAATATTGCACCCACTTTGTGTAGTTGTCCCAAGGAGGCGAAGCAAAACGTGGTTACCAGTTTCACCTAATCTTTACTATCTCTTGAATTCTTAGGAATAAATTAGAACTTCTGAACCCTTATCTCCTTTTTCATTTTGTTTGATCCGAGACCCAAACAATAGAGCTTCATTGTCTATACCTTCATTGTGAATTGAACAAGCCTAGCGTAAGTCCCTTTGTGTATTACCAGCATATCACAACGCCCTTTGAGCTTATCCACACGTCATGATGTGATGTCCCCAATTTTCATATGCCAAATTAAGAATTTGATTAATTAATTAAATATTAAAATTGTCTATATTTATCCTAAAAGGCATTTTATTTATTTAATTTATTAATAATATTTGGCTTTATAAAATATTATGTTGAGAACTTTAGCTTTATAAAGTCAAGTAATTAAATTGGTTGGAATAACAGAATCTGGCGAAGTTATATGGCTTTGAGAGCCGATAGAAGATCATCACGAAGAAATTGAATACAGTCTGGTTTAGAATATTGTGAGCCTGAGAACGAAAACTCTCAGCACACATGGCCATGCTTGGACGAAAACCCAACCATGACCAATTTGTATAATATCTTTAATTATAAGCAATCGTGTATCTTTCTGTGAAATATGGAGTTTGGTTGATTCCCGGAGGACATCGGGGTTCTGTGTTAGTATGGCGTTCAGAAATCAACACGCGTAATGCAGTGGCATTCACAACATCGGCAATCATACTATTAGCGGTTGCATGCATTCCCTGAACATATTCCCATTCGAGTAATCAAGAGTCGGGCAGTTTTGGAGTTACGAAGTCGTGCATTACCAGGGGCCATTTACATATTGCTTCAATATGTGCGCTGGAGTATATACTTGATATCGGGTTTGGTATTGGCAAACCGTGTATCAATTGGCAGCGAAAAAAAAAAAAAAACCTTTATCTGTTGTCCGAGTCCTCATGGATACGGCCGTGTTTGTCTTAGTGGACATTATCGGATGTTTGGACCACTTAATAAAGGCACGCGTTCAATACTAAACTTTCCACTGGCAATGTCTTTTACTCATATTGGTGTTTCATTGGTGCATATAAGGAGACGGAATGTATTTCGTTCCAGGTGTATTGCCGGTGTATATATATTAGTTTGAGCAGACAACCATCATTGGTGCGATTCAGGGTCGGGGTTATCATTATACATTCTTATTGGTCTGATATTCTCGGTTAATGAGGGAAAGTATATTATTTGCGGCTTATTCTTTGGATGATATTCTCATTTGCAACTTAGCACGACAAACTTCACCGGATATCGGGTGTTGACATCGTCATTCTGAGTTTAGTGCCGCGGCAATTGGTGCATATCATTGATATGAATCGTCTTCTTTCAGAGAGTCAGGCTCACCTATAGGAGACGGGAAAAGGCAAAGTTTGTGCATCAATTCGTAACACGAGTGGCTAACTAGCCTCGGGCTTGAGTCTCACGGGTATGTCCTTGATATTGACGTTCAGTATATACTATCTGTGTCTTGCATAGTTGTTCACATGAAAATTATTGTATGAGAATTTCATTATATTCCCTGTAATCTCTGCAAACCTGGAGTGTCTCTAAAGCATTCTATACATGGCTATTCTGTTATTTCCTTGTTCGATATGAATTGAGTCATGATTCAGTGCATACACTTGTCGGAGTTTCCAATTGTGTTTATTTATGCCTTGGAGGTAAAATACAAATTCTGAACCATAATTAAGTTATGTATTGTGCACTGGGATTACTAAGTAACCTGTCCTGTTATTCTGGTTTGCACACATTTTCATGGATGCAATCACATTATGTATAAGTTACACTTAGTCCCACAAGCAAGTTACAAACCAATTGATAGATACAACCAGGAATGTGGCCTGGCATTTGACATTGTAATTCAGAGTAATTATGAACAGTCATATTTAACCTGTGGGAAGGATAGGTCCGCTTGGGAATTATTTGATAATAATCAGAGTTGGTTGTTGAACTGAGAAACTATATTGTGCAAGTAGTTTGATAAATAACATTGTCGAACTTGGTAACCAATTGATAATCATGGCCTGATCGGTTGGGGTTATTACACATGACCTGACAAAAGAAACCTTGGAATCACCATATGATCTTCTCGCAATCTTAGCATATGCAGTGGTTTTTCAAGAGAGGATAGAGTGTCTTTGGACATTTTATTCTGTGTGTTCGGTGGATGATAAAACGTACACCAATAGGACATTATAGAGTCCCTGGAGAAATTGGAAAGGCCATAAAAGGGATATTACACGTTTAACACACAGATCTTGTAGGATTATAAAATATTGTGTGAGAAGTCTGGGAGGATGGTCAAGAAGTGTATCTTCTTCTTCACTCACTATTAAATAATTTTACATTGCTTCCTATGGAAGTTGTAGTATTATAAATTATTGTGTGAAAAGTCTAGGAGGATGGTCAAGAAGTGTATCTACTTCTTCACTCACTATTAAATTATTCTAGATTGCCTCCTATGGAACTTGTCTTCTTTTGGCTTCCTTTTGTACACGTTCTTATACAAATATATCCTACAAATAGACCAAATAGTTTGTAACATCATCTCTCTTTGTTGATTAGATTCCACTTGTTCTTCAATCGGCTGTCCTATTTCTATGGCCATCTTTTTTTCTACTTGACTTCTTAAAGGCAGTGTTGCCAAATGTTAAATTGATAAATAACCATCTATTGCAGAGTAAATGGATTAAATACACATTTTAAATGATTTATACTAGAGTTATAGAGTAATTTCAATAGAGTTATAGAATAATATCACAATTGCTTTTATTTATTTCATGTATGCTCTTTTACAAAAAAATGGAATAAGGGAACAATTCCAACATTGGCCCCCTTCCCTAACTATAAAAGCTCTATATAAACTCCTTGACGGTTGCCAAACAACTACAACCATTGACAACTACCAACATTGTTACCTTGTAACTTCCACAAGATGACAAAGCATTAACATACTCGTCGGAGATGACTAGAAAATACAACATAACTTAATACAAAAACAGCTATCTATAGACGAGATATGTTCATGATAATGGAGGGCTGACCCATTTGGCTCATGGGTAGTGAGGTAGAAAGTCAGGCTCTTGGGTCAAGTTGTATATCTTTGGGTATTAAGGCATAGTGGGTTTAGGGGCTTGCTTTCTAGCTTGCATGAGGCTATTTTCAGATTGCACAGTTGTTTGATAAGATCTAGGTAGAGTTCTTCCTCCCATGGACTGCATCATCCTAGATATTTTGGGGTTAAAAGCTTGCAAGAAGTATAAGAATGCCATTATTGGAAAGGAGATTTTTTCAACTTGATGCTAGGTTTGGAATGGATTCCAACATGACCCCTTGATAGTAGCAAGTTTTTCTACCAAGGTGAGGTCATCTCCATTGTCTTTGAAGTGATCCTAGAGCTGTCAACCAAAGCATTTCAGTTTGTGACCAAGCTTGAAGCTAACCCTTTGATCCAATTGATGATTTTTCCTTATAAAGAAGTGGCTAGGAGTCTTAGTGTGACACTTGGGGCCATGATAAGGTGTACAACATTGAGATTCAATACATCTTGAATATGCTCTAAGGGGTTTAAAAACCTTACAACTGTTGAAAAATAAGGCAAAGCTTTTAGAGCCAAGACATGGAGGTCATTCCATTATTTTATAATTAACAGGCTCCTAGATTCCCAAGAGACAATAGGCTCAGCCATTGGTAATGCCATAACAGCTCTTTGAAAGAGGAAACTTGGCGTTGGTCTCAATTTAGAGCCAAGACATGGAGGTCATTCCACTATTTTTTAATTAACAGGCTCCTAGATTCCCAAGAGACAATAGGCTCAGCCATTGGTAATGCCATAACAGCTCTTTGAAAGAGGAAACTTGGTGTTGGTCGCAAGACTATAGGTAGAGATAGAGAATGGGTGTTTTGCAAAGAGGCAAGAGTCCCTATGAGCCCTTAATCCCATGAATCCTATGAATATTTTTACCTAGAGAATTAAACATTTGTTGTACTCTTCCTTGATTGCTAAAGTTGTCACCTTGAAGATGATAATGAACACAACATGGACTTTTTGTGCTTACATGTGGGGGTAAGTAATATGCACCTTCATGTTATTAGGGACTGTTTGAGGGTAATAGTAAAAGACAACGTTATTATTGTTAAGGAGCTTGTAATTCCAACAAACTATGTAATACCACATCAAATTGAAGATGGAGAGAGAGGAGATAAACTAAACTAAAATGTTATAAGAGGTAAAACTAGAAGTGATTTAGAGAACAAACGTCTTTTCTTTCTGAGCTTCTCTCATCTTTTGCAAAACATGATCATACTAAATATGTATGTTGTTGGGACACAATATTGAGGCAATGAATTTGTAATTTGATGATGGTGCATTTTCTTTTCCTTTTTTGGTCAGTGAAATTATCTTCCATCAGTAAAGAGCAAATTGGTTACATGCAATTTGGTGTTCTTTTTGAAAAAGCATATTAAAAAACATGGACATATGTAACTCTACTGTTAATTATTTGTCTTCTCCAGTATAAAATTATAAATCATTATTACCTTGACAGAAATAGCTATATTTGTTGTTGCTTGTAAGAACCTATACACTATATCACACCTTACATTGATTGTAGAGATGCATAGGCGAACTTGGCTTAGATGAATTTCATGTTTACTCAAGATGCCTGAAGTTGCTTTACTGTCATGGTGCTCCTATGTATGCTTGCACAGGAAATTGAGCAGTCGCTTCCATGTGTTTTCCTGAATTAAATCATGTAGCTTCTAATCTCTTTATCTGCTACTTAAGGAATGGTGAAATATGGTGCCATGCTGTTTCCTGCAAGCTGCATTTTAGTAGGAACATTTTTTGGATGCCTCTGGACGCAATAGTTGAAGAGGTTGCAACTGTTAAACTAGTTAGATTTTTTGGATTTTATTTTCCTACCTTCCATAACTTGCTTAGTTTCACAAGTCATGATAGTTAGACATGCTTTTCTCCCCCCCCTCAAAAATAATTTAGTCAGAAATTTATTACTTAATGTTGTAATGGTGGGTGTATCATTTCACTTAATTTTTGAAATGGCATCAAATCAATTTATATTTTGGCAATTGCAGGTGTACTTCACTGTATATGAGCAATTAAAAAAATTGCGACAGCCACAAAAGGGTAATCTATATTTATATGCAGTCATCTTGCTAAATTTTGTGTTTGTATTGAGATTTATGGTTCAATCATAGCATGGATAATTGAATTCTGTTTGATTTGATACAATTTCAATTCAGTGTGCTTTTTCTAATTATTGTACTCTTATATTATATTATATGATTGTTTATCCTGTAGATCCACATAATGAAATTTCAGTAGGATCCAATATGATAGCTGCAGCAGGGGCAGGTGCTGCCACTGCTCTTGTTACCAATCCTTTATGGGTTATAAAGACCAGGCTTCAGGTGAGTGGAATAATTTGATATGCTCTTGGTTGGATAAGGAATTATAATGCTTTATCTTTCTTTTACTTAACATGTTCAAGCTGATTTTATGTTGAGATATTGAAGATGATACGTTGATATGAATTTCATGCCAATCTAATAAGGATGTTTTGATATAGTTTATCACCAAAATGTTTCCTTTGGTACATCTACTTTCACTTATGCAACCACAAGTTCATCAAAGAATTGAATATAAATTATAAACAGTACATTTAAACATCTCTTTGTATTCATGGTCTGCATTTGAAACACTATGGTAGTTTGTTTAACTGCTTTAGCTTTACCCCTGCTATTTATGATTTTAATTATTTAAATTTTATTTACATTTCATAACTGGGAGTCTGGGTGGTGCAGGATGTAATGTCCCCTTCTCATCAGTAATCTGTTCTGACACTCATCAGCCTATTCCGGAAGCCTGTAGGCGTGTGTGAGGTAAAATTAGGGTTTCTTGTTCTGAGGTTCTTTGGCATTTTCTGAGAGTTTACTATTTATAGTAAATTCTATTTTAAGCAGTATGGAGTTTGTCAGCCTTCAGTACTTCATTTCCAGTTGGAGCTTTCATTTGCAGTTCATGTTTGACCTCTTAAGGCATTTTTATGTTGAATAAAGGCATCAAGGTTATATTTTGCAGTTGACCCCTTGGCCTAGCAAGACAACTTAAGTTGTGTTTAAAAAGGGGACTTGGAAGGGGTATGCTCTCATAAAAGTGATTTAATTTTTTAATAAAGACAAATGCCTTGAGAAATAAAGTGGACACCTTTTTGAAGGAGTTAATATTTTAAAATAAAGATTTTTATATTGCCTTGTAAAGTGGACGCATTTTTGAGAAGCTGAATGGTTATGTGGAAATTTGAAGAGTCTTTGTGACTGTTGGCGTCTTTTCTTGAGGAGTTGAAGAGTCTTCTACTCTTCTATAAAAATGAAGGCTTTATCTTAGCTTTGGGATCGATTCATGTTATTATACTGTTATGCTGTCGGAATGACAAATGAATTCTTGCTTCGAGGATGCTACCTCCTAGCCAATCATCCAATTTCATGTTTGAAATACAACATCTAGTTGGAATTTGCTGCTTCTCATCCAGACTAGCAGATTGAGCTCAATTGTGAAGAAATTTTGAAGATTCATCAATTTTGGTTTTGCTGTTTCATCTACAGCTGAAGGTGATTTCATGTTATATCTTTATTTCCAGTTTGAAATTGGTTCTGGGCATTTTACCATTCTATTTGCTGTTCAAGGGCGCCCCTTCCTGCCAATTCTTGGATTTTATTTCTGAGAACTTGATTTTTAAAGTGAAATCGCCCCTTCAAGGAGGGCCGTACTTTTCTGGAAGTACATTGGGATTCGTGCAAAATTAATAAGAGTTCTTTGAAGCTGTTTCATCACCTCAGTTTGGTCGCCTTCCTTCTAGCAATCATTTGCACTTGGTCTCATTCGATTGGAGGTGAAATGAGTGAGTTATGAATAATTCTTTGGTTTTCCCAGTTGCTGATTGAAATTTCCAGTTTTCTGTTTTTTGTATCAGACTTTAGTACTGATTTTTGATGCATTATCAGCAGTTTGAAGAGTTAAATAATTGTAAGAAATCATCTATTACTCTTGTGTTTGAAGATTATTGTAATTCTTTGTAATTTGCAGCTTATTTCTTATTTGTACAAACTGTAAACAGTAGTACTGTTCCAGTTTAAATTGCTGCAATTAATTCTTATTCTTCACACATAAGTACCCCTAGATGGTTTACTGCCAGTGTGGATAATCTGATTGTAATATTCTTGTACCCACTTTATAGTGGTGAATCCCCACAACTCTGTGGATGCCCCGCCGTAGCGGACGAATTGTTTTAATTGTAATCTTTTCCCCCCACTGTTTGGTGGTAGTGTGGAAATGCTCTTCATGGCTGGTTATCCGCCTATCAATTTCTAGCTTCAATTAAACACTCCGTCATATGTTAGCACCTCGCCCTCAATGGGATCTTGAGTGCACATTCTTGACGTTGAGTAGTTCTTTCAAGTTTGGTTTTCAGTTTGATGCTAACGCTAATCCAGTTAACTATTGCTGGTTATGTTGTGTAATTCCTTCAAAAAAATTGGTTAGCATATTTCACAGGAGCACCCATAGGTTAAATTCATAGGTTGTCTAGGACAGTGTTGTCTAGGACAACTAAGCAATAAAGCTTAGTTCATTTGGATGTAAGCGTTAATGGCATATTTTTGTTTGGGTGTTGATCATCTGATGAAGGTCATGTTGACCAATGGATAGGCCTAAGGCTTTTGCACAAGTAAGGTTTTGACCTTTTTAGGATTTTTATGAGTTTCTTCTCAATTTTTGCAAATAATGCTCAATGGGAGCTACAAGCGGCCAAGAAGAGCCCAAGTGAGTGAATAACTGAATTGGAGACCCTATTTATGGAATGCCTCGGCATTGGATGGGGGTTAGAAGCATTGGTTATGTTTTGAAGTTTTGAAAATTCAAGAGAAGCAGTTATGTTTGTGTGCTAATTTTTCTGATTTTTGCTTGAAGTGCTGCTTTAATGGATTGAACAAGGTACTGTAATTAGTGTAGGATGTAGTGTAGCTATCCTTCAAGCTTTGTGTGGCATTTAGATAGTTTTCTAATTCGTTTTCAGCATTATTTGTAAATAGTTTTGTTTCTACACTGTTGCTGGTCTGAACCAGATAGTTTTGTGAAAATGGAGTGTTAGTTCACTTTCCCACCGTACAAATTGTACGACCCTTTGGGAACAGTGACTAGACTCCATGGTTGTAAATATTGTAGGGTTTAGGTTCTTTGAAAGTACAGGAGCTGATGGGAAAGTCTTGCCCTAGGCGAGCCAGGAAAGAGTCCGGCTAGGGAAGACCTTAGTGCAGAGCACTTAAATTGTAGGGGTGTCAACTTTTTGACAAATCACTGTTTGGAGAAGTCAGATGAGTGTCTTGCCAAGATATAGCATGGAGGAGGAAGCTCCATCAATCCATCTGATGTGAGAAATGCTTAACAGTTTGAGAGCAGCCAGGAAAGGGCTTGAAAGACCTAATTTTGGCTCATTTTCAAGTTAGGGCGTTGTACGGACAACTGAGACCCAAGACCCCAAAAATCCTGGAGAGGTGGGCATATGAACCAGGAATCCCAAGAAAAGATTGGGGTGTTCTTTGGAAAGTTTTGAGAACTTACCTGTTTTCTCGGAGAAAGAGGCCTAATTGGGGCTCCTAGGGCTAGTAGCCTTTTAGACCTAAATGAGGGTTTGGTGGAAGCGACTAAGAAATGGAGTCAAGTGGACCCTCAAGAACCAAGATAGGATAGATTAAAGTCATTAGAAACACCTCCACACCCCTGCAAAGCTAAATTAAATATTTGGAGGATTTGTAGCCTTTAGGGTGGATTAAGGGCTAAAGCAAGGGTTTCAAGATTGCACCAAGTCTTGACTTGGTAGGAGAATCTTTATTGATAGTTGGGTTGGCAAATAGAAACCAGGGGACCCTAAGAAGGAAGAGGTCCTATAGGTTGCAAGTGGTGGAGTGAAACACCCTAGAAGTCTTCCAAGCAAGACCCAAAGCATGAAACAGTGATTGTTTCATCCAACCTCCCTATCACTGGGGGTTCTTTTCACCTTAGCACTTTACAGTTGTAACTGAAACTTAAAATATGTTTGAGTCCTATTGAAATCTTTATTGACATGTAAATCTTTATCAAGTCAATCAGGGACATGGTCAGGAAGTTGATGCTGCCCCTGTGCCTGCAGCCATTCAAAGGCCTTAGGCTCATCCATCTTCACCAAACTGGTCCAATGCTGAAATGATGCACTCAGAAGATTCAGCAAAAACCAACAATGTTTATGAGGAGGCTAGTCCTGGTGGTTTATTTATTTTCTCTCGTGAACTTGGGAAAGCATGGTGTAATTCTCCCATTGCAAATTCTCAACCTCCTCCACCATATAAATTGAAAAACACCATAAGATATAGTGAGGTTGCCATATTATGTGATTGTAGGCAGCCCATAGGGAATGTGGTGCAGTTAGCTGTGTTCTTAATCACGTCTTAACTTTCTTTCATTCTCTTGATTGAAACAACTTTTTATAAAAAAGATATAGCAAGGCTTTCCTTATTATCTGTGGGCAGCCCATAGGGAATATTATGCAGCTACTTTTTTTCTTAGTTATGTCTTTTATTTTCTTTAGTACTCTTGAATGTTGTAGCCAGGTGTTGAAAGTATACTAACAGCTTTTGATCATAAGATTCTGCCAGACAAGTGCCGTTGTAAAGAATTTCTGTTTTCAGAAATGTGCCTGGCCTAGGGAGATTTTCTTTTCCTAGGCTGGACAAGATGTAATATTACAAACTTCAATTGTTTATATTTCATATTTATCTCCCAAACAAAATCTAAACATGTTCAGTTTATCTTTCCTGAAAGAATTAAGTTGTTCTAAATGTAAAGGAGACCAGACTTCCAGTAAGGTTGATTTAAATTAATTGCTTCTAAATGAAGGAGATGGAAACAAGGCAAACATCTGCGCAAAACTCTATCCTATAATCTTTGACCATTGACACATCTTTTAGTCATATCCCTTGTGAGTGCAAGGTGCCAACGGAAAATTGTAGTAAATGTTAGTTACAATCAATATTGTATAATTTCATCTACCCACATCAACAAACTATTTTCAATAAACACTTCTTTAACTAAAACTATCAATCAACTGTGCAAGCCCTAATTTACATGTTTCCTCTTAATTAGATACAACTGTTGTGTTTCTTTACTCTCATAGTTGTATCTCCTTTCCGAATCTTATGTTTGAGTATGAAGGCCCATAGATAAAGGCTTATATTTTTACTACTGGGATCATATGTTGATCTTTGGCTGTTTTTTAAGTTTTGCAATTCATCAACTGCTTTGTTGTAGATAGAATAAGATACACATTAGCTATGTTGCACTTTCAATTAGTCAACAAGTATGGGTATGGCTTGTCGGCTGATTGAATTAGTTTGGATAGTTGCAAATGGTTGGAACTCCTTGGCAATAGGTTTGTATATTGTATGGTGAAGGACACTGTTGTTGACCATACTATGCGGATTACAACAGTGTATGGTGAGGGAGTTTGGAGTAGTTCATATGGCGAGTGAGGCTAGAGAAAACTCTATGACAAAGGAGTTACCAGGACGTACGGTATGTGTAGATTGGGGGGTCATACAATTGAATGAGGGAGATGGTACCCAGACTTTGCAGATGTCTGATGATGAATTTGCTAGATGGTTGTACAATTGGGCAAGAGAGATGGTACAACAAGAGGGAATGTAGCCAACCGTATAGTGAAAAGAAACACAACTCATATGATGTAAAATAACTCAGATTGTACCATGGACAAAATTAAGGCAATCTACACAATGAGAATTCATAATTCAAGCCATACCCTAGACATAGCTAGATAAGGCATTACAATAGAAAACTTTGAGTTTGAGTCAAGGCGTATGGTAGCATTAAAGGAAGTAGGCCTACAATGGTTCTTGTAGGCCGTGCAGTCCAAGGTGAGTTGCAATATTTACTTTTTCTTATTTTATTATTTTCTCCAATTTTTCACTGAGTTTCCTTTTTTTGTTATTATTTTTTGCAATATAATATTGTCAGTTTTTCCTTTTTTTTTTTTGCTTTTTCTTTTCCCACACTTCGAATTTAATTTTTGCAATTTTACTTCTCATGCCTCATTATACAACTGTAATCAGCATAATTAGTTAAAAGTAAATAAAAAGCAATAGAATAAATAAAATAAAATAATACATGTTTTTTCAAGAATTAGTCCTCGATAATGATTAGTGATCGGGTGGTAGCTGACAGTTGGTGTCCTCAACCAACCCGACTAACCATTTATAGTGCCAAATCTGATGTAATTGAGGGGAAGCACAAATGTGATACATTGTAATGTTTGCAGCCTTATAAATATAATATCAATACAGTATTCTGTGCAATGACTTGTGACTGGTTTATGCTTTCAATGCTATTTTGTACTTTAGTTTACTCTGTGTTGTAACTACCACTTAGCGAGTAAACATTTGGCGCTGTTGCCTAAGTGTACTTAGGGAAATCACCCGACGGTAAGATGGCGTCATGATGGTTCGACCGATGGAAGAGCCTGTACAAACAAATGAGGAAAGAGAAGACGATTTGACAGGATTTGGTGAACCTATGGGACATATCGTTAAAGGATCATGTATGGAGGGAAGCTCTCAGGCGAGAGATACCTCAAGTAGTCATTTGGGACAAACTACAAGTGAACGAAAAGGTCGATCATCTCCTCAACCAATTACCAAGGTTGCTGGCTTGCCATTTCATCATCTTGTAGGATCTTCAAGCGGAGAGCGACTAGGAACGCCGAAGGCAACAAATACTGCAACGGCACGAGGAGAGTACCAAGCAGGAAGAGGAAGAATGTGATACTAGTTGGAGACGTACTCTCGACAACCAATGATCGTACGACCAACCTTTAATGCCCGTACAACCTAATAAAGATAAGAACTGAGTACCAATCAGGCAAGAAACATAGGAAGAAAAGGTTTGGCGATCACCCAGGTTACAAGAGCAAGGAAACTGATGGTGAAGGCTAAAGCAAATTGATAAAGAAATTAATGAAGATATAACTAAAATAAACCAATCTATTACAAGAGCACACAAAAACCTTGATGAAATAGACCAATCTATCAGAAGAGCACACCAAAATATTGTCGAGGAAAGGGATGAAGGACCCTTCAGGACACCGTGCATGGAAAGATACAAAATTAATGAAAATGAAAATGAACTAAGTGAAGAACTCGAGAGCAATATCCGATGCATACGAGAGTTGTCCATATTGGACGATGATGAAGGGCTGAGGACTGGAAGATCTGAGCCTAAGACCCCAGGGTAGAGGGAGTACCTGAACAAAACCCAGGAGACTCGAGGTGTAGAGGACGCTGATAGAGGACGTGGGGGAGACTCGTACGTGGTTGAGAGTGAAAGTGATGCACCGGGACATAACAAGAGAACCAGTCCAGTCAGGTCCAACACACAAGGAGGGCATCGGGGAAGGATGGTGACTCTGCCAGCTGAGAGGTAGAAGTTGCCAAAATTTATAGAGGACGGATTAGAAGATCCAGTATAGCATTGCAAGACGTGCAAGATGATTTGGATAGCCAATAGACAAGATGATGTGGATTATTGGCTAAAAACATTCCTGGCGATGCTGAGGGACAGTGCCATCGACTGGTACACAGAATTGGACCAAGTACACAAGGCATCGTGGAGATTACTCAAGAAGGCATTCCAACATAAGGTCAAACTCCTTAGGGATAACAGTGAAATTGTAGCAGAAATCTACAATACGGAGCAAGGGAAGCATGAGAACGTACAACCTATAACTGGAGACTGAAAGACTTATTGGGAAAACTAGAGGCTCAGCTGATCGACGGGTTAAAGAAGCGATGGTTCATCGAAGGCTTGCTTTTGTCGCTGAGGAAAAAAATGAAAGTCATACCTCTGTCATCGTACATCGAAGCGTACACTCAAGCGATGGATATAGAGAGCGAAAACAAAACATCCTCTCGAGGGAAAAGGAAGATGAACGACGAGGAGAGTACGGACAATAGCGACGGTGAGTCAAAAATGGCACAAGCACTCTGGAAGGATATGATAAGAATGATGAAAGAATTAAAGGCCGATAAGGAGAGCAGGAAGGAAACCAAAGAACTGTGGTGTAAGGATTGCAATGGGGAAGGTCACACAAAAGAAAACTACCTGAAGAAGATGTTCTACGATATCTGCCAAGTGATGGGACATTCTGTTAAGGAATGCCCATACAACTTAAAAGCAAGAAGTGTACAAGTACTCTTTGCTCAGGGAGAACCATCAACACTGCCGAATACACCATCAAGACCTTAGAACAACTCCAACACGTCCCTTGGAGGGTACCGAAATAACCAGAGGAGCAATAATAGTACCCCACAAAGCGAGATATAGTACGATGGTAAAGGAAGGCCCATAATACAATGCTGGAAGTGCAACAAATGGGTCCACTTCGCCAAGGAATGCTAGAATGGTCAAGGTTTGGGGGGAAGATTGTGCAAGTGGTGTGGACTAGGTGATCATGAAGACAACGAATGCCCCAAGCAGAAAGGCATCCATATGCTAGAGGTGGAGGAACAAGAGGTACTGGCTATCACCAGAGCGCAAGCGAAGAAGGCCACGTACCTAGACCCACGTACGAAGAAGCAAAGAATGAGGGAAGCAAAAGTAGAAGTGGAACTGGTGATGAAAAAAGAAAACAAAACACCTCTAGAGAATTCAGGCACCTCTCGGTGGTCGGAGGCGGAAACCAACATCGTACAACAGGTACTGCAGACCACCATACTGATAAAAGTAACTAACCTTCTCCAAATTTTGTTGCAGTTGGGACTGGTGATCACAAACATCGTCGAGGATGGCAAGCAACTACGATCGGAGGACCGAAGGAAAGAATTGGTACCAGAACCACCACCGTACGGTGAACAAACCATTGACCCAATACTGTTGACGACAAACATCGAGAAGATGCCAACGGTTGTTCAAATGGAGATCAAAGGGAAAATTTTGACAAACACTATCATCAATGGATGATCAAGAGTCAACGTATTACCTAAAGAAACATGGAAAAGTCTTGGGAAGCCAACACTTTGGCCACCGACATTCCAACTCGTGGGTGCCGATCAGCATGGCATCAAACCATTGGGAACATTGTTGGCACAAAAGGTGATGATCGGAACACATCCATTCCTGCTAAACTTCATAGTCATCCCACTACAGAGGAAGGTGTACGATGTGTTGCTCGGAAGAGGGTGGTTGGTGGCAGCTAGAGCAAATCACAATTGGAAGAAACACGCTATCCATAGAGAGCAATGGGAGGAAGTATGTGATCAACCTGAGGAATCAAGCAATCAGTGAAAAATTGGCAACATCAAACTCAGAATCGGAGAGAGGAGGTGGAATGGAGGAAGGAGGAACCATAGAGCCAAATGATGAAGGCATCCTAGACCTCCATAAGTTCTCGGAGGATGAGACAAATTCATTGAATGGATTGGTCCATTGGCGAATGGAGGACTATGAAGTTTTTCAACAAGAGTGCAACATGCTACAAGTCAAAGATGAAGGGACGGGGGAAGACAATGCATCAACAAGCCAATCGTTCCCTTCGGACTATGGAGAATACATAGGAGTGGCCAGAGTAGGTGACACACCAGCACATCACTTCGAAGGAGATAAAGTGATCAAGTACGCGGAACTGAACATAAAGAAGGTTAACCTTGGGGAAGAAGATAATCCCCGTATGATCCTAGTGAGAGATGACTGGAACCCCGTGCTAAAAGCAACTGCATTCAAAATTTTCATGGAGTACAAGGACGCCTTTGCATGGACGTACAAGGACTTGAAGGGTGTACCTCTAGAGTTGTGTGTACACTGAATTCCACTTGTACCCGAAGCACAACCCATACGGAAAAGATCCTACCGGATGAACAAAAACTACGTCATGAAGGTACAACAAGAAATTGAAAAGATGCTCGAGGCTGGGATCATATTCAAGGTAGAAGTGAGGGACAAAGTGTCACCAATTGTGATATCTTTAAAGGAGTTAGAGCAGATCCGTATATGTGTACACTTCCAAAGCCTCAACACGGTGATGATAAAAGGTCCTTTCCCGATCCCATTCACCGATTCAATATTGGAGGAAGTTGTGGGTCACAAGATGTATTCATTCCTTGATGGGTTTTCAGGGTATAATCAAATAAGCATAGCTGAAGAAGACAAACTTAAAACAACGTTCGTTGTTGAAGATGAAGTGTATGCATACAACCGGATGCCATTTAGTTTGTGCAACGCCCCAACAACATTCCAGAGGATCATCCTGCATATATTTGATAAGATGTCCGTAGGGAACTTCAAAGCATTTTTGGATGATTGGTTCATTTTCAGTAATGAACAAACACATCTGAAGCCCCTTCAAGAATGCATGGAACGCTATAGAGCAGCTCGGTTGGCACTCAACCCCAAGAAGTGCTGGTTAACGGTACCCCAAGGGAAACTGCTCGGACATATAGTCTATAAGGCAGGACTAAAGATCGATCTTGAAAAAATCCGGGTGATCATGCAGATGGAAACACCTCAAAATGTCATGGGAGTGAAGTCATTCCTCGGTCACGTTGAATATTATAGACGGTTCATAAAAAACTTTGCCCCGATATCATACCCATTGGACATACTTATGAGGAAGGGGCAATCGTTCAAATGGACTGAAGCACAAGAAGCAGTCTTCAAGGAATTAAAGGTATGGCTGATTAGTTCACCAATCTTGGTATACCTGGATTGGAGCAAGGAGTTTCACGTGCACATGGATGCTTCGAACTTTGCAATCAGAGCAACATTGGCACAAGTGGGCACTCAAGGATTAGACCATCCGGTGTACTTCCCCAGTCATTTATTGTCTAGAGTGGAGAAAAACTACAGTATGATGAAGAGGGAAGCCTTAGGAATGGCGTACACTATGCAGAAGTTTAGGCACTACCTACTGGCGACCCCCTTCATATTTTATGTGGATCATCAAGCACTGATGTACCTAGTGAACAAAATGATCATTCAAGGAAGGGTAAGCCAATGGTTGCTACTCCTGCAAGGGTTTCCATTCACCATAATTGTACAGTCGGGGAAGAGCCATGTCATCACAGACCAACTTTCAAGAGTACAGTCTGACAAATCACCTAATGGTGTGTAATGAGCCGAGCTAATTTTTTGTTTTGTTTTTCCAATTACAATTACAATCAACACACACCCGTTAAGGTTAGCTCTAAAACCAAAACGATGCGAAAAACAACTCTAACCAAGGATGTACACTAGGATCCCGATGTTGGGCAAGGTGTGAGCATATGGTCAGAGGATCTGATGCAAATGCAAAACTGGAAGGGAACTCTAACCAAGAATGCGTCTAGGATAGATGAGCATATGGTTAGAGGATCTTATGCATGCTGAGCTGAAGGTAACTCTAACCAGGATGGCGTCGAGAGATGGCGAGCATATGGTCAGCGGGTCCCTAAAAACTACTAACTGAAAGTAAATAGGAGGCAAGCCAGCCTCTTCCACTTATTCAGCGTGTAAATGTAACCAAATCTCAATCAAACTAGGAGCCTAAAAACTAAGGATATTCTAAGTGTAAGAATTCTACTTAAAATTCTAAGTCAGATTTATTTTCACTAATGCTGAATGTGCTGATTGCAGAACATTAATAATTTCGATGTTTGCATATCAATGATGGAACAATGTTAAATACCTTTGGAGACTTGCCTCTAAGAGACGCGTCTCATGAGAGGATGTGTCCCTTTGGGCGTGCGGGTCTCAAAGACAACTGACTAACACTCGGTTTAACAAACTTAATACATATTCCCTCACATACATGGCGGATATATATTATATGAGTTCCGATTTTATTCAATGCAGAATTTGATTATCATTTTATTATTTTGAATTTATGCATGCTTATAAATTCGTTTTACTTATTTTCCAAAAATATGTTTTAAGGATTAAATTCGATCACATATAAATGATGATGATGCTATTTAGCAATCATCATTTATATCTGACCGAAGCTATATCCCATTAACACTCCCTCTTAGCTAGGGAAGATATTTCAAATCAAATAAGTGGAGATATCACCTTCACACGTGATATCGAAGATATGATAGGTTTTCTCAATATTGTTAAGTCACATGACATTCTTCATAACACATCTTCATTATGGTATGTGCACTGACATCAAGTCACATGATGTCTACCATAATTCATGGCATATCCACGGATATATAATTATCCACCATGATTATCTCTTAAGGATAACAATGATCTTCAAATGATATCAAGTCCCATGATATTCATCAAAAGTGTCCAAGAGATACTATCATGACATGTCCACAGATATCAAGTCACATGATATCTATCATGATAGTTCAACTCATCATTGTAGAGTCGTCACTGTACATGTAGAAACCCTAGGTTTCCCCCTGTTACTGTTCTGACTGTTATTTTTAGGTTTTCTGACGTTTTTCTGAAGTTTGTGATTTTTTTGTAATTTTTATGTTTTCAATGCAATAATGAATAGTACGGCTTTACCAGAAAAATGAAATAAATTCAATAAAAAATACTAGATCTTCAATGTATATGGAAAATACAAGCTAGATAGAAGGCGTATCATTTATTGACTCAAAAGATCTCAATACAAGATGATCTGATACTTGCAATTGTAAACAATGAATTTTTATCATGAAAAGAACCTGATTTTTCCTGGTACGGCTGAAGGTACAAAACAGTACGGCAGAAATAAATATGCTCCTTCTCCTGCTTTCTGATGAATGCAATAAACTCCAGCACTGAGGGCGCCAATTTTGATGCAACTGTGAAGCAAGAATGGTAGGCGTTTTTCCCAATATGAATGAACACGAGTTTCTGCACAGGTACGGCCTGACAAGAAGGTACGGCCTGTCAGAAATCTGATTTAATTTGTACGGCCTCCTCACAAATGATGTCCAAGACTCTGTGGATGATGCGCCAAGAAGAATAGATGATCTCTGATACCAAACAACTGAAGAAAGACTGAAGATGATGAATCTACTGAAGCTCTGTAGTTTTCTCTGAATAAGAAAACCTCTGTAGGCAATGAATCAAGTGATATTGCACACTCTCTAAATTGCTTTCCGCTGGAGATGGCTCGTTCTCCAAGGAATCGAACGTGAAACCCTAAGTCTCAGGCTCAGACCAAAAATTGATCAATATCAAACTCAATAATCTCATAATGCACAAATCCCAATGCAAAATCCTCAAATACACTGAAAAGTGCGATTCCCTTGAAAATAGGGTTTTAATTAATATTTGACTTTTAATTTTCTTATTTCTCCATAGTTCTCCGTCAAATATTTAAATCATATTTTAAATGTTAAACTGGCCCCCTTTTCATGATGGCGCACCCCTCAAGGAATAAACACTTAAGTTATAATATTAAATTATAACTTTATATTATAAACGTTAATTAATTAATATTTAATCAATACGATCAAATATTAATATCTCCCTCGTTTCTAACCCGATGATCGATCCGTCTGATGCTGACGAACTCTGAAGTGATTCTTGATGCCGCCACAACCATACTGCTAAAAATAGCAGTGGTCCCACACTGCCTGCCAGGAACTGCTAAAAATAGCAATTCTGCAAATAGTCTCCGATTGAGCCAGAACGAAAGACAACTGATCAATCCCT
>VDFB02281492.1:311203027-311369274 GCA_007258455.2 Sequoia sempervirens
TCTTCATCAAAATGTCGCCGAGGTGCATGTGGTGAATAACCATTCCGCGAATGCTGCGGTAGAATCCACACAAACCGAGAAACCCTCTCAAGCATTAATGGGGTTGGCGGTGTGGGCCAATCAACAATGGCGGATCTTCTCAGGATCCATACGCACTCCATCCGCACCGATAATATGACCAAGGTATAGCAATTCGGTCATCCCCAAGTCACACTTGGATTCCTTGGCGTACAAGGACTCCCTCTCCAAGATGCTCAATACAGTCTCCAAATGAGCCAGGTGCTCCTGCCAAGTCCGACTGTATATCAGAATGTCATCGAAGAAAACCAACACAAACCTCCTCAGCAAAGAATGAAATCCTCTGTTCATGGTAGACTGAAAGGTAGCTGGCGCGTTAGTGAGCCCAAATGGCATCACTACGAACTCGAAGTGCCCACAATGACATCTGAAGGCTGTCTTCTCTATGTCCTGCTCACGGACTCTAATCTGATGATAACCTGACCGTAAATCAATCTTCGTAAAATAACATGCCCCATGAAGCTCATCAATCAACTCATCTATCCTCGGTATCGGGTATCTGTTTTTAATTGTCCTCTTATTCAGGACCCTGTAATCAATGCACATGCGCAACGTTCCATCCTTCTTCACCAATACAACAGAAGAAGCGAACGGCGACTTGCTAGGTCTAATGTGACCCATAGCCAATAACTCCTTTATGGTTTTCTCAATCTCATCCTTCAATCTTTTCGGATGCCTGTAAGGAGTTATCATGACGGGTTTTGCACCCTCCTCGAGCTCAATGATGTGCTCTATCCCTCTATCTGGAGGTCTACCTGGTGGAATATCACTGAACACCTTATCATGCTTGATTCTGATCTTCTGAATGTCCGGATGATACTCTGTCTTTTGCTGTCCCTCCTGTAAAGGTGCTAAATGACATTCGGCAGCCCACTCTACCATGTCATGACGCATGAGCCGCTCCATTCGGCGAAAGGAAATTGTTTTAAGGTCGCTGTCCCGTATTGCCTTAAGAATGTGAGTCTTCCCGTCGACCTCAAAACGTATCTCCATATCCTTGAGACGAAGTGTGACCTCCTCCAATGAGTGCAACCACTTCATTCCCAATACTAAATCAATGTCTCCCATATTGACAACATAATAATCTGCCTTGAACTCATAGTTGTTCAAGCGTAATGGAAGATCTCTAATCATGCGTTCGCATCTCAAAGTGTACCCATCTGCCACTTTGACTCTGATGCCCTCAAACTCCTCTGTGATAAGCCCTCGTTTCTCAGCGAACCTAGCATCAATAAAATTATGTGTAGCTCCTGTATCCAATAGGGTAATGACCCTCTGACCTGCTAATACACCACGGAGCCGGAAAGAACCCTCCTGCTGAATGCTAGACAATCTGCCCTCCTGTATCTGAAGCTCGGGCTCTACCTCCACTCTATGCTCTGGAGTCTCTGTCTCTGACTCATCTGAATGCTCAGGCTGCTCTGAATTTTCTGATTCGGAGTCTTCATAGTATGCCCACATAACACGATTCGCCTTGCCCTTAGGTCTTAGAGGGCAATCGTGATTGGCATCATACGGTCCCTTGCAGTAAAAGCATAACTTTTTCCTGCGAAGGTCATTCAGGGCCTCACGATCCAAAGGTGGGAAGGCTGATTTACCTTTCGAATCGTTTCTATAATCTGATTTGTTTTTGTTATAATCAGATTTATCATTATTTTTATTAAAGCCCTTGTTATCTCGGAACGATGAAGAACCTCTGGAGTTAAATTTATTTGCCGGGGCTGCAAACTCCATGTTACGTGCCTTCCTCATCGCCTCCTGTAATGATGGAGGATCAAAGGCTTTTATCCAGCCTTTAAGTGGTTCTGTCAAACCCTCCATAAAGAGAACTACCAACCGCCTCTCAGATATGCTCGGAACCATGACGGATAGTCTCTGAAAGTCGCTGATATAAGTCTCGAGACTGCCACTCTGCCTCAACTGTGCCAAATCTCTGAAGTAGGTCTCTGGATCCTTCCTATCAAATCTCTCAACCAACCTGTCTACGAACTCCTGATATGAAGTGATCCTATCGTGATGTAGCGTCACCATGCCGTGATGCCACCAGTCATAAGCTACTCCCTCGAGGTGCAGTGTAGCATATCGGATAGCGTCTCTCTCAGCCATCGGACGCAAGGTAAGGAATGTATCAAGCTTGCTAATCCAAGCTTGGGCTGTCATCTTCCCACTGCCATCAAACATCACCAGATTCAACCTGTTAGTTGCATGTTTGAGATCATTATTCTGCTGTCGAGGTCTCCAATCCTGACGAGCCCTATTGTGTTCACGCCTCTGTGTGATAAAACAGTCAAAAGTGATCCGTTCTCTGACTGCAGGAGGTATCAACTCCCACTCCTCGTTTGCTGCCATAAGGTTATCAGCAAACAAATCATCCCGATCCTCCTCTGGCATAGCCTCATCGGGCTCTTGTCTCGTGAACGTAGGCCTTGTAGGCCTATCAGCTGTCCGTGACACTGTCCTAGGTGCTCTCCGTGACCCAGCATCACTCCACATCATCGTCCGCGATGTGGTGGCGGTCTCCTGAGAAGTCTAATCTGCGGTGCACCATGCCACTAACATAATACATCATCGGATCTACGTTTGTCACACGAAGATCTGCGAGTCGCAGTAAGGCCAGGATCACAAATACGTCTCTACATTGTTGGGGATATGTCAGGAGTATGTCATTCTCTGACCCTATCCATTTCCTGTCAGCCATGATTTCATTTTGCTCAAATGCCGTTGCCTTCCAGGCAAACGCGTCTGCAGTGTAGTACTGTATGTCGTTCCTCACCCCGGGTTGCGTGATGGCCAAACCTAGGATGGCGAGAATCGAAGCCTGCGATACCTTTGTGAAACCCTAGGTTTCCCCCTGTTACTGTTCTGACTGTTATTTTTAGGTTTTCTGACGTTTTTTCTGAAGTTTGTGATTTTTTTGTAATTTTTATGTTTTCAATGCAATAATGAATAGTACGGCTTTACCAGAAAAATGAAATAAATTCAATAAAAAATACTAGATCTTCAATGTATATGGAAAATACAAGCTAGATAGAAGGCGTATCATTTATTGACTCAAAAGATCTCAATACAAGATGATCTGATACTTGCAATTGTAAACAATGAATTTTTATCATGAAAAGAACCTGATTTTTCCTGGTACGGCTGAAGGTACAAAACAGTACGGCAGAAATAAATATGCTCCTTCTCCTGCTTCCTGATGAATGCAATAAACTCCAGCACTGAGGGCGCCAATTTTGATGCAACTGTGAAGCAAGAATGGTAGGCGTTTTTCCCAATATGAATGAACACGAGTTTCTGCACAGGTACGGCCTGACAAGAAGGTACAGCCTGTCAGAAGTCTGATTTAATTTGTACGGCCTCCTCACAAATGATGTCCAAGACTCTGTGGATGATGCGCCAAGAAGAATAGATGATCTCTGATACCAAACAACTGAAGAAAGACTGAAGATGATGAATCTACTGAAGCTCTGTAGTTTTCTCTGAATAAGAAAACCTCTGTAGGCAATGAATCAAGTGATATTGCACACTCTCTAAATTGCTTTCCGCTGGAGATGGCTTGTTCTCCAAGGAATCGAACGTGAAACCCTAAGTCTCAGGCTCAGACCAAAAATTGATCAATATCAAACTCAATAATCTCATAATGCACAAATCCCAATGCAAAATCCTCAAATACACTGAAAAGTGCGATTCCCTTAAAAATAGGGTTTTAATTAATATTTGACTTTTAATTTTCTTATTTCTCCATAGTTCTCCGTCAAATATTTAAATCATATTTTAAATGTTAAACTGGCCCCCTTCATGATGGCGCACCCCTCAAGGAATAAACACTTAAGTTATAATATTAAATTATAACTTTATATTATAAACGTTAATTAATTAATATTTAATCAATACGATCAAATATTAATATCTCCCTTGTTTCTAACCCGATGATCGATCCGTCTGATGCTGACGAACTCTGAAGTGATTCCTGATGCCATATGACCATCTTTGCTAAAATAGCGGTGGTCCCCTGCTTGCGGGCGCACAAAAATAACAAAATTCTGCAAATAATAGTCTCGATTGAGCGAGAGCGAAGACAAGCAGTCAATCCTAGCATTGGTAAGGCCAAGCTCAGTGGCCCCTATCCAATCCATCGGCCTACGAGGTCAAGTATGATAGAGCCAATCACGTAATAAATGCGAGAGATGTCAGCACGAGAAGGGGACAGCAGCAGTGCAATGTCAAATACAAGTGTTCATTATTAGAAGATCGTCACCTTTCAATAATGTACACAGGGGGAGTAGGCCCATAAGGTCATGGAGTCACACACATGACAAAAGAGTTTACACATTAAACATCTTTATATATTAGTGCAATTTATAAACAATTTGAATTTCAGACATAAATATCAAATTACATTTCAACCATACCAAGTTTCTTCCTGAAGTGCTCTACCTTGATTCGGGAGAGAGGCTTGGTGAGAATGTCTGCAGTTTGATCATTTGTACTAACATACTCCAATTGGATCACTTTCCTTTCTACCATATCTCTTACATAATGATAGGGGATCTCAATGTGCTTAGATCTATCATGGAAGACAGGATTTACAGAGAGTTTGATGCAACTCTGATTATCACAATGAATAATTGTAGGATTCAAGGGCTCACCAAAGAGTCCCACAAGCAATTTACGAAGCCAAACTGCTTCTCTTGCCCCCATAGAGGCTGCAATGTATTCAGCTTCTGTTGAGCTCTGTGCAACTGAAGACTGTTTTCTGCAAATCTAGGAAATCATAGCCGATCCTAAACTGAAGCAACATCCTGATGTGCTTTTTCGATCGGTTACACTTTCAGCCCAATCTGAATCAGAGTACCCATGTAGATCTATTTGGTCATTTTTGTAAAGAAGACCATATCCAATAGTGCCTTGAAGATATCTCAAAATATGTTTCACAGCCATTAGGTGAATTTCCTTTGGCTCACACATGAATTGGCTGAGAACATTCACTGCATAGCAAATATCAGGTCTGGTGTTAACTAGATACATCAAGGATCCAATCATTTGTCTATAAAGGGTTGGATCTGCACACTTGGATTCTGCTGCTGCTTCTTTCAGTTTGTGAAGGTTGGTTTCCATAGGTGTAAACATCGGTCTACAGTCCAACATTCCAAATCTCTTTAGAATATCAATAGTATACTTCCCTTGGTTTAGTATAATGCCCTCTGATTTCTGCCATACTTCCAAACCTAAGAAGTAGTGTAGAATGCCCAAGTCTTTCATGTCAAATTCAGAAATTAGATCTTGCTTTCCTTGAGCAATGAGGTGATCTTCTCTTGTTATCAGCAGGTCATCAACATATAAAATAATTATTAGCATATCACCTTTGATTACCTTGAAGTAGAGATTGGAGTCAGCATCATTCTTGGAAAATCTTAGTCCCAAGAGATAGCTGTCAATTCTTTCATACCAGACCTTGGGAGCCTGTTTTAGGCAACTGTGAACTCCCTCTTAATTCCAGCACTCATGCAGAATTCTTTAAAAATTTCAGAGGTGTATTCTTTCCCATTGTCTGTCCTTAAGGTTTTTATTTTCTTCCCGGAGAAGTTTTCAGTAAGGGTTTTGAACTCTTTGAACCTTTTGAGGATTTCTATTGACTTTTTACACTTAAGGAAATAGATCCAGGTTTTCCTAGAGAAGTCATCTATAAATATGACAGTATAGAAATCCTGCTTTAGAGGGTACAAACATGGGTCCACATAAGTCTGAGTGAACCAGTTCTAACACATTTAGGGTTTTGCTCAAACTATTGGGAAAGGATCCCTTTGTATTCTTTCCTAAGGCACAACCTTTACAAGTTCCTTCATGAGATGGTATTAACTTAAGTAAGCCTGTTACAAGTTTTTCCACAGAAGGTAGGGCACGAAAATGAAGGTGTCTTAATCTTCTATGCCAAATCTCATTTGACTCAAAGGTGTCAAGGGTAAGGGCTTGTTTAACTTCAGTGCATAGTTTGTAAAGGTACCCTTGTCTTACACCTATGGTTTGGGCTTTCTTGATAGTTGAGTTTTTAGGCCATGCTAGAACTTTTCCATCCATAAAAGTAACTCTATATCCATTGTCTTCAAGGGCAGAGATGGATATTAGATTCCTCTTTATTCCAGGTACAAATAAGACTCCAGTGAGTTGAAGAGAAAGACCAGATTTCAGTTTGATGGAGCAAGTTCCAACCCCTTTTACCGGGTGTGCAGAATCATCCCCAATGGTTACTTCTTCATTAGTCTTTTCAGTCATAGTGTCTAGGTGTTCTCTGAATCCTGTGATATGTCTAGAGGATGCACTATCAATTACCCAGTTGAGGGTGTTGTTAGATACTTGACTAGATAAGGCTGTATAGAACACAAAGTTCTCAGATTCATGATCTGAATTTGTCTTTCCTACTTTGGCAAAAAATGCTTGTTGCTTTGATCTGTCAGGGCACTTCATTGCATAGTGGCCATATTGATCACATCTAAAGCATTGCACTTGAGAGATGTCTTTCTTCTTAGAAGATCCCTTTCCATTGTAATTTCTCTTTCTTTTAAAAATCCTCTCTTGTAGGAGTTTTTCTTATTCCTTTTATTAGACGATGTGTTGAGTACATGAATGTCTTCATCTATGTTCTTCTGTTTATTTTCTTTTGTGGAGAGTCTTGTTTCTTCTTGAAGGCAGTCAGTTCTTATCCTGTCAAACTTAGGGAGTTTAGATCTTGCACTTATTCCTTGAACAAATGACTCCCATGAGTTTGGTAGGCCTCCTATGTAATGTCCCCTTCTCATCAGTAATCTGTTCTGACACTCATCCGCCTATTCCGGAAGCCTGTAGGCATGTATGAGGTAAAATTAGGGTTTCCAGTTCTGAGGTTCCTCGGCATTTTCTGAGAGTTTACTATTTATAGTAAATTCTATTTTAAGCAGTATGGAGTTTGTCAGCTTTCAGTACTTCATTTCCAGTTGGAGCATTTATTTGCAGTTCATGTTTGTCCTCTTAAGGCATTTTTATGTTGAATTAAGGCATCCAGGTTATATTATGCAGTTGACCCCCTTGGCCTAGTTGAACAACTTAAAGTTGTGTTTAAAAAGGGGACTTTGAAGGGTGACGCCTTCATGTGGAGATTTAATAATTTTTGATAAGAAACATTATGCCTTGGGAAAAAGTGGACGCCACTTTAATAAAAGAGGTTTTTTTAAATAAAGTGAAATTCCTTCTAAGCAATTTGGACGCCATCTTGAGAAGTTGATTGTTTTTTGGAATTTGAAAGGTCTCCTGTGTCTTTTGATTTGCTTCTCAGGAATTTGGAGAGTTTGTGAGCTCTTATTTAATGAAGGTTTTTGCTCTAGCATTTCATCCATTCATGTTATTGCACTGTTATGCTGTCGGAATGACAAATGAATTCTTGCTTCGAGGAAGCTACCTCCTAGCCAATTATCCAATTTCATGTTTGAAATACAACATCTAGTTGGAATTTGCTGCTTCTCATCCAGACTAGTAGATTGAGCTCAATTGTGAAGAAATTTTGAAGATTCATCAATTTTGGTCTTGCTGTTTCATCTACAGCTGAAGGTGATTTCATGTTATATCTTAATTTCCAATTTGAATATAGTTCTGGGTATTTTACCTTTCAGTTTGCTGTTCAAGGGCGCCCCTTTCTACCAATTCTTGGATTTTATTGTTGAGAATCTAATTTTTAAGAAGAAATCGCCCCTTCAAGGAGGGCCGTACTTTTCTAGAGGAGCTTTGGAATTAGTGCAAAATTAATAGGGGTTCTTTGGAGTTGTTTCTTCATTTCAGTTTGGTCGCCTACCTCCTAGCAATCAGCTGCACTTGGTTTCATTCGATTCGGAGGTAATTTGACCAAGTTATGAGCATTTCATGATTTTCTCTGTAGCTGGTTTGAATTTCCAGAATTCTGATTTTTATATCAGATTGTTACAGTTTCCAGTTTTTGGTCTTATACTTCAGTTTTGGAGTGTTATATGATTGTAAAAGTTCATACTTCTTTTTCTAAGGTTCACTCTCTATCTTTGTAAATTGTAATCTGTAGAGTTTAATTTGTAAAGGTTGAGATTAAGCATTACTAATCCAACCATTTTCAGTTCTGCAATTACTTATTGTTTTGTCATTAAATTACCCCTAGATGGTTTACTGCCAGTGTGGATAATTTGATTTGTAACACTCTTGTACCCATTTTCATAGTGGAGAATCCCCACAGCTCTGTGGATGCCCACCACAGCGGATGAATTGTTTTAATTGTAATCTTTTCCCCCCACTGTTTGGTGGTAGTGAGGAAATGCTCTTCATGGCTGGTTATCCGCCTATCAGTTTCTAGTTTTCAATTCAACACTCTGTCATATGTTAGCACCTCGCCCTCAGTGGGATCTTGAGTGCACATTCTTGACGTTGAGTAGTTTTCTTTCAAGTATTTTCATTTAGCTCCTCCGCCATATGACAACACCTATCCCTCATTGGGATTGTGTGTGCATCCTTGGTGTGACTTCATTTCAAGTTCAATTTTCTATTTGGAGCTAACGCTAACCGAGTTGATTAAGTGCTGGTTATGTGTGTTAATTCATCGAAAAAATTGGTTAGCATATTTCAGTGGTATCAGAGCAGAAGACCTTGCCATCCTGTGGCAATTTGCAGTTGGTTATCTGATGAGTGAAAGAGATACAAGGCCATACACCAGAAGTGAGGCTAGAAATCAGCATCAGTTTCCGCCCGTTCTAGAAGCAGAGACTTTCTCAGGAGTCCTAAGAGATCTTGGTAAAACACTGGAAGGTTCAGATAAGTCAGTGGAAGTAGTTGAATAGACAGTTGAAATAATGTCAGACACTGTAAGGAGAGATAATGAGGAGAGGGACAGAGTTGAGAAGAAGTTTGATGGGATGATAGACATGATGTCCCGATTATTGTCCAAGTTGGACCAGCAAGCAGCTCAGAATATCATTCAGCCCCAAAATAACTCAACTGGAGAAAGCAGTGGAGTTAATGGAAATAACAATAGTGGCAGTCCTGAGGTGAATACAAGAGACAGAATTGTGGGTCAGCATGTTGCAATTCCTAGTGGGTCATCTTCTAGACCCCTTTTTCCCATCTTCACACCAAGGGAAGAGCAACAACCGGTTGAAGCTGCACCAAACTTTGCTGATGATGCTCGTCAAGCTTACATGGAGTATGTTACTTTACCTCTTGATTTGAGAGGTACTTGGACCTTTGACCAATTCATGAATCAAAGGAGCCGAAGAAATGGAGGAAGGACTGAACAACGTCCTATGGCACCTAGAAATGATTTCTACCAAGCATTGGGAAAGATTACTATGGAACATTTTGATGGTAGTAATAAGTGTATAGCCAGATCATGGGTACAGAAGTTAGATAACTACCTCTCTCTCAGACCCATGCTGGAAGAAGATGCTATCAAATTTGCTACTTTGCATTTAGATGGGATAGCTCATGAATGGTGGACTGATGGTTTGGTCACTCTTGGCCATAACCTCGTTCGCACATATGGAGAGTTTACCAATAAGTTGATTGAAAGATTTGATACCAAAGATCCAGAATTGAGATTTAGAGAATTGGCACAATTGAAACAGCAAGGATCTTTAGAAAACTATGTGGCTGATTTTCAGAGGTTGTCAGTAATGGTGCCTAACATTACTGAAAGAAGGCTTGTGGTTCTTTTTGCTGAAGGTTTAATGGAACCTTTGAAGGGTTGGGTCAAAGCATTTGATTTACCAACGTTAGATGAAGCTATCAAGAAAGCTAGGAGCATGGAGTTGGCAGCCCCAAGGCCTAAGTTTCATTCAAAGCCATTCAACCATAAGAAAGATAAAAAACACTCTTCAAATCTGCCCAAGAAGTTTCCACCAAGATTGTCAGAAGAGCTCAAAGAACAGCTTAGAAAAGATGGAGTTTTCCACACTTGCCGTGAGCCTTGGGTTAAGGGTCACCGTTGCTATGGAAGAGGCAAAGCAAATCGAATGGAGGGCTATTCTAATTATGAATCAGAATCTGATTCGTCTGATCAGCAATAAGAATCAGCAGGTAGTGAAGGTGAAGAAGATCCAGAAGACAAGTCCGAAGAGGTGGGAGATGGTAGTGCTTTTGCACAACTATCAAGTTTTCAAAAAAATGAGTCCTTTCGGGTTCATGGAGTTGTGAATTCACAAAGGATAGTTGCTCTAATTGATACCGGAGCAACTCACAATTTTATTGATGAAGGATTAGTAGCTAGAAAAGGTTTGAAGACTGAGGAATTTGATGGGTTCAAGGTAATGGTTGCTGATGGTTTTACTATGTCTTGCACAAGGAAGATTCCTAACCTCTCTATGCAATTAGGGAATCATGAGATTAAAGATGATTTTTATGTGGTGGGAATAGGAGACACTGATGTTGTGTTGGGCATACAATGGCTGTGATCTCTTGGTGAGATCACATTAAATTTGCAAACCATGGAGCTTAAATTTCAGTCTAATGGAAGGAAGGTTGTTCTAAGAGGGATGTCAAATGGAGGCCCTCGAATTGTGTCCTTGAAGAGGATGGAAAGGCTGATCTGTCACGATCAGGTTGAATGGGCTGCTGAATGTATGGTTCTACCAGCTGATCCGGTAGAGGAGAAAAGGCAATATCACCCTGATATTCAAGCCTTATTTTTAAAGAAGAGCAAAGTCTTTGGAAGCCTACCTCCTGGGAGACCTCCTGAAAGAGGTTCTGAGCATGTGATTGAGTTAGAAGAGGGAGCAAAACCTGTCATGACTACACCTTACTGCTATCCAAAGAAGCAGAAAGATGAAATTGAAAAAGCCATCAAGGAGTTGTTGGAAAGTGGTTTCATTAGACCAAGCAAGAGTCCTTTTGCTTCTGCAGTGGTGCTGGTCAAAAAGAAAGATGGCACAATGTGTATGTGTGTTGACTACCGCGCACTAAATCAGAAGACCATCAAGAATAGATATCCAATCCCTAGGATTGATGAGCTTATAGATGAGCTCCATGGGGCTATGTTCTTCTCGAAGATTGATCTTCGTTTAGGCTATCATCAGATCAGAATGAGGGAGGCGGATATAGAGAAGACAGCGTTTAGATGCCATTTTGGGCATTTTGAATTTCTTGTCATGCCTTTTGGTTTGACAAATGCAACAGCTACATTCCAATCTTGTATGAACAAGATTTTTAGACAGCAGTTGAGGAAGTTTGTGCTCATCTTCTTCGACGACATTCTTATTTTCAGTAAGTCATGGGAAGAGCACCTTAAGCATTTGGAAGAAGTGCTTAGTATTTTAGAAGCAGAATGTTTGTTTGCCAAAGAATCAAAGTGTGAGTTTGGGATGACAGAACTCTTGTATCTTGGCCACATTATCATTTCAAAGGGTGTGAAAGTTGATCTAGAAAAGATAAGAGCCATTCTTGATTAGCCAACTCCAAAGAATATTTCTCATTTGAGGGGATTTTTAGGGTTATGTGGATTCTATAGAAGATTTGTGAAAGGTTATTCTCATCAAGCAGCACCTCTCACAGATCTTACAAAGAAAGGAACTTTTCTTTTGACTAAAAAGGCACAAGAAGTTTTTGATAAGTTTAAGCAAATCATGAGTACATGCCCAATGTTGGCTCTTCCGGATTTTACAAAATCTTTTGAATTACAGTGTGATGCTTCAGGTGAAGGTGTTGGAGCTGGTCTAATGCAAGATAAACATCCTATTGTCTTCGAGAGCCGGAAGTTGAGAGGAGCAGAAAAAACTTACTCCATTTATGACAAAGAGATGCTTGCTATCATGCATGCTGTCTAAATTCCGTCAATACTTGGTGGGAAGTAAATTTGTTGTTAAGACTGACCACAATAGTCTTAAACATTTTATGCACCAAAAGGATTTGAATGAAAGGCAGCAGAAGTGGGTAAGTAAGCTCCAAGCATATGACTTTGACATTGAATATGTCAAAGGGAAAAATAATAGTGGCTGATGCTCTTTCAAGAAGGCCTCATTTGCAGTCACTTTGTGAGTTATCAGCAGATTGGAAGGAGTTAATTGCTACTGATTATATTAAAAATCAGTTTGCAACCAACTTGCTAGAAGGTCACTTGGTTGATGAAAGGTATAAGTTGGTTGATGGTATAATTTACTATAAAGATAGAATTTTTTTAGTGCAAGAATCTAAGCTTAAAAAGAAGATTCTTCAATCTTTTCATGATGTTCCCCTTGCTGGTCATCAAGGGATTTTCAAGACTTATAAGCAGATTCGTGAAAGATTCACTTGGAAAGGGTTGAAAGAAGAAGTCTTGAACTACATTAGAGAGTGTCTGATTTGTCAAAGAAATAAAAATGAACACTCTTATCCAGCTGGTCTGTTACAGCCCTTGCCCATTCCGAATCAGAAATGGGAAAGTATTGCCATGGATTTCATCACGGGGTTGCCCAAGGTGCAAGGACGTGATTGTATTTTTGTTGTGGTTGATAGACTAACAAAATTTGCTCATTTCTTTGCTGTTACCACTTCATTTACAGCAGCTCAAGTGGCTGAGTTGTTTTTCAGAGAGGTCTTCCGTTTGCATGGATTGCCTAAAACTATTGTCAGTGATAGGGACAGCAAGTTCCTAAGTGTTTTTTGGCAAGAGATCTTCAGATTGAGTGGGACAGTGCTTACTCCAAGCACTAGTTATCACCCACAAACAGATGGGCAATCATAAATTGTTAACAAGTGGTTAGAGGGCTACCTAAGAAACTATGTTTCAGGACAGCAAAGAGCTTGGATTAAATGGCTTCATTTAGGAGAGTATTGTTATAACTCTTCTTATCACATGTCAATTAAGATGTCACCTTTTATGGCTCTTTATGGTTATGAGGCTACTAATTTTGTTGATTTAGTGTTTGGTGATAGTAGAGCTCCACAAGCATTGGATATGTTACAACAGAGCCAAGACATCTTGAAATCTCTCAAGGAAAATCTGCAACAAGCTCAAAATCAGCAGAAGTTATACGCTGATCAGCAGCGTGTTGAGAGGTCTTTTGAAGTTGGGACATGGTCTATTTGAGGCTTTAGCCATATAGACAATCTTCTCTCAAGAAAAGTGGTGCGGAAAAGTTGAAGCCACGTTTTTATGGTCGTTTCAAAGTCACCAAGAGAATTGGTGAAGTTGCTTATGAGGTTGAGCTTTCAGCTGAAAGCAAAATACACAATGTCTTTCATGTGTCATGCCCCAAGAAGGCAATTGGACACAACGTGGTGGCTACTTCAGAATTACCTCCATTGGATGAGGAAGGTCAGTTGGTGTTGATTCCTGAATAAATTCTTGATACTAGAGAGCGTTCTTTGAGGAGAAGGACAATCAAAGAATACTTGGTTAGATGGAGGAATTTGCCTATTGAAGATGCCATGTGGGAAGGAGAACAGATTTTGTTGCATCCATCTTTTCAGTTGCTTGAGGACAAGCAATTTCGAGGAGGGCGGACTGTAATGTCCCCTTCTCATCAGTAATCTGTTTTGACACTCATCTGCCTATTCCGGAAGCCTGTAGGCATGTATGAGGTAAAATTAGGGTTTCCAGTTTTGAGGTTCCTCGGCATTTTCTGAGAGTTTACTATTTATAGTAAATTCTATTTTAAGCAGTATGGAGTTTGTCAGCTTTCAGTACTTCATTTCCAGTTGGAGCATTTATTTGCAGTTCATGTTTGTCCTCTTAAGGCATTTTTATGTTGAATTAAGGCATCCAGGTTATATTATGCAGTTGACCCCCTTGGCCTAGTTGAACAACTTAAAGTTGTGTTTAAAAAGGGGACTTTGAAGGGTGACGCCTTCATGTGGAGATTTAATAATTTTTGATAAGAAACATTATGCCTTGGGAAAAAGTGGACGCCACTTTAATAAAAGAGGTTTTTTTAAATAAAGTGAAATTCCTTCTAAGCAATTTGGACGCCATCTTGAGAAGTTGATTGTTTTTTGGAATTTGAAAGGTCTCCTGTGACTTTTGATTTGCTTCTCAGGAATTTGGAGAGTTTGTGAGCTCTTATTTAATGAAGGTTTTTGCTCCAGCATTTCATCCATTCATGTTATTGCACTATTATGCTGTCGGATTGACAAATGAATTGTTGCTTCGAGGAAGCTACCTCCTAGCCAATTATCCAATTTCATGTTTGAAATACAACATCTAGTTGGAATTTGCTACTTCTCATCTAGACTAGCAGATTGAGCTCAATTGTGAAGAAATTTTGAAGATTCATCAATTTTGGTCTTGCTATTTCATCTACAGTTGAAGGTGATTTCATGTTATATCTTAATTTCCAGTTTGAATTTAGTTCTGGGTATTCTACCTTTCAGTTTGCTGTTCAAGGGCGCCCCTTTCTACCAATTCTTGGATTTTATTGTTGAGAATCTGATTTTTAAGAAGAAATCGCCCCTTCAAGGAGGGCCATACTTTTCTAGAGGAGCTTTGAAATTCGTGCAAAATTAATAGGGGTTCTTTGGAGCTGTTTCTTCATTTCAGTTTGGTCGCCTACCTCCTAGCAATCAGCTGCACTTGGTTTCATTCGATTCGGAGGTAATTTGACCAAGTTATGAGCATTTCATGATTTTCTCTGTAGCTGGTTTGAATTTCCAGAATTCTGATTTTTATATCAGATTGTTACAATTTCCAATTTTTGGTCTTATACTTCAGTTTTGGAGTGTTATATGATTGTAAAAGTTCATACTTCTTTTTCTAAGGTTCACTCTCTATCTTTGTAAATTGTAATCTGTAGAGTTTAATTTGTAAAGGTTGAGATTAAGCATTACTAATCCAACCATTTTCAGTTCTACAATTACTTATTGTTTTGTCATTAAATTACCCCTAGATGGTTTACCGCCAGTGTGGATAATCTGATTTGTAACACTCTTGTACCCACTTTCATAGTGGAGAATCCCCACAGCTCTGTGGATGCCCGCCGCAGCGGATGAATTGTTTTAATTGTAATCTTTTTCCCCCACTGTTTGGTGGTAGTGAGGAAATGCTCTTCATGGCTAGTTATCCGCCTATCAGTTTCTAGTTTTCAATTCAACACTCCGTCATATGTTAGCACCTCGCCCTCAGTGGGATCTTTAGTGCACATTCTTGATGTTGAGTAGTTTTCTTTCAAGTATTTTCATTTAGCTCCTCCGCCATATGACAACACCTATCCCTCATTGGGATTGAGTGTGCATCCTTGGTGTGAGTTCATTTCAAGTTCAGTTTTCTATTTGGAGCTAACGCTAACCGAGTTGATTAAGTGCTGGTTATGTGTATTAATTCATCGAAAAAATTGGTTAGCATATTTCATCCTAGTGCAATTAGAGTTAACTCTTTGCTATCAATCTGATAGCCAATTGTGGATAATTGATCCCTTAGTTCAATGATCCTCATGAAGTATGCATTAATGGACTTCCTTTGTTTATTTGAGCATTGTTGATTTGTCTTTTTAATGCAAGAGTCCTACTGGTGTTGTTGATCTCATAGGTACACTCAAGAGATTTGAACATATGATATGCAGTTTCATGTTTTGCTAGGATGGGCACTATATGATCCCTAACTGCATCTACTAAGATTTTCATGGCTTTTTCATTGTTTTCAATCCATTGAGTTTTCTCAGGATCAGCCTCTGGTTCCTTTTTATTTTCTCTCACAAGTGAGTCTAATTTATTCTCTTTAAGGATCATCATGATTCTAAATTTCCATGATGTGAAGTTGTTTTCTCCTCTAAGACGATCTTCAAATCTGATCACACTTGACATTATGAAGAATGTGATGTGAATTCGATTTTTTTTAGAAAATACGAATTTTTCTAGAGCAATCTGATATCTAGATTTGATTTGGATTCACACAACTTGGCTCTGATACCATGTAAATGTAACCAAATCTCAATCAGACTAGGAGCCTAAAAACAAAATTCTACTTAAAATTCTAAGTCAGATTTATTTTCACCAATGCTGATGTGTTGATTGCAGAACATTAATAATTTCGATGTTTGCATATCAATGATGGAACAATGTTAAATACCTTTGGATACCTGCCTCTAAGAGACGTGTCTCATGAGAGGACACGTGGAGACACGTCCGCTCATGGGACGTGTCCCTTTGAGCGCGCGGGTCTCAAAGACAACCGACTAACACTCGGTTTAACAAACTTAATACATATGCCCTCACATACATGGCGGATATATATTATATGAGTTCCGATTTTATTCAATGCAAAATTTGATCATCATTTTATTATTTCAAATTTATGCATGCTTATAAATTCTTTTTACTTATTTTCCAGAAATATGTTTAAGGATTAAATTCAATCACATATAAATGATGATGATGCTATTTAGCAATCATCATTTATATCTGACCGAAGCTATATCCCATTAACACAGCAGGAAGTACAATGAGCAAGGAAAGAGATAAAGAGAATGCTGACAATACTATTGTTCAACTTACATTGAAATAGACAGTGCCTGCCAAAAACATGAGATCAAGAGTTAAATAATGCTGCAACAGTATAGTAGACTTCTCCTTGCTTGATAAGAATGCTTAGACCCAAAACTCCACTCAAAGGACCAACTTTATAATCTGATTTTTGACAGACCTGCAACTTAAAATGCATAACCAACAACCCTAAAATCCACTAAAATGCACACAACTCACTCAAAACTCACCCAAATCACATTAGATAAAATGCATAATGCTTCTAAGAGATTGGCGCCCAAGATTGAACCATAAAACTGACCCAAAACCTTATATATATTTTTGCATGCAATTCCAAGCATCACTAGAAAGGTACGGCCCTCAAGGAGGGGCGATTTTGCTCCATAAAATCCCACACTTGAAAATAAAATCTGAAACTTGGCACTCAAGGTCGCCCTTAGCAAGAAGTCAGATTGGTAAAACACCCAAAACAGAAATATTTTTAATTTTGAATCGATGAATGAAACTTACAATCAGCTATGATAATCAGCGACTCCAAAAATATGACTAAAATGCAAGGAAACTGAACTAAGATGCTAGGAAACTCAAGTACAATGCTAGACAACTCAACTACAATCTACCTATCAACTAGTTGCTATCTTTCAAGCAAGAAGCTGAGCCAAGCTAGGAGGTGTGCTTTCCTCGAAGCAATTCTGTTACCATTTCAGCAGCATAACTTTACTGAAGATATGAGATAATGAATTGAAGAGAGAAGGCCTCCTTTTATAGACTTAGCAAGCATCTCCAAAAGCTTCTAGAAAGTGCGCCCTTTTTTGATTTTGAATTGACTTCATTTTCCCTCTAAGAATGGCGTCCCTCTTCCCAAGGCAATATTTGATCTTTTAATAAATATTAAGCTCCTTGAAGTTGGCGTCCCCCCTTAAGCATCACATATTTTTGGCCTTGGAAATATTTAGTAACCTCCTGATGAGGCATTCACCCTTGAAGTCCCCCCTTTAAAACAACTTAAAGTGATAAAGCTAGGCCAAGGGGTCAACATTAAAATATAACATTATTTAAATCAACTTAACTTATCTCTCCAGAAAAACATCCAAAGGCCAAAAATCAAATTACCAACTGAACTGGTTGAAGAAGAGAGCCAACTGCACTGAAATCCACAAGACCACTGCCAAAAATATAATTTACTAAAAATAGTAAATTCATGAAGGTGCTCAAATCACAAAGCAAGCTATACCACTGCGAAGCTCTCTGAAAACCCAGAAAGAATTTGCAACCCAATCTCCAAACTTCAAGCAATGACCTCAAAAACAGGAAACCCTAATTTTCCCCCTCTGAGTAGCCTACGAGTCTCCGGAATAGGCCAACGGTCAACTGAATCGATCACAATTGAGAAGGGAACATTACATGGCATAAATGAAGGCTTTCCTGATGCACGCCTATTTCAAATAGTGGCACTACCCCCGTGGTACGAGAAGATTGGGGAGTACCTATCGACATCGTTGGACATGCCATCGGCAAAACGACTGAAGGTGGTATTGAAGAGCAAGACCTTCCAACTCATCAACGGGTTGTACAAGATGGGACCCGATCAAGTACTCCGACGATGTGTCATGGAGGAAGAGATCCCAGGAGTGTTGAAGGAAGCACACAAGGGATTGGCAGGAGGACACATGGGGCTGACGCCACAACAAGAAAGGTTCTATTGGTAGGCCTTTGCTGGCCGACCGTTCACACTAATGCACGGGAATGGGTGGTAGGGTGCGACACATGCTAGAGGGTTGGTAAACCCTTGAAGAGTACTTCATGCTGCTATTTTTGTCACAACCTCAAGAGCTATTCAAACGATGGGGACTTGATTTCATTGGGCCATTGAAGGTCAGTCAACTGCACAGGTGCAAATACATAGTAGTCGCCATGGAGTACCTAATGAAGTGGGCGGAGGCCTGAGCATTGCCAAACAATACTACAATTAGTACGACAAGGTTCATGTATGAGAAGATTGTTACAAGGTACGAAATACCAATTTAGATTACGAGTGATCAGGGAGGTCACTTTGTGAATCACGTCATACGACTGATGACGACGGAATTTAAGATTATACACAACCTCTCGAGCCCGTGCTACCCAAGAGCAAACAGCTTGGTAGAATCAACCAACAAAGTACTCGTATCAGTCATCCATGAATCTTGTGGCATTGAAGAGGCAGACTAGGAGGAAAGACTACCAGCCATATTGTGGGCTTACCGTACGACTTACAAAGTAACAACCTGCCACATGCCTTTCCAACTCATGTACGGTCAAGAAGTTGTAGTACCGACAGAGTACATGGTGCCAAGTTTATGGATTGCAATAGAAAATAGGTTGGGTGACATGAAGAGCTTGAAGGAGAGATTATTCCAGTTGAATAAGTTAGATGAACATCGAGTACTGGCTTAGTGGGCGAAGGAGGTGCTACAGAAACGATGGAAGTTCTGGCACGACAAATACCTTCGGCAAGCAAACTTCCAGCTGGGACAGTTAGTCCTGAAGTATAACGGCCGTAATGAATTGAAGTTGGGCAAGTTTAAAATAAGATGGTTGGGGCCATTTTGAATTCATGAAGTTGGAGAAAACGGAGCTGCCAAGTTAGGAAGATTAGACAGCAGTGTATTGAAGGATCTTGTGAATGGGTTGGAGTTGAAGATTTACAAAGAAAGAAGAGAACCTATACAGATAAATATGCTTGGATACGCAACCAGAGAGGATTGGCCAGTATAGAGTGAAGAAGACATTGGAGAGAAAGATTGGGGATGAGGAGGCAATGGATATGTTCTAGAGGAAGATTGGGCGGTACCAGGTGGTGGAGGAGAAGAAAGACTGGTCCACAAGCGAGTAGAAGGCATTGTAGTACCCCGAGTGCACAAGCACTTAACCAATGTGTTTGGAACCTCTACCCTTTGGAAGAGGATATAGGGCCACTGGAAGCATCACACACAATATGAAGGTATAGGGAGGGGATATCTCGCCAAGGAATTGGATGAGGAAGCTCAGAAAGAAAAAGAAGAGCAAGTGGCAAAAGAATGAAGGGAGCCCAACCAAGTGACAACGATGACGAAGACGAAGAATGGTGGGATGATGAGCAATGGAGCGAGTACGCCGAGAAGATTGGCCCATGCTTGAAGACAATTATAATGATAGAGGATATGTTTGTATCACATGTTGATGGATTTACGAAAGACTTACTTAAGAAAATGAGAATGGACAGACGAAAGATGTCGGAGGTGGTGAAGATAGTAAAGATGGGAAGACTGTGGAGGGTGGTACCAAACCCAGCCGAGCCATTGACAGTAGAAGGTGAAGTGACATGGTACCAACAGTACGACGGGCGGTACGTCGACGACAGTTTTAAGGGTATAGGCCCCGCCCCTCTTTTAGAAAAATTGTTTGACTTAAAATACATGGGGTCTTGCTATGATGAAGAATGTTACAAACGGACACAATACACATGTAAATGGCACTATGCTTTGGAATTAAAGGTCTGCAAAGGTGATGAAAACAAGGGTTGGAAGAGAAAAAATGAAGAGAAGAGAATGAATGATAAGTAGAAAAAATGAAAATTGAGAGAGGAGAGAGAAAGTGACAAAAGGAATAAAGTGAAATATGCTAACCAATTTTTTTGATAGTTTTACACAATACAAACCAACACTTGCCAACTTGATTAGCGTTAGCATCAAACTGAAATCTGAACTTGGAATGGAAACTACCAACGTCAAGAATGTGCACTCAAGATCCCACTGAGGGCGAGGTGCTAACATATGACGGAGTGTTGTAAAATTGAAATTAAGAAATGATAGGCGGATAACCAGCCATGAGAAACAGTTCCACACTACCACCAAACAGTGGGGGGAAAAGATTACAATAAAAACAATTCGTCCGCTGCGGCGGGCATCCACAGAGCTGTGGGGATTCACCACTATGAGTGGGTACAAGATATTATAATCAATTTAACCACACTGGCGGTAAACCATCTAGGGGACTTATGTGAGAAGATAAAAAAGAATTGCAGCAATTAAAACTGGAACAGTACTACTGTTTACAGTTTGTACAAATGAGAAATAAGCTGCAAATTACATAGGAATTACAATAATCTCCAAACACAAGAATAATAGATGTTTTTCAATGATTGTTTAACTCTCTAACAGCTGATAATAAATCAGAAATCAGAACTTCTCAAATCTGATACAAAAACTGTAAATTGGAAATATCAATCTGCAACTATGAGAATCAATGAAATGATCATAACTCACTCAATTCTCCTCCGAATGACGTGAAATAAGTTGCAAATACTCCCTAGAAGTCTGGCGCCCAAGATACAATCCAGAAACAGCCACCAAAGACTCCAGATTATTTAGCACAAATCCCAATGCACCTCAAAATGGTACGGCCTCCTCAAGAAATCGATTTTGCAAGATAAAATTAAATTCCAATTCTTGGAGGAAAGTGGCGCCTTGTATCAACAAATAGATTGCTCAAGTACCCAGAACAAAAATAAAATCACTCCAATAGTTATGAACAAAAATCAGCTTCAGCTGTATAAAAACCAGGAAACCAAAACTGTGAAAAAACTCCAAAATCTTCAATCTTTGATGCTCAATCTGCTAGTCTGATGTTGAGAAGCAGCAATGTAGCCAACTAGGCGTTATATTGCAAACACGAAATTGGATGAAAAGCTAGGAGGTAGACATCCCCGAAGCAATATGTCAATTGTCATTTCGACAGCATAACTTTAGCATAATTTTCATGGATGAAATGCTGGAGCAAAAGCCTTCAATAAATAAGAGCTCACCAAAACTCTTCAATTGCCTGAGAAGCAGATCAAAAGACACAGGAGTCCCTTTGAATTCCAAAAACCATTCAACTTCTCAAAGTGGCGTCCCAAAAGCCTCATGAGAAATTCACTTTATTCAAAAAGTAACATTTATATAAGTGGCGTCCAAATTCAAGCTGAAGTAATATTTGAATAAAGACTAAATAAATCTTATAATGAAGGCGTACCCTTCATGGCCCCACTTTTAAAAACAACTTAAGTTATCTCCTTAGGCCAAGGGGGGGGGGTCAACAGTGAATTAAAACAAAAATGCCTTTAATTAAATATTTTTTGCCAAATAAAGCTTTCTGAAGACCAAGCCAAATAATAACAACTGCTCCAACTACAAAGGACTAAGAAAGGACAACTGCAACTGCCACAACTAGCATTTACTAAAAATAGTAAATAGCATGAAATGCTACAAAACTCCAAGCCAAGAAACCCTAATTTCACCTCATTCCAGTCTACGACTTAGCAAGGAAGGGAGAGATCATGCTGTATGACTTAGCAAGGAAGGGAGAGATCACGTTGTATGAGCAATGAACGCCATAAGACATTAGTGGGATGCCGTATGAGTTAAGGTTTTCCAAACCGTATGGAGTGGTAATAGGAAGGCTATACGAAGAGTGCAAAGTTGGGCCGTACGCCAACAACAAGATCATGCTGTACATACAAGTAATTTCCAAGTTGTCCTTAGTAGGCACAAATCACCAATTGCTAGAGGATTTGCTATACAAAGGAACAAGGACGCCGTATGTTGGAACAAAGGAAGTCATATGGAGCAAGGCCATACCATCCATTGCGTTTATAAAGCCACGTCAAAGCCAAACAAAAGTGTCGTACCAGATATCAATTAGAGCTTCCAAGTACCAAAAATAGTTGGATTAAAGGCATGTCAACCTCAGGCCAAGTCAACAAGCATCGTACCATTTATCGACCTTGGGAAAGCAAGCCAAGAAAACAATATAATATTCAAGTCCATACCAATAATCGATTCAACCAACATTCAACAGTGTCGCTTTCACAAGTGGAAGAAAATGGACACCAACACTAGTGGAGAAGGGAAGAAGATAGTAGTCAGGGCTAAGGTGTCTGGTGGCAAGGAAGACAAAGGGGAAATAGACAGCATGACAACAGATTCCCTAACCTGGGAGAGCCTTATAGGAACAAAATGCAATATATGGTGGCAAGAGACAACACCAAATTACCCTATTAAACGAGCACTTGCTTTGGCACAGGTAGACAAGGTAGCCCAGTGTCCTTTTTTCAATTTAAGGGAATTTGAAAGCTATTTGAAGGCTATTGTGGTGAATTATAACTAGCATGCTCACCGAAGCACAATTGAATATGAGGATTTTCCAGTCACCGTCGCCTTCTACCCAACGGATTTCAGGAGGGTTTTTGGAATGCCTGCGTCTGGGCAGGTGGTTTCCAAACCAACAACCAAGATGATTGTGCAACAAAAGGAGATGATTATCAAACGCATTTGCAGACCAAACATAACCACAAAAGAAAAAGAAACAATCTAGAATGCAAGTTCCAGAGGGTTGCGGAAGCACATGTTGGTAAATTCCGACTGGAAGTGTTTAATGGATCTTATAAAATGCAAATTGACAGGAGCTAGCAGAGCCTCAGACATAGCGACATGGATGGTTGAGTATATGTTTGGATTGAGTGTAGGACGAGTATATAATTGGGCGTTGTACCTGTCAGAGAGAATTAGAGAGTTTTTGGAATGCAAGCATAAAGCATTCTACATGACTCAACACTTGATAACCTTATTTTTGGATGCAATGTATAACCAGGTGCCGAAGGGAAAGTTGGGGAAATTACAGCCGACAGGAGACTACGACTGTTCTTGGCCAATAGTCTTCAGGTGGACAACCTTGGACACCCAGGGAGCAGCAAGAGAGGAACTAAGAACAGTGAAGAGGAAGAGGAAGCAAGAAAGTAGTGACGACTAGGAGCAGATAGCATTATCCTTGTCTATAGCCAACACCACACCTGTGGGCGTCTATTCAGTGGAGGTTAACCCTTGGGTAACAACACCAGCCGAGCAGCAAGAGTTGGCCGAGGGTGCACTAGTTGAGCAGCATGAGTTGCCCGAAAGGGAAGGAGTTGCTGAGGGTCGAGTAGTTGAGGGTGCAACATTGGTTGGCACGATGGAAGAGATTGACACCATATTCGTAGCACCACCAGGAGGGACACCACATGTGGACGGTTGGTTGCAATTATTGGGATCTTCTATCCGGATAGAAGATATTTCTCCCATACACTCGCCTCATCAGATGGAGGTAGAGGCGAACATAGAGCAGCAAGAGGCCATAGCAGCTTAGAGCACACAGCCGGCCGTAGCAATTGAGAGCACACAACCGGCGGTAGCCATGCCCGTGCCGAGTTAATATGTAATTTTTTATATTTATCTGTACCTATGTCCCTTTTCCCCTAGGCTTTTGGGGGAACTTTTAGATGTCCCAATGTTTCCTAGTTCCTTTTAAAAGGGGATCATGTGGAACAATACTCCTTGATCTTTCTCTGACTTAGTGTTTATTAGATTCTAAACAATGACATTTTTTCAAATCACAAAACATCTACTTTGAATCATGGATCATAAATCTTTGAAGTCTGTGGATATTTCCCTTTTGCATTTTTCCATTTTATTGTTGTCAAAATAATGGACTCTTATTGCTATATATCTGACCCCTTGAGTGGTTAGGAGTCTACACCAGATATAAAGTGGGTTTGTATTGTCTACAGTGATAGAGCTAGGTATATTTGGTTCTGAACAAAGAATTTATGCCAATCTGTGTGCCATTAAAATGGTTACCTGATGACAACAAGTATCATGTCGATCATCTTCATTAGCTTGTATTATACCATGCAAATCATACAACACTTATATGGATACCATTCTGTCCACTTGTACATTGCTAAAACAGTAGAAGCAAGGATTCAATGTTCCAAAATCAAATTTGATCTTTTCAAAATGAAGATTGTTTGGGCTAGCAAGTATTCTTGATGAACAAGACAAGGGAAGCCTTCCAGTGCTTGACCTCAGCCTGAACTTTAAATTACTCAATGAGAACTGAAGGTTCTGTATTAAGAATTAAAAATTCCTGGAAGTAGCAGGCAGACATCATATTATGAGTTTGAGAGAGGATTCCATGATGCAGATACTTTGCCATGTTATGATTATACATATTGTAATATCTGTAGCTACTTCTTGCCCGCCATCTGTTATTTGCTTTAAACTATGCTTCACATATGGATTTTAACTGTTCACACAATGTTTTAATTCATCTTAAATATTTGTTAAATTGCCAGGTGTTGTATACTAGCACAACACAGATAAACAATTAATATGAATTTTGTGCTTATCTAAAACACTATTCTTACTAAACTTGCTTCTAAGTTCATGATTAATTGAGGTTTTTGTAGACACAAGGATTGAGGCCTGAAGTAGTTCCATACAAGGGTACACTCTCTGCTCTGAGTAGAATTGCTCGAGAAGAAGGAGTCCGCGGTTTGTATAGGTCTGTTTGCAAATTTAATTTTCTTGTCTTTTTTTGTTGAATGCTATTCTACTTCATATGCCAGTGTTGCTTTCTTTGAATGATGCATTATATTACCTATACAGTGGAATTGTGCCTGCATTGGCAGGAGTAAGTCATGTTGTGATCCAATTTCCTGTATATGAGAAGATGAAGGCTTACTTGGCAAGTCGGGGTTAGACACCACCCTCAAAAATTTATCTATGCAGCATTTGCCTTAATTCTTTTTGTTTAATTTTATCATTTTGTGTTCTGGCTCTTTTTTCTCCTTACTTATGATATAGCTATATTGGTGTAGGTGGGACTACCCCAGACAAGCTTGGTCCAGCCGATGTTGCTGTTGCCACTTCTGTATCTAAAATAATTGCATCAACAATGACTTATCCTCATGAGGTAGGATTATTGACATTAGAAACTGTTTTATGGTCAATTTTCTTTGGTTTTTGCACAACTTGTTCATTTATACTTTCTCTTTGGGGTGTAGCCATGCATCTCAATCCCTGAATTGTAATAGAATGAATGGATCTAGAATGTTTAATTTGGATAACCATGTAACAAAATAGATTTGATAGAGTTGGTGTAGAAATTTAGGCATTTGCTATTAATTTATTCCTTGCAAATTGAAGTCATTAGTTTTGAGAGAGTTGATGTAGAAACCCTGGGATATGTTATTTTGTTTTTTTACTCTAAAGTTTGCTCTTTCAAATCCATGTACATCATCACTGAAGCAATTTGTTTGTACTTTTTATTCTATTTTTTATTGCTTCTAACAGGTGGTACGCTCAAGGCTTCAGGAACAAGGTCATGCGAAGGATTCAGAAATAAGGTATTCAGGTGTGTTTGATTGCATTAAAAAAGTATTTCACAGGGAGGGTATTCCTGGTTTTTATCGTGGCTGTGCAACAAACCTTATGAGGACAACCCCAGCTGCTGTGATAACATTTACTAGTTATGAGATGATTAAAACATTTTTACACACGTTAGAATCCAGCTAATCAAGTACAGGCAATTCAAAGAAGCAGCCAAGCTCTGCTGGTGTGGAACAAGAAGATGATTCTCTTCTCGGAGCTCAACAGTCAGCATCCAAGGCAGGATCTTTGTCATTGACTAAAAATGATCAGTTGACTGCAAGACACTTATTGTACTTCAAATTCTTCCAAGACTTTCTGGTGCTATGGCTTAGTACTAAACTCTTGTTAACATAAATCAGTGGTAACGAAATATGCATTAACTTAAAAAGTTCAACCCTTGCTCGACAAAATGCATGAGAAAATACAGCCAATTACCATTCAATTCACACATAACCCAGAACAAACTACTACATACGACTCTTCTCTGTCATCTATCTCATATACCCATGAGTCTTCTCTGTTATATATCTCATATAGCTATGAGTTTTCTCTGTTATCTATCTCATATATCCATTTTCTCATATTGCACAATAATGAAATGCTTCCATCCAACAAGGGGACATGATTCTTGGTCATGTCCTAACAACAATCCAAGTCTCCTGAAATGCCTGGATTCCTTGTACAATTCGTCCGTGTGTCATCTTCTGGGATAGACCAGAATCTGTTTGAGCACTCTGATCTGCTGCAGCAATATGAAATTGGCTCTTCAGACTTGAATTAAATATCCTGCTAACAAGTTGCTAGCCTGGTATATTGCATCATTCATGTATTTGTATAATAATGGCCAGCAACAATTACAAAGGCCTTTAATGTTGATATTCAATTGAGGAGTGATGTATCCTAGTTTCCTCTTCTCCAAAAACTGAGTAGAGGAGAAGATGATGGTAACCATATCCCAGCGATGTTAACATTATTTTTTCATGACAGTGTTGTAAAGAGCATTGGCAATTGATTGAACCCATCCTAGACTATTCTTTTAAAATAAAGAAATCTGTTTCATTGAATTCCAATCCTTGTACCTGCAGTTATATACTTTATAACAATGGAAGTGATACAGAAGAGAAATTACTGCAAGGAACTTTTCCAGCAGCCATCCTTTTTGGTTCTTTAGTAAAATTGAAAATCTACTATATTCTAAAATACACATCCATCTGTCCATCCACCTATATGATGCCCACATGCTTTCTTCTAACTCACTATTTCTGCAGTAAAAATGAGTTGTGAAATGTTAGAAAACTTACCAAAATGTTGATCAGAGCTTCAAACCAGCCAAAATTGGCTTTTTCATATTAAAGAGTTTTAACCTGTGCACCAGCTTTAACCCACATTTCAGAGACTCATTCGGGGGGTTCTTGGGAAGCTGATTTTTGACTCAGACTTGGTAAAAGAAATATATTATAAAAAAAATTAAGAATTGTTTTTCTTTTAATTTTGGTGGATTCGGCATATTTGCCGAGACTCGTGACAATGATTTACCATTTAACCTTCAATTTTGGACCAAACAATAGTGTGCATGCTTCACAATAATCCTTTGTACATTCTGGCTAAAGATTTATTTTTGCTATTTGTAACAAGCGGTTACTGGTCCTGAATAGTAATCTGTTGAATGTTTTACTTGACTCCTGTAGCATTAGTCTTCTTATATAATATACTGTACGCCAGTTTGCCTGTGTAATTGCTTAGGAGTAGCGAAAATGTTTGGTAAATTCATTTTATTGTTACTTAAGGATACTAAATCAATAAGATTGACTTTCTAAGACGCTCGAGTGAAATTTTCGACAAAATTCTAGTGACATTTATAACGTGAGCAAAGGACATTAGTGAATAAGAACTCTCGTGGCAGAAATGCAGTAAAGTGCTTTATAATTTCCTGTTTGAAATCTCTATCACGTATATATTATCATATTAACTGTGACTTCATAACATATACTTCGAATATCCTGTTTATGCACTAGAATGATACCATTTTTTTCTTGATTTCTGCAAAATCACTTACAAATCATTGGTTCGTAGTATTTGTGAAAGATCTTTTCCGTTTGATTTTCCTTGGCTTTATTGGTAAAAACTGTTTTTTTGCAACCCTTTACTCATCAGTCTTTATAGCGTGTTGATGCCTACAGTTAAATTTTCACATTTACGTAAGAGAATAATTTGTCACATTTATTTAAAAAAGATAAATAATTTGTGACAGCAATATATTATATACAAGATTATAATTTGACACAATATGCACTGCTACAATAATCGTCTCATTACAAGTTGACACTTTTAAGCTACTCCCATCTATCCATTAAAAAAATTGTTGGCTGGCTCTGTGAGAAGACTTTAATTATGAGGAGTATTGTTGAAAATATGGGCTTTATCTTCTTTTATCTTTTCGAATCTTTTATCTTTTCGAATCTTACATTCATCTTTGTAATGAAATGAATGCTTCCATAATCAACAATTATAATGGCTAATACTTCAATTTCGAAATAAAAAGTTAAAAACTATTACATTTCAGATGGAGTTCAAAATAGAACATGAAAAAATGATCCAGCAATGGCATGGTCCGTGGTGAACTCCTATAATGTGATTTTTATTCATTGAAAGATGACTTCTGTAAATGCATATATAGATGCTGACTTTAGTTTTTGTGTTTGCTCTATAATCACCTATTGATGTTGAATCTTGGTATGGATGACCGAGGTTTCTTTGAGAGTTTTATGAGTCTGGACTTAAGGCTGGCATAAGTTTATAATGTTGACATATTAGTTTTGAATCTGGATCGATGTAGATTCATATTTTAGTTAAATAGGCAATCTAGAAATCATTCTGATCTTATCTAGGAGAGAATTTGTGTTTGGATCCTCTTTTCTTTCATTTGGGAGTAGATGCACCATATTTTTTAGTGCCATATGGCTTGATCCATGGCATTTTTGGATATATCAATTGTGGACAACGTCTAAAGCCCATGCTTATATTATTAACATAATCTACATATTTAGTGGGAAAATTGTAATTTGGAAGAATGAAGAAACCGAACTGCTTTGCTATTATTCTCGTGACATTAACCCTTAAGTCTGAAGTCAGTTATTTGTTTTACATTAACCGATACTTTGATTTTTATGAAGATATTTTGTGAAGGCAAACATGCAAAAATTTATAGAGGTTTTTTCTTTTAAATATGCTTGTAGAAGGTGTCTTCCTTACATTCCTTTTTGAAATTCATTTAATAGGGTTTTGCTTTTTTCAATATATGTTACATTTATTATATTTAAAGAAACTAAATAAATATAAAGAAATATATTCTCTTTTACCAAAAAATTTACTTTAAGACATTGTCAAATGTTGTAAATAGATATTTTAGCTAACAAGTTCACTAGTGGGTCCTATTTATATGTTAAATCCATTTAGTTCCTAAGAATCTTTCTAGAAGTCTTAGTTGTTATCTAGATCTTATTTTATTTTTTTGACATTTTATAGGATTGAGACACATGTCATAATCTTGTTTAATAATAAACAAGACTCTTGTACACTTTGTATATAAGATCTAATAGTATCAAACAAACTATTATCTTACCATACTTTCTTGTAGAAGGTTTTCATTTTGTTTTGCAGGTGATCTTGAAGTGTGAGTTAATTTTCAACTCTTGCATGGTATCATAGCTTCAAATTTGCAAATTCCTCAGTTCTGAGGGTATTTAGTGTGCATGAGCTATTGCTAGATTAAAATATTGGTGAATCTAGTAAAGTTGAGTATGCTCTTCTCTTGATCATATGATGACTTGGAGAATAAAAAACTTGAAAGAAATACCAAATTTGAGAGTTTCTTCTTTGTGGGCTTCTATTGTAGGTTGATTTGGAATCTTGTTAATGCAAATATGAGTTCACCATTGAGTTTAGAGAGTCGAAGAAAGTTGGTTTGCCTTTCATTTCATTCAAATTGGACTTGTGAGGCCATATCTACAAGGGTTTGAAGTTGGGAGGTGGTTGTTAGATCTGAATGGTAGTTGATATTATAGAGCATTTTTGACCAAAATAGACCTTGCCATTGCATCAAGAAGGATCAAATACCCTAAGTTTGATTTTCAAATCGTTGAAATCAGATATTTTTGCTCCAAGCTCTTAGAGGATTTTTTTGTTGTACCATTGCCATACATTTTTGTATAGTCTGCTAGCACCATCGTTGGCAGGTTTGTAGTCCCAGAGAATATTCCTTAGCTATAACATCTTTGGCAGAATATTCAACATATCCATTGTAGGCGTAATCTTTGCGTCAAGTTGTATTGCATTGTTGTTGCATCTTGTACGATTGATACAAAATCTTAATTCGTCCTAAGTTTTTACTTAAATATTTAAACCTTCAGTTTTTTTTTGTGTGGTTGGTTTAAGTTTAAGTGGGCGGTTGTTAGCCCTCAGTTGTAGCTTACGTTGAGGCACTGACTCTTGCAAGTGGTGCATGAGAGTTGCCACCAGGGTTCGGCCCCTGCCTGAGTGATGTCGCTACTTCAGGTGGCTCCTATTTTTTTCCACTTGCAAGCGGTGTGGTCACATTGGTGACCAAGTGCCAACCCCTAAGGGATCGAAAATTTTCTCCCAAGGCCCTTGAATGAAATTGACCACATGAATTTTGAATAAAATTAAGGCACACCTTGCTAGATGATGACTATGTTGGGTACAAACTAGAGCATGCAAATGTGTCGGCCAAAGGGTTGGATGTGTGGAAGTATTTTCTTGATTTATGCGACAACATTGAATGGGTAAGGATCGTTTTGAGTAGACTTCATGATGATTTTGTGTATTCGAACAAACCCTATAGGATTACCAAAGATGCAATTAAGGCTATAATAGCGTTATGTGTAATTGGACCTATTATGATAATGAAAGCTGTGAAGAATGAGAAGGTTATTGAGTTGACTGAAGCAAAGTTTGACAAAAGAAATTTGAGAATAAGCGACATCAATGATCTAAGTGTTAAGTATGCTTCCATGGGAATAACATACAAGGTGTATTTCACTAACAAGGAAGGCTCCACAACTAGTACTGCAATTCATACCACATACCAAATGGTTAAGGAAGGAAATAACTTTGATCTGTGTGAGTTAATGAGAGAAATTATTTAATAATCTGAAGAGAACTAAGGAGACCAGATAACACTTCAGGTTTGGATCTCTAATTATTTGCCTTGCATTTTACTTTTTGAATGAATTACCTGGATTCAAAGGCAAGGTCTGGAAACATCTTTCGGTTGCCACACATATAAGGAATCACATGAGAGGATTCAATGATAAACAAGCTTGCAATACTTTATATTGGGGTTTCTTTAAGAAGTTGCAAGCTAAGATGCAGGATAGGGAAATAATTCCCTTTGATCTTGTTAGAAAGTACAAGGACGAGATTACTTTTTTGGTTGATAAAGATTATTGTTACATTGAAGCTATGGAACCTAGGACATCCTAGATTCCTCAATTGCCTTATGAGGTCTCTCCTAATGAAGTAAAAACATATGTGAAAAATTTGCTAAATAAGTATAAGGATCTTGCAGTAGAAAGATTTGGTACCTATAGAGAGATCATGGATAAGATTATCCAAAAGAAGGTTGAAGAGACCAATGAGAAACAGGTAGATAAAATATTTCAAGTTTACACCTCAAACCTCTGCCCAAGCCTCGTAGAACATTCCCTCAGACCCTAAGGAAACTACTGCAAAGAAAGTGCCAAGAAGGTCAAGTAGGTCAACATCTATTGCTACTACTCCACAACCCACTAAATCCACACAAGCTATTGTTGAGAGAAGAGGTGCATTTGAAACTAAAGTTGTTGAGAAGAAACATCCAAGGTTTAAGCAACAAGCCAAGAGGAAGAAGGCTGAGGCAAAAGAGATAGAGAAAGAAGAAAAGGGTGAGGAAGGCACTTCCAAACAAAAAAGAAATGGGAAGAAGACTAAGAAAACTCCTCCAATGCCACCTCCACATGAGCCCCTTAAATTAGAGACACTCAATGGTATTGAAAGTTTTGGCTTGTTACAAGAGACTATTGAATGACATCTGGAAGCCCCTCTAGAAGACCAAAAGACTATTGAGAAGGCAATAGTCGTGTACATGATCAAGCTCAATGTGGCTCTTAGCAATTTACTAGAAAATGCCTCGGAGAGTCTTGTATAGGTCCTAAGGGAGAAAAGGGAGAAAGCAATTGAAATTGATGATGAGTTGAGGAATGAAGCAATTGCCAAAGTTGGTTCCTCCATTTCTTAGGAAGAAAAGGATAAAATACTTCAAAAACAAGCTCGAGAATTAAGGTCAAAGTAGAGAGTGGACACCCTTATGAGGATGGAGAAGGAAGATAGAGACAAAATACAAAAGGAAACTGAGGAAGTGACCAATAAAATCATTAAGGAAAAGAGAAAAGTTGAAGATGTGGAGCAGTCATATATATCTCCTTAGCACAATGTTGAACAGTAGGAAACAAAAGAGGAGAGGGAAGAGCAAGTAACACATAATGAAGAGCATGCTTCTCCTGAGCATGATGTGCATGATATCCCTCCTCCTGAGAGCACTAATCAACAAGATCAACAGATAAAGGAAGACACATTTATTTCTAGAGAAAAGGCACAAGAGACTCCAAAAGCATCTAGCTCTACTTCCCCCATTGATTCAATCAAAGAATTTCTTTCACAACAGAAGCAGATTCAACATGCAATTGTTGTAGTTGCCTATGTTTGATGGTCAAGTTAATATGTCAAACATCTCACCATTGCAAAAATTGCAACTTGGTGATATCTTTCACTCCTCTATAAGGGAAGAGATCTTACAACAACATGTTGATAGTTCTGAGACATTGCAGGAGGTGGTCAAAATCCTAGAAGCTAAAATTCCTAATGCAAAAAGGGATTCCTCTCTACCTCTCACTTCGTAGATCAAACAACTGATGGATTCCTTCAAGGAACGTTCTGCTTATTTGTAGAAGCAAGTTGAGGTGAAGATTCAAAACAATAGATTGGTAGAGGCCTCTAGGAAATGTGCAAAGGCACATGAGAAGCTGAAAACATGTATAGAAGACATTAAAAAATGCATAGAGGAGGCTAAGGTGTTATACCCTTTTTGTTTGCAATGGCCTACCACCACCAAAACTCTTAAGGATCATATCAATGATATGGAAGTGCAAATCATAAAATGTGGCTGCTACTTATGATTTTATGCAAGACATTGATGGAGCCTTCAAGGCACAAGTTGAAGAGCTACTCCCAGTTACAATAAGTGCAAGATCACAGGGAGTAGATACAAATCCATGTGAAATAGTTGTAGGAGGTTGTAAATCTAAAGTTAGAATCTTTAACTAGTCTCCTAGTAGGAGCTAAAGGAGTTGGGAAAAATAACCATATTCCATCTTCCTTGGAAGAAGCAAAAGATATTCATGCTCATCTAGTGAGTCAAATCCAAATCACTACTTTTGCAAAGAATCAATGGGACAACTCCTTGACTTAGTTGAAGTCCATCTACAAGAATATTCTTTCTTCTGGTCAAAGCTAAGTATGTATTGGTGACATGTTTTGTAACTTTTTGATGTGTAAATATGTGGAGTAGATAAGTATTCAAAATTGTATGTAAATAGAACATTTTTTGGAGTAAAGGGAGTGAACTGTAAAATATGTATAGATAGGGGGAGTTCATAAGTTTTTATAAATACCACTTGCCCTTTTCCCTTGATGTCAAAAGGGGAAAGATAATAGAAGATATGGTAGGTGCTATCATCAATGAAAAAGGGGGAGACTGTTGGAAAATGTGCGGATAGTGTGTTGTCATTGATGCCAACCTTTGTTAATATTGTTGTTGATGCAAACCTTTGTTAATACCTTATGCATTAATAAAGAAATATTGTTCAGATTTAGATGTCAAAATGCTATCACTGGTGCACTATTGTACACCATCAATCAAAGTTCATGATTGGATGTCAAAATGCATTGTTAATAAGGTTCAAATCTATCTAAGGCACATGATTAGCTACACAGGAGCTTTGTCAAATGCTCTGCATTCCTTAATAGATGAAGTTTTGATCTTGCAGTTTGAAGAGTAGCTTTGCACAGTTGAAAGGAATCCATATTCCATGTATCCATGCATAAGTTCTACTACAAAGTGTTATGGAGTTGTTAGAGTAAGAAATTGGTAAGTTCCAATTAATGCATGATAAGGAGTGAACTGTATGTCTTTGCACTTCACTGCATCACATTGCTTTACCTTGTGGTTTTGAAGTTAATTTTATGAAGATGATATGTCTACTCAGTTCAAGTTCAAGATGTTTTGGTTCACCACTAGCGGTTTTGTAGATGACAATGTGTTTTCTATATTTCAGCAACCTGGTAGGTTGGTCTGTTGGTGTCTAATTGATGCACATCAACATATTTTGGATCAAGTCTATGTACAAAGGCTATGTAATTCTTGATGAAATCTCTTTGGGCTCTCTAGTTGCTCTCCAAGATGGTATTCGTGTACAATAGTTTGTCCAAAATCATTGCTTTTGAGTATGAAGTGTTTGTGCTAGCATTAATTGATCTGGAATATTAAAAGGAGTACATAGAAGTGTTGTTACAAGCTATATCAGTTTGTTGGGATGATTTGCACAAAGTTTCTTGGTCTCTCTAATATTGCCTTGGTCTAGAGTTGATGTTTGATAGTTTGCTTGCTTGTCGGGCCGACTTGTCATGCTAAGTTGCTTGTGTAACTGAGGATTTATTTTTGGGATTAAATTCAATCAATAAAGCATATAAAATAAACCCAAAGCAATTACAAAACACAATGGAAGTTAAAACAAATAACGATTATACCTGTAAACTGTCGAGTCTTCCATGATTCACTTTTGTAACACCTTGTTTGTTGGATGATGCTTTGCCCTCAGATTCGTTGTGTGAGCAATCTGCAAATGTCTAAGTCCTACAACAAGATTTGAAAGATTTATGCAATGTCTAAATGCCTATGCCTATGACTATGCTTGCCAATGCCTATGCCTAAACCATGCTAAGACTTGATCAAATAAAAATAAGAATTGCTATGGGGTGATCCCATAATAGGGTTTACAATTTTTGGCCAAACTGGACACTGAAATTATTATTTTTAACTGAATCTTCACATTCGGGCACCTATAGCGGCTAAACTGTGAGGAATTTGAAGATGGTGCAAACTAGAGTCTCATCAAATTTTGTCTGTAGATTCTAAAAATATTTTTTTCAAAATTTTTGAATCAAATTGCACTCTTTTCCATCTCCCACTAAAATTGATTTTTTTCGTGAAAACAACACTTTTAAAAGTGACACACCGTATAACGATAACTTTTTTCCATGAAGGATAAAATTCTAATTCTTTCAAATTTAGATTTGTAACTCCATATCTAGTGCTTCCACTTGGTTATATAGTTTTTTATTGAATATTTTTTCCTTAATCAAGTTTTAAAATCAAACAATTACAATTCAAACACAGCGCGACTGTATAACGCGTAACTTTTTTTGTATATATCAATTTTTTTTTTGTTGGATCAAGGACTTCAATGTTTGGTGCACTCATATTTTTCAATTTTTTTTTTTGATAATCTTCTATTTTTCCACATGTGAAGAACAAAGAAATTCATTTTCAATGGAAAACCTATGTTTAATAAAACTTAAAAAACAAATACATAACAAAACCAAAACATATTAAAATTATATTCATTGGATAGCTTGTTCTGAGGAATACCATAATCATTTGAAATAAATTTTAAATGAATTCATTTGATCCCCAAAAGCTAAATCAAAAGTGATTTTTATCAGATTTTGATAGGTGTAAAGGAGACGCATTTATAGGTATGGTTTAAAACTAGCGAGGTTCTATCCAAGGGGGTTTGATCTAAGGTGATTTGATCAAACCCTCTTCAATTGGAATCTTTAAAATGGAACTTTTTAAGGCTTAAATCATTATATTTTCTAAAAATATGTGATTTCAGCTAAAATTTGTTCCTCTTAGAAATTATAAACCACTATTATGACAGCACCCTATGAAAAGTTTAAGAGTGCAAGTGCGAAATTGTATAAAGTGAATGCGTGTAATCGAAAAGTGAGAGGAAAATGACATTTTATAGAAAATGCCATTTTGAATGGACGGGTGAGATTAATCCATGACGAAGACCTAAAATGAAAGGTCCAAATTAAATCTGAGAATCCCTAATTAGGGTTAGGGAAAATTCATTAATTGAACGATCAAGATAATATCTCAAATAATTGGATTGACGGTGGAGAATAAATGAGATAAATTAATTAGAAAATAAGGATTTTCGAAAATCAAGAAGATAAAGACTGCCTGATTTGTGAGATTCGAAAAATCAAGAAGATAAGTGTTGGACTGAAAATCGATTTGGAAAATCAAGAATCTGCCCGATTACTTGATTTTGGAAGATTAGTTACTATTTTGAATTAAATTAATTCAAAATAATGATTTTATGAGATAATAAATAATCTTTTTTAGATTATTTACCAAAATGGACCTGACAGTTAAGAATGAGATGACATTTTAAATATTTTAATTTATTTAAAATGAGAGGAATATTATTTTGACAATTAAATAATTAAAGATAATTATTTAATTTAGCAGATAAGATTAATTATTTAAATAAATTAATCAATTCATTTAATTATGACATAGTGATATATTAAATAAATAAATAAAATTTATTTATTTAATAATCAAGAAGAAATATATGACAAAAGTGAAATTTATTTAATTAAGGGAAGACTCTAGACAACGACGATTAACAAATAAATAAAATTTATTTATTTAATAATCATGAAGAATACAAAGACATGAATTAATTAAACAATTATAAATTATTTAATTAATAGTCGAATGTGGACCAAGGACATAATTAAATGTTTTAATTATGCTAAGACGAAAGTGGTAAAAATGAAGCTTGCAGGCCTAGTCATTTTTAGGTGTCTACATTTTGCCCCTCTTTGTCATAATGTAGCATGTCGCATTGTGACAAAGAAAATAAGTCAAAAATATGCCCCAGTGCAAAATAAGATGAGGAAGAATGATGAGGAGGGTTGTGGTATGCCCCCTCGAGAGGACATATAGGTTCCAAGAATATGGGTGTGCTCTCGAAATGGATGAGAAGACTAGAATATGAAGATACAAAGAAATGTTAGTGCAAAAGATATGGATGATGATATGGATGCAATGCCTATATGATATGGGAGAGAGAATATGACAAGACAAAAAGATATGCATGTTAGTTCCTAGATCAAATCCTTCAAAACATTGCCATAAGACTAATATTTATTGCTCTTAATCATCATTGGGCGGTAAAAATGACACAAATGGACAACAAACACCATGATATGACGTAGACCAAGGTGTGCAAGGTCATCCATTTGAAAAATAGAAAGTCATAGACAAGGAATGTCCTAACTCATACTAAGGGTCATGTTGCCCCAGTCTTTTTGTCAAAACAATCCATAGACAGCGGTCAAAAAAAAAAAAAAGGTCAGGAGACATCATTGCACCTCTAAATCTTTCGTGGGACATCCTCGAGGTAGCTAGTAACATGACCAAAAAGACAAGACAGTAAAAATATAAGACAAAATAGTCAAAATATAAGACAAGATAGACCATAAAAATTAACAGCCATTTAATTTTGTTTGCCAAAGATTGAATTCTTGCCAGTTTGACAGTTTTGACAGTTTAAGAGTTTTTCCAATTTGACGGTGTTGACAGTTTGACGAGGCCTATTGTCAAGGACACATCCTGAAAAGGCAAAGGACATTTTGACGAGGTCTAACTCCAAGAAGGACACATCTTGAAGAGGACCAAAGAGTGACGAGACTGACATTGTTTTGACTAATATGTTTTGGCAAGTTGACTAATGTTGACTGTATGATTGATTGGACTGTGTTGTCTAATTTTAACCAATTTTGACATTGACGTTTCGAATGACTGTCTTGTGTCTGAGTTTGACTATGTCTAACTTATTTGACCGATGTGGCCATTGTGACAAATGTCATGATTTTATTAGGACCAACCTAAAAGGACTGACCTAATGTCTCGGGGACTCATCGACTGATGGTCTTGCCTACTTAGCAAATGTGTAGAGACAACGTAGTTCGACAATGACAAGGATTGATTGAGATGACTGAATTTGACAAGAGATGACCCTGTGTTTGCGTTTTTCGAGCAGTCTGATGTTTTGTTGTGGTTTTCAAGACGTTTTATGATTTTTAGGTCTTTCTTCAAGTCATTTTATGATGTTTTTATCTTTTTTTAGGACATTTTATGATGTTTTTGGTCTTTTTTTAGGACATTTTATGATGCTTTTGTCTTTTTGTCGTTTTATGATTTTTTTGGATTTTGACGTTTAAGAGGATCGTGACAAATGCATATGACTGATGCCTACACATGAGAATCCAATGACAAACATGATTGTGCCCCTAGTCAAGCTGAATACCACTTGACATATAATGACAATGTTGTTTGATGTGGGAAGGACGCATCCCGAAACAACGTGAGTACGATGACGATAATGTGATGAAAGTATGGAGGTCTACAACCGGGCAGGAACACAGTCAAGTAAAATTTTGGATAATGTGCTCGTATGGATGAACACTCATTGCATTTGGAATGAATTGGTTAGGGATAGATGAGATGATGATTATCCTTAGACCGTTTGACAAGGGAAAGCCAAGATAGGTGATAGGCGTGAAAGGATAGGGGGTGGCCTTGGTAAAGGACGAGAGACATGAGACTAAGGGAATTGCCATATGATTTTCAAGGACTATGTCATACAAGGACAATAAGACTATGACAGTCAATGACATGATGTTTCGTGAATCATGTATGACCGAAGGATAGACATGTCAAGAGTTTTCCCAAAGCATGATTTATGTGTGCCAGTTTTATGTCAAGATCGAGGTAAGTGGAAAATGTATGAAAATGATATGAATGAAATTGTCGGATGTCAATGTCAAGAGGAAGGCCTAGGAGATGAGACGACTTGCCCCCAAGTGTAAGAGTCTGCATAGACGATTTATTTTACACATGATGCCTGTTTGCCAGGTTTTCATCATGGTACTTATCCAAGGTGCCTGTTTGCCAAGTTTTCACCATTGGACGAAATTTTTCTCTTTACTATTTTCTTGACTTTTTGATTTTTTTGGTGTCACTAAGATGCTTGTTTGCCAGGTTTTCATCAGGGTGACGATTTTTTGATTTTTGATTTTTTTTTTTGATTTTTTGGATAGCCTGGATGCTTTAGATAACCACTGACTGTTTTGAATCCACTGACGGTGTCGATGTAGAGACTGGTGCCATGATATGCCAATAATGACCTGTCTGAAGTAGTTGTCTTGTCAGGATTGTAGCACTTGTATACAACTGATCGATGTCATTATGGTCCTTTCTGATACTAGAGTTGGCCTTATCAAAATACACACATCGCGATAGAGTTGCATGAGAGTCCTTGCGGTAAAGAGTTGCTGCCATGATGTGACAGATTTGTGACGTGAGATTTTTGGACTTTAGGCAAGATGTAGGATTATGACAGATGATGGTAGATGTGGAAAGGTTGTTTGGACATTTGGATGAATGACTTTTTATTTTCCAAACTTGGGATGGTGGATGACGGATTTTGGAGGGATGGTGTTTGGAACCAACAGTTTTAGATGCCTTGTTTAATGACCATTTTGAAGGAGGTGGACATTTGTTGTATGTGGGAGTCCTCTTGTCTTGTGGCTCCACATTATGATTGACTTTTGTATTTGACTTGGTGTCTTTGTTTGATCCATCTTTCTTTGGGATCCATTTTAATTTCATTTGTCCACTTGTCCTTTTGTTTGATTCAATGGCTTTTGACATTTGATTTTGATCTTTTGACTTGTAAGACTTTTGTTTTTGTTGGTTCCAAAGGGAAGGTTGATTCATCATAGAATGACGATTTATGGTGTGGGTGGACGGGGAGTTGGCAGCAATCTTATGACAAGGATTTCTCATGGATTCCATTTTGACGTTTGTATCTGACAAGGTTGCCCCCAGTATCGAGGAGGTACCACTAACATTGTTTGATTTGTTGTCTGAGGAATAGCCAAGACCTTGATGTCTGTAATTTTCCTGAAGTTGTATTGGTTCTAGAATGCCTTGCTCGTGTATGCCTAGTCCTTTGCCTTGATATTGTATGCTTTGACAAATTCTATTTGCAATGGGGTATTTGTTGTTTTGAAAGCAAGATGCTAACCCATCATTAGGTATGTGGATACTGTCACTTGTAATATTTTCATCTGCAAGAAAGCCTGCTCTGATAAAGATACATGACCCTAGTTGATAAAGTTTCTTAGCTTCATTGTCATGTTGGACATATTCCTGACTGATATCTTTGGTCTGATCATGTGACATGTCAGGTTCAGATGATTTTGTTGGTGCTTCCAAGGCAATGTCAAAGCCATCATTATGTTTAATGTCATAGAGTCCAATGATTTTTGCTATAACTTGATCATATGCAAGCATGTCCTTAGTGGAATATTCTTGTTCTGGAGGAATATCGTCTATGTGTCCCATGAAGGCAAGTGTCTCATCGTGGGAAGTGTCAATAGTCGAGGCTTGTATAGGTTCGGCAAGTGTTTGATCATGAATGGCGCAAAGGTTAAGGAGTGGATCATTTTGGACTTCTTGGTCAATGGTAGAGTCTTGGTCAAAGATGGGGTTGTCATAGATTATATAGTCGGAAATAGAGCCGTTGTCAAGGAGAGGTGTGTTCTGGATGTCATGATTGTCTTGAAGGACTTCATGGATGGACTGAAAGATAGGGTCATGGGATGAACTACCTTGTTCTTGACATGAGGGTGACATTATAAGGTCCTGCTTTGGGCTTTCATTTTGACATGTATCCTCAAGTTTATTAAATGGGATTTGACTTTGGACTATGATAGAATTTTCATGACTAGATGTGGCTTGTGAGGGGATGACTTGAAAAGGATTAATGAATGATAGATTATTAAATAAATAAGTTTTATTTATTTATTTAATATGTCACTAACTCCATAATTAAATGAATTGATTAATTAATTAATCTTATCCGCTAAATTAAATAATTATCTTTGATTATTTAATTGTCAAAATTAATATTTCCTCTCATTTTAAATAAATTAAAATATTTAAAATGTCATCACTTTCTTAACTCCATCCATTTTGGTAAATAATTTGAAAAAGATTATTTATTATCTCACAAAATCATTATTTTGAATTAATTTAATTCAAAATAGTAACTAATCTTCCAAAAATCAAGTAATCGGGTAGATTCTTGATTTTCCAAATCTGATCTTTAGTCCAACTCTTATTTTCTTTATTTTTCGAATCTCACAAATCAGGCAGTCTTTATCTTCTTGATTTTTGAAAATCTTTATTTTCTAATTAATTTATCCCATTTATTCTCCACTGTCGATTCGATTATCTAGGATATTAACTTGACCGTTTGATTAATGAATTTTCCCTAACCCTAATTAGGGATTCTCAAATTTAATCTGGACCTTTCATTTTAGGTTTTCGTCATGAATTAATCTCACCCGTCCATTTAAAATGACATTTTCTATAAAATGCCATTTTCCTCTCACTTTTCGATTACACACACACAAGTAGACATCTTATAGGCTATTACATTCTTACACTTACACACTCATACTTTCATAGCAATTCTTATTTTTATTTGATCAAGTCTTAGCATTGTTTAGGCATAGACATTGGCAAGCATAGTCATATGCATAGGCATTTAGACATTGCATAAATCCTTCAAATCTTGTTGTAGGACTTAGACATTGGCAAGCATAGTCATATGCATAGGCATTTAGACATTGCATAAATCCTTCAAATCTTGTTGTAGGACTTAGACATTTGCAAATTGCTCGCACAATGAATCTGAGGGCAAAGCATCATCCAACAAGCAAGAAGGTACTATGGAGGTAATCATGGAAGTTTCAAGAAATAGGTATAACCGTTTTATCATTTGATTTCCTTTGTACTCGATAGATCTTTGGGTTTCATTGTCTTTATTGATTTACTGCTAATACTACTAATCTAAACCTAAAAGAAATCCATTGTTACAGCTTGCACCAAGTGTTTAGATTTGTAAGACAATTTTGAAGATGTGTTTCATGAAAAATAGGTCTTGGGTATTCTTCAATTTGAACCACATAAGTTTTCTTTCTATTGCAAATGTGTTTGAAGTTGACTTCATTGTAAATATTGTATCTTATATTTCATGTTTGTAGCCAACTTGGAGAACCTTTTTGAAGGATGTGGATGGTATAAATAGAAAACAATTGAGAAAGGGCATGAGCGTGTTGTGAATGTTTTGAGCATACATTATGTGAATAGATTTTAGTAGAATATCTTTTGATAATGAAATGTGCTAAAGAGAAATTTTGATAGATCAACAGTGAATGTGAGATTGCGAAGAAGAATACGAGTCTATAAATGAAAAATTTTATTGAAGGAAGTGAGCTATAAGCAACATAGCTTATTGAAGTAGTTGTATATAACAAAGGCAATGAGATGGAGGTAATTGATGTATTGAAATAATCCAATTGTATGTTGAGGTAGTGAACCTCTATTGTGAAAGTTGTATTGAGCAAGGAGTAGTGAACTTCCTTTAGTTAAAGACCATAAATAAATGTTGTAAAAGTTGTTTTATTTGTGAGGTTGGATTTGGACAGTAGATCCAAACAACTTGCTCGCTGTGGTTTTTCCCTTATAGGGTTTTCCACGTAAATCTGTGGTTATGGTTTCATGCTTTTGTGTTCTTCTACTTATCATATTTGAATTGGTTGATTATTATTGAATGGAAGAATTTGTTTAAATATTGATTCACCCCCCTCTCATTACTATTATGTTCTCAATAGAAGGGCCATACATAAGTGTGTAAAGGATGGATACTTCATCAATAAAATCTTGTCTTGAATACTAGGTTGCAAGTTTCCTATAAATACTCTTTAGATATTAGCATCGGGGAGACTATATGAAAGTGATTGGTATTGTCCTATGAAATATATTATCTTTTCCTTGGGACCTTATTTATAATGCACCAAATCTATTTTTGATTAAGGAAAAAGTAGGTTTTGAAGGGACCTGAAACCCTTTACAAACAGATTTTGAATGGATCTGGAACCCTCAACCAGAAAGTTGTCTTAACATAAAGACCATGAAAGCACAAACAACCAAGGGTAAAAAAGAAAACCAAAGCCAAAGAACCACAACCAAAAACAAAGTTGCAAGAAAAAAAACCTACAACCAGCCTGCAACTAGCCCCCAAACAAGAACCATCAAGATTTACATTTAGAGCTACTCTTGTGGGAGCGAAGAGTCATGTCAAAAGAAGGCTTAGAGGATTTTGCTTTCTTGCCCTTTATAGAAATCCAACCCTCTTCCACTTGCACTGCCTTATCAAGCCAAGCCAACGCACCATTATCCTAAAAAAGAATGCCTGCAACCACTGTCTCAGAGATTTCATCAGTCTTCCTCCCTGCAGCCGTGACCTTATCAGGAGAGCCACTAGAAATGATAGCTGAAGCGCTATCACCAAAAGGGGCAACCTTGGGACCACTCTCTCTCTCTTTATGGGTTTCAACATGGTAACCTTGCACAACATCAACAGCCCCGCCATTTGAGACATCTAAAAAGGATGCCCCTAAACCCTGTGATTCCAAAGCAACACCTTAGAAAAAATCCTATGTTGCTTAGATTTCTTCTCAACCGTATAATGTTGTTGAGAAACACCTTTCCACCATGTAGCCATCATTGCTTTTTTCTCAAATCCACATTGTGCAACAACATGACCTATTTTAAAACATATTCTACATCAAAAAAGAATCCCTTCATAGTCCAAAGATTGGACCCAAGAACCCTTAGAAGATTTAAGTAAAATCTCAGCAGGAAACCCTTTTGAAACATCCATTTCAACCAATATGCAAGAAAAGGTGGAGTGAAAAATTTCAGAGGATTCATCATCCACCAACAAAAAATCTCCAAGAGCATCACCCACTTCCTCTAAAAGAGGATCAACCCATAAATGGAGGGGAAGATTAGGAAGCCGAACCCAAATCGAGATCTTATTGAAAGTTTCAGAAGAAGGGTTGAAATCAACATGCCAAGGTTTAATCATCAACAAAAATCTGTCCTCCCAGCTAAAAAAATGATCACATAAAATTTTGTTTCTATCCTGAGCATTGTCAAACTTAGCAACAAAAAACCCCTTAGCCATGGGGAAAATATGAAATTTACTAGTAATTAAAGGCTCCCATTCATTTGACATCCAGGAGTGCAGTTGAGGGAGGCTAGGCCAAAAACCCCTAAATCGACAAATCACCTCGTGTAAGGAGAGAACAAAAGCATTATGATCAATTTCCTCTATCATCTCAACTTTCAGATCAACAGAGATAGCATTAGCAACAAGAATAAACCCACCATTCGGCAGCCTCCCATGCCGTAACCTTAGTGTTGTGGCTTTCTACGTTAAGTTCTCCCTATCCTTGCCATGAGCTCTGCAGTTCGCTCGAGCTCCTTGTCGTTGGCTATTTTGGCCCTTCGGCCCTGCATTTTCTCTACGGTTATCTTTGGCTTGCTCTCTACTCGCGACCTGCGCCGAGCCTTGGCCATTTTGGCCCTTCGGCCCTGCGTTTTCTCTTCGGCCTTCTTTGGCCCGCTCTTCACTTGCGCCCTATGCCCAGCCTTGGCTGACCACCGTCGAGCCCTCCATCACCGAGAAATGTCACTTGAGGACCAATGTTTTCTTAATGTCACTTGAGGACCAATGTTTTCTTAATGCACCAAATTTGTTAATGTCACTTGAGGACTAATGTTTTCTTGAAAATTTTGGAGAAATGTAGTAACAAGTTGTGTGAAAGATGTTATTGAGTTCTTTGGCAATGAGCAAAACCATTCCAAGGCAATGCCTTTCAAGCTTCTAGGGAATATTTTTGCTAAGACCACATATAAAAAAATGAAATCACTACATAACATGGGGAAAGCTGACACATGGTTGTTAGTATCTCCCTTACTATTATACTCTTCAAATTGAGGAATTTCAATGTTTTGAGATATGTGTGTTTTAATGATGGAAAACGATAAAGGATTTTGTGTGAGGTATTGTGGAGGTTTACCATTTTTATTTTGATTTAATGTTGATTTTTGTTGTTGAAGTGATGTCATATTTTGTAAAAGTTGATTTATTACTGGATCATTGGGTCACATATTTTGAGAGTTTTTTGAATACGGTGAACTAGAATGAGTGACCAATGTGTTACTATGTTGCATGTTTATGAGGGGTGAGGAACATGGCGGTGTTATGGGTGAGCTGAAAAAACTATAAGGATTCACACTAGGAAGCCCTAAGTTTGGATTTAGACCATTGGTGCATTGTATTGTTGATGCTATGAATAGAGGTGTAAATGTTGGAATAGAAGGCATGGTTATGGGAGAGGAAACTTGCTTTCCTCCTTGGTTTTGAGTTTTGGTAAATGTTTGAGCGCAACTAGCTACTGTAGGGATGTTAGCATTTACTATGTGAGTTAAACTATGTAACACTTCTATTACTTGAGCATCATTTATCAACTTCCTAAGGTTGTTCAGAATAGACACTATCTCTCTAGCTAAAGATTTAATACTTAGATAATCTTGAAGACTTTCTAAATCCTTTTCCAAGTGTTTTAATTTCTCTTTAGGGACATGGGTAATAACAACTTCCAATTCCACATGAATGCTAGGTTATGAAGGAGTCATAGGTAATGTGTGATGAGGGATGGAATCCAAAATGGATTGGGTTGAAGCTATACCTTGTGTGAAAGAGTTATAGGACACAAGCTCCATAACAGATGTGGCTATAGCATGGGTTGCCATCAGTCTAAAACCACATCTTGTAGGGGTATTAGTAGTAGGACACCAAGTTGTGAAGCTCATATGAGATTCAAAACACTTAAGTAAGCCTACTATGAAAGGAAATTATAGGACAATCATAGCAATGCAACAATACGCAAAATCAAAAAGCAGAGCCATATAGGGAATACAAAGACAAATCTGTGGTCCAAATCTGAGCCAAATTTAGCAAGCCATGGGTGTGATGCACCCTAGATCAACAAGGTACTTTTGCTAAGTTGAAAATTTATATGTGTGCTATAGTGTTTTATTATCCTATTATGTAATTGTTTAGGTCTGAGAGCAAGTAAATTTTTAGAAATGTACAAAATTGTGATATTGCTATGTGAAATACAATTTTGCATGCAATTTTCATAATTCTTAAGCAATAAATGTGATTCAAAATGAAAATTTTAGATTGTGAAGTAAAAAAATTGATTGATCCTAATGCAGAGGGGAAAGGACTCAAAACAACATCCTAAACACTTCCAAACAAGATTTCAACACAAGGGATTCAAATGTGCACATTAGTTCACTCTAGGCAATGTGATCCTAAGCCTAAAACATAGGGGCAACATCCTAATGGCACTAAACCTTTGAGGTCAACATGGAATGAGGGAAATTAGATGTATTTAGAACTGTTCCAACATACATAGTCCAAATCAAGTACTTGACACCATGGACCATGCAAACTAGGTCTTGCTTCCACTAGGTGTATTGAGGCAATGACTTCAAAAAAAGCAAGGAAACTTGTCACATGCATTCTCAAACCTGTCTAGGCCCTTAACAACATGCCACTATGGTTCTATACCCCTCCATTGAGAAACAATGCATGGATCATTCAAAACAACCAAGAACAAGGGTTCTTTAGGACAATTTCACTGCAAATTTGAATTTTCTGTCAAACATATATCCTTCACACATGAAAACTATGGGTTGTCACTTTGTAGGAATGTGGTTGGGCATGGTGCAAAGCTTTCCAAAAAATTTCATGGGTTTTGGATGGAAACTCTACCCATTATTAAATTTTTCTCTCTAGAAACCCTGGTAAGGTTTTCACCTACAATCACCAAAAATGCAATATCTCGCCTAAAACTTGATGAAAATCTCTCAAAAAAAAGCATTTGAAAGCTAAGATTTCCCTTCAACTTCTTCAAGTGGTTTCAAGATCGTACCTATTTGTACTAGTCTATACCACATGAATTACAGTCGATGTTCACAGAAAAATGCAATATAAAACGTGGCAAAATGTTCTTCTTAGTCAAACTTCATCCAACCCCCAGAATCGATGATGCAAGGCTTATTTAACATTTTCCAATCATTTCCAATGAAAAAATCGACCAACAACCTCTTAACTCCAATGATAACTTTTACATCTTTTTGACAACATTTTGACAACTTTTAGTAACTTTTGTAATATGACTCCAAAACATCATAGAACAACAAAAAATGACTCCAAATGACTCAAAATGGTCTCAAATGACCTTATTGACCCCAACCAAACCAAAAAAACCAAGTTTATCAACATGGCACAATTTGCTTCAAAAAGAGGGCACCAAGATGCCTTGCATTAGATCCTAACTTGACAAATCAAGAAATTGAAATCTTTCAATGTTTTTCAACAACAACAATGCACTTTTTTCACTTTTTCACTATATGCATATGCCTAAATGAACACTTTTGAATACTTTTGAATATTTGTTCTTAAATTTGATATGACCTAATGAACATTTATCAATGCAATTATGACCTAGATACACTTTGTAATAATTGAACTTAACCCTAGTTGTCTTTTGAATGCAAAATGCAATGCAATTTTTCACCTTTTCAATGTTTTTTTATGATGAATATGCATATATGAGTGATGAATGCAAACAACCTAAGATCACATTCAAATTTTAAAATGATATTATTTAGATTTCAGAAGATCTAAAGTGTAAGAAATAGTCAAGTTCCCCAAAATGTTTGATTGGGAAAAGGGATGTAAGTCCTAAATTACACTTCTCCTAATTGTGGTGGGGTGGATTAAAAATGATCTCAAAACCCACTTGACTACAAACCTCAATGGAAGAGTCAGAATGGTGGATCAGGGTTTTAATCCACTTGTGTTTATGTGGGGGATTGATGATGATTGATTGATTGCAAATTAATTAAATTTTAAGATGCAATGATGTTCCTGGGTAAACTATGGAAATGCAACAAACTGTTATGATATTTGATAAATTGAACATAGAAAGACAAACATAATAAAGAAAAGAAAATATCAAACATAGAGGAACCCGATGCGTAAATTTGATGATGAATTATCTAGTCTAGGGTGTAGTCCACCCTAGAATGTCCTAATTTTTAGGATCTAAAAACACAGGCTTGAAGTCTCTAGTCTGTAGCTCTTGTTCTCTTGGTGTCATTGTTGAAAATTCGTCTGTCACTAAGAAAATCCATTTTTGTGGCTTGACAACTTGTAGGATTTGAAAGAATGAATGAGAGATTATTATTTATCTTCCTCCAATTATCTTATGATTTGAAAACATGCACACATGAAAGAGGGGGAAGGGTTGTGTCATATAGGGGCTTGCCTAAGTCAAACCCCATTTTGTATTTCTATCTCCACAATGGCTATGATGATGTATAAAAGAGAGCTTACCCTCGGTCGGGTAAAGGCTAAATGATAAATAAGTAATGAATTGACTAATGTTGCAACTCATCTCTCAGATTTTTATTCCTTGATGGACTGAAGACATGTACTCATCATCTTCAAAGAGAATTTGATAGCTTGATTGAAGTCCTACAAGTGTTGATACTCACAAGGCAATTGAACATAAAATATGAACAAACTTACATAAAAAAACATGATGAATGATTGACATGATGCTTGACTAAAATAAATGTTGCTAAAATGTTGATAATTTTTCCCTTTATTGCTCAATAATAATCTTAGTTTCCTTCTCCAAAATTGCTAGGATTAAAATGGTGAAAATACTTTGTATTTATATGCAATTCTTCTAATTTCCTAAAAAATAAATGTTGATAGCTGACAAATAAAATTAGAACTTCAAATAATAAAATACCAACACTGACATATTCAAACTAGAGAGAAAAAGATGTGGTCTAGGGCATGGGGCACCCTAGACTAGACTCATGCTTTTCTGGGCCCAAAGTGTCGAGGAAATATTAAATGCTTACTTTTATTTTCCATTGTTGGATTTTCTAAAGATGTTTATAAAATGGTTAATTAAATGCATAATTAGGTCCAAACACATAGGGGGGAGCTAAACCTAGTGTGAAATTGTCAAGGGTGACAATTTTTTATGCTACATAAAATACAAAATTGCATGTATAATTGTGTTTTACTTATAGAAAAATTGAGATCTTATGCATTTATGAAATCTGCTTATTACCAAACCTAAACATATAAAGATTAGGATCCTTAGAAATTGAAGCTTATTTTTATATCTTTAAGACTTTGAAACTTAACTCATTAAGTCTAGAGCACTAACGCCCCTATCTTAGTTGTTTTGGAACAAATTTTGGTGATAGTGAACTCTCTGAGTCTTATGTGTAGATCTATTCACAGTTTTTGCTTTCACTATTCTGTAACAATCATTATCTCAATGCATATAATTGTTAGTAAAGAGATTTCATAATGTCTGAGTGTTTTGGAAAAATGATGGCTTCTCTAAAATCCTTGGTTGATGTTTTGTGTTGTCTTTGGTAGTGCTTCTCCAACAAGCAATGAAGCTCATGTATCCTTTTCTCCCAATGCATTCCCTTATAGCGAGGATACCTTGGTGCAAGAAGAAGAGATCACTGATAGCTCTCCAAATAATACCTTACCTACCCTTAAAACTAACATTCTCCTTAGAAACATAACATCCAAGCATGAAGAACCCATATACCATCCTCTAACCTTGCCCACTCACCCTATCCAAAAGTTTGTAAAGCCTATCATACCTTCACTTGACATGTTTTATTCCTCTCATAAAACACTCCTTTACAATTCATTCCTCACCCATTGCGTATTAATTCTCTTTCCAATACCAATAGAGATAAAATAATTCCCAAAAACATTCATCCATCCTATGCAAAAGAAGTTAGTGATGCACTCATTGACCTAGAAATATGCTATGGTCATGGATTTAAGATTTTTGTTACACAAGGTTGTGATACAAAGAATGAACATGAAATTCACACTCTCTTATAAAAAATGTCACATTCCTTAACAATAGGAATTGGTTATCAATGGCCTCCACCTTTGCATAAGACATTTACTCCAACTTTAACTCCACCACCACCTTATGGTCCTATTGGATATGGTTTGAAATTGAATGTACATTATGCAAAATTTTACAATGGGAGTTAATCACCCTACCACCTAATAAAAAAATAAATAAAAAATTGTATTTTTGTGCATACCATTGAACATTTGGCCATTCTACTCATGAATTTTGCTCTTTAAAGAAAAAATCACAATTGTTAATTCAATTGTATGAAATTGATGTGGATCCATATAAAATAATAAATTAAGTACTATGGTGTTGCTCCTTTCTCTATGGAATTTGTAGTATCATATGATGCTCATTGTCATGCATGAGGGTGCAATTTTTTTTTTTTTTTGTGTAGTCATATTTCTCTAATAAGGAGCAACATGATAGTATCCACATATGGTTCTTGTCCTTACACTTGGGGGGAAAGGATATTTAATCTTGTAAGGTGTGTATTATTTTTAAAGGATCCTCTTCATTAATTATCTCCTTAAAATTTTAGTGTAGCAAGCACACTAATATTTTAAGGGGGGCATATTCCCCCATATATTAAGGGGAATGTTAAGAATGTAAATCATGTGATGCCCCTTTAGTGGTGGTATTATGCATGATATCCTCTGAATTGTGTCCTTGCATCTCCATGTGATGCCCTTTTAGTGGTGGTGTTATGCATGATATCCCCTAAAGTGTTCCCTTGCATCTCCATGTGAAGCCACTTTAGTGGTGGTATTATACATGGTATCCCCTAACGCGTGGCTTTACACATTGTTCATGTGCACCCTTTGTGGTTGTGTTATTTATAACGTCCTCGTGGAATGGATTTATGATTTGTCTCCTATGACATTGATGCAGGAGCATCCCTAGTTGTAAAGCAATCTTCTATCGACCAAAAATATTTCTTTTCTTGTAATTCAATTTGTAGCTACCTTAGCAGTTTCTTCCGCATTTTACTGTTGTATCATTTCTCAGCTCATGGAGTAGGATATATGTTCCACATGAGGTCACCTACATCAAATCTATATTTTATGAGGTTTGCATTCGTTTGTAGAAAGTTATCGCTCTCAAAATTTCACTGTCATTCTCAGTCAGAGCATTTGGAGCTGACTCAGTCTAGGATTCATTTGTGCAGACCTATTCCAAAGTATGTGGAGCTTAATGGAGCATCATACAAGAATTTTAGGTCCAAGGGGATCTTTCTTGGAAATCCATAATACATTTCATTTTGTGAAGGATTATCTTTCATGTTTTAAGGTTGACCTACACACCTAATCGTTCATTAGGGTTTGTAAACCCTTGAGGCCAATGCAGACCATTATTGGAGCTCGAGAATCTATTTAAGAGAATTTGTAATTCATTGTAAAGTAGTTAGGATAAGTAATAAGTACTCAATATGGAAAGTTTGTAAATGATTTATGGTCAGTCATTTGAATAAGGCTTTTGGCCAGTTGTAACGTTGTAATGCCCCTGCGATAGGCCTATGAACCCTAGTTGTTCTAAATACAAGTCATATGGGGAATGTAAGACTACAAGTTGTTGAATCAATAAAGATCTATGTTTACTGAGTATTTTCTTGTGTTATTTTTGTTGTGTTGAATCTAAGTTGCACGATTGGAAAATTCTTTTTGGACCCTCCATTCGTGACTGCACCAAGTGGTATCAAAGAAAGTTTGTGATTCCTAAAGCCATTCCTTGTGGTGAATATATTTCCAGCCTGAGGAAGAATGCATGTGTTTTCAATTGATTGACGACTGTGAGGTAGTTGACACCCTTGCATCCAAATCATCAAATTGAGGTAGTTGCACTAGATCCAAGGAGAGCACCTACTATGGAAAATGTCACTAGAAGAATGGATGAGATGTTATAGATGATGCGAGAAATGAGAGTTAAATTGGATGTTGTAGAGGAAGATAGAAGGAAAAGTCTAAACCCTAAACATGCGGATGGAAGTGATGATGAAGTAGATCATGTTGTGAATCACAATGAAGAAGCCCTAGGAGAAGAAGAAGAAGAAGAATCAGATCAATTAAAGATGTTGAACTCTATTTCTAAAATCGGTAAGTGACCTAGAATTGAAATTCAAAATCATGCAAGAAATTTAAACCTTGAGGAAGTGATTTATTGGATCAATGATATTGAAGAATACTTTGAATATGAAGAAATTGAAGATTTGGAAAGAGAGATTTGCAAAAGCAAAGTTGAAAGGACATGTTTCTATATGGTGGAAAAAAGTTTGATTGGATAGAAATAGAAGAGGAAAGGAGAAAATCACAAAGTGGGATAGGATGGTGACAATGCTGAAGAATCAATTTATACTTGCTAATTATAAGCTTGAATGTTGAAAGGATTAAAGAACCTAAGTCAAAAGGAGAGATATGTGAAGGATTATACTGAAGAATTCTACAAGATGATCATTAGGGTTGGACATAGTGAAGTAGGAAAAGAGAAGGTTGCATGGTACATCAATGGACTGAGAACAAACATCCAAGAAGAATTGAGCCTGGTAAAGATGACATCAATTGAGGAAGCATACCAATTTGCATTGAAGGTAGAGGAAAAGTTGAACAAGAAGTTTGGGAAAAGATAGAGAAGTGCAAGAGGAAGATTCCAAAGAAGAAGATCACAATTTGGAGAAAGAAAACCTTATGCAGAGCAAAACAAGGATGGAAAGCCCTACTACAGTGAAGAAATAGATTGTAATTCATACCACTGAGGAAGAGAAGATATAAATTTTTACCGTAGTGACAAAGGAGGTTATATTATTACCACAATGAAGGATATAGGAGAGATGAAGAAATATTTGAGAAGAGACCATTCAAAGGAACCTGTTTCAAGTGTGGAGGTGAAGAACATAGAGCATTTGAATGTCATCAAGGAAGAACCTGCAAGAAAATTGAGCATACCGAAAGAGAAGCTTATGTGGAGGAAGAACGTGTTGGATCCCTTAATTCATTTGGGAAACCAAAGAAAGGTGAATAATTGGTAATGAGGAGAGTTTTGATGCATGAAGAAGTGATTGAAGAACCACTACAAAGGAAGAATTTATTTAGGACAAGGTGTAAGTCTGAAGGAAAGGTATGTAAATTTATCATTGATAGTGGTAGCATTGACAATCTAGTCATAGAAGAAATGGTAACTGTAAGATGGGATTAGAGAATCAAATAGAATAGACAAAGTGACAGCCAACACCTCTAAACTATTAACCCACATCCAAACAAGAGAAAACAAAGTAAGCATAAGGAAAATAAAACATTAAATTAAAATACTCCCTATGCTTGAACTTGAATCACTTCTCTTGCTCTCCTATTTCTCCTTTTGCAAATATTCCCTCAAATTTGTAGTGTAACTTGTGCAAATACCTGCAAATGATAAGTAGAAAGTTGGAGAAGAATAGTTGTTAAAATGAAAATGGAGGAGGAAGGTTGTTTTTATAGACAACCATTTGAATGGATGGCTGAGATTAATCCTCTAGAATGATTCCAAGATCAATGGTCCATAATTGATGCACCAAGAATATGCTATTCTTGGAAAGGCTATGATGTCGATGGCTATGACGCCTGACAGCTATGACAGACATGCAAGACATGCAAGCTATGACAGACATGCAAGACATGCAAGCTATGACAAAAATAATGACAGGGTGTCTTTGACCAAGTGGTGCATAAATAACTTATTTTAAATTATTTATTTGAAAATGGAGGAAATGGACAAGTGGAAAATAAATTATTTATTCAAATTATTTATTTGAAGAAAATGAAAAGAGGAGCATTTAATTAAATTTATTAATTTAATTAAATGGGGAGATGAAAATTAGACCTTAAATAATTAATTTAGATTAACTATTTAATTAGGAGAGGTGGCATGGGATAGTTAAATGATTTTAATAATTGTTTAACTATGGAATAATTAAATGACTAAGAATAGATAAATAATTAATGGTAATTATTTAACTATAGATGAAAGATGGCAAAATAAATAAATAAATAATAATTTATTTAACTATTGAAGAAGAGGAAGAAATTAGTGACGCAATTAGTTTATTTGATCGATCAAGATAGAATAAATAGACATGAATTAAATAAATCATTACAATTATTTAATTAATAGATGAAAATGGACCGGATGACATAATTAAGTATCTTAATTATGCTAGGACAAAAGTGGCGAGAAATGGAGCTTGCGGGCCTAGGTCAATTTTTAGCGTCTACATTTTGCCCCTCTTTGACATAATGCAGTTCATCGCATTGTGTCAAAGAAATTTAATTATGAAATATGCCCCAGTGAAAGAAGAATGATGAGGAGGGTTGTGTATGCCCCCTCGAGAGGACAGGTGAGTTCAAATAACACAAGTGTGCTCTTGAAATGGATGATAAGACTAGAGGATGAAGGATAGAAGAAATGTTAGCTTGGAAGGGGATGGATATTAGCATGGAAGAGAAAGGAGGATGAAGATGGAAAGCTAGACGAGAAATGATAAGGGAACCAACTTTCATGCTTACATTTTTATATTTATCATCATTGGGCAGATTATCGTGATGGCCAACAAACACCATAATATGACATAAATCAAGGCGTGCAAGGTCATACCATCACTTGACTTAAACAGTCACAAACAAGGATGATCATGACTCATACAAAAAGGCACATTTGCCCTAGTCTTTTTGTCATAACCAACCACAAGCAAAAAAAGACAAGAAGGACAAATCATGAAACGTCGTTGCTTCTCTAAATCCTATTTCCAGGACATCCTTGTGAAACTAGCAACATGATTTCAAAAAAGGACAACATAAATCCAAAACCATCATCATGATATGTCGCTTCTTTTCTAAATCCTGAAATTAGGGCATCGCTGAGAAACTAGTAACATGCATGTCAAAAGACAAGACAAATGTCATGATATGTCGTTGCTTCTCTAAATCTTGTTGTCGGGATCTCGTTGAAAAACTAGTAACATGATGAAAAATCAATAGACAAGTGCCAAGTGTTTGCCAAGTTTTTTAATGTCGAGATGTCTAGTTTGATGTCGAGATGCCAGGGTGTCAAGGTTTTGATGATGCTAAGATGATGAGTGTCGAATATTGCCAAATTCAGGAAGGACACATCCTGAATAATGTTGATGTCAAGAGGAGAAACCCCCAAAAGTTGAGAGGATCCCTCAAAATGCTAGGTGACAGTGACAATGCCTAGGAAGGACACATCCTAAGGCATAAATGATAGGGGTTATTCTTCAGAAGGACACATCTGAAAGAACATTGATGTCAAGAGGAGCGATCCTTAAATGTCAAGAGGATTGCTCAAAATGTCGGATGACGATGATGATGCCTAGGAAGGACACATCCTAGAGCATGATTAAATGATGGGTTACCCTTCAGAAGGACACATTTGAAGAATAAGCAAGATTTGACTGGATTGACTAAGTTTGACCGAGATTGACCGATTTTGATATGCCAAGATGATTGTCATGTTCCGTTGACAGATTGTCAAAGTTCACTTGGGTAGATTGTTCATTCAAATTTAAAGACTATTTCATGTGTGTGCAAAAATTATGCAATGAACCCTAATGGACTGACCTAGTGCGGCCTCAGGGGCCCATCGATAGATGGCCTTGCCTACGTCATGCACTCAGAGACCTCGTAGTTCGACACGACCAAAGAATTTGTCTTGCTGACAAAAGATTGAGTCATGATTTATTTTGAAAAACCTAATAGGACTGACCTAATGTCTCGGGGACTTGAAGATGAGCCTTGCCTACGTAGAAAATGCGTAGAGACAATGTAGTTCGACAATGACAAAGACTAATTAAGACTTTAATTGACATGACTGTGTTGACTGACATGACTCTGTTTTTTGAAATTTTGTGTTTTCTTCAAGATGTTTTTTGATTTTTAGGTCTTTTTTCAAGACATTTTCTATTTTTAGGTCTTTTTTCAAGACATTTTTTGATTTTTAAGTCTTTTTTTAGGATTTTTTTTTATTTTTAGTCTTTTTCAAGACATTTTCTGATTTTTTAGGTCTTTTAAGACATTTTCTGATTTTAGGTCTTTTTTTAGGGACATTTTCTGATTTTAGGTCTCTCTTTTTTTAAGGACATTTTCTGATTTTTAGGTCTTTTCTAGGACATTTTCTGATTTTTAGGTCTTTTTTCAAGACATTTTCTAATTTTTAGGTCTTCTTTCAGGACATTTTCTGATTTTTAGGTCTTTTTTCAGGACATTTTCTAGTTTTTAGGTCTTTTTTTAGGACATCTTCTGATTTTTAGGTCTTTTTTAAGGACATTTTCTGATTTTTAGGTCTTTTTTCAGGACATTTTCTGATTTTTAGGTCTTTTGAATGGTTTAAGAGGATCACTACAAATGCATGTGACTAATGACTACACACGAGAATCCAAGGACAAAACATGATTGTGCCCCTAGTCAAGCTGAATACCAATTGACAAGTGATGACAACGTTGTTTGATGTGGGAAGGACGCATCCCAACACAACGTGAGGACGATGATAATGTGACGAAAGTATTGAGGTCTACAGCTGGGCCAAGAACAAATTCAAGTAATGTTTTGGATAATGCGCTTGTATGGATTAGACTCGTTGCATTTGGAATGACTTGGTTGGGAGGATGGAGTGATGGAGTATCCTTAGACTGTTTGACAAGGGAAAGCCAAGATAGGTGATAAACATGAAAGACTGATTGATGGCCTTGGTAGGAGAAATGTGACTAGAGGAATTGGCATATGATCTTCAAGGACTGCGTTGCATAGGGATAATGAAGTTATGAAAGTAGTGACATGAAATTTTGTGAATTGTATATGAGTGAAAGATAGACATGTCAAGAATTTTCCCAAAGCATGATTTATGTGTGTCAGTTTTATGTCAAGACCAAGGTAGGTGGGAAAATGGATGGAAATGATATGGATGAAATAGATGGATCCCAATGTTAAGAGGAAGGCATAGGAGATGAGACGACCTGCCCCCAAGTGTAAAAGTCCACATAGATGATTTATTTTACACATGATTCCTGTTTGCCAGGTTTTCATCATGGTACTTATCTAGGGCGCCTGTTTGCTAGGTTTTCACCATTGGATGAAAATTTTCTCTTTACTATTTTCTTGACTTCTTTTTTTTTTTTTTGGATTCACAAAGATGCCTGTTTGCCAGGTTTTCATCAAGGTGATGATGTTTTACATTTTTCAATTTTTATTTTTATTTTCATTTTGTTGATAGCCTGGATGCTTTAGATGACCATTGACTGTTTTGAATCCACTGACGATGCCAATGAAGAGACTAGTGCCATGATATGCTAATAATGACCTTTTTGAAGTAGCTGCCTTATCAGAATTGTAGCGCTTACATACAATTGATTGATGCCATCATGATCCCTTTCAATACTTGAGTTGGCCTTATCAAAATATGCACATCGCGATAGAGTTCCATGAGAGTCCTCTGATAAAGAGTTGTTGCCAAGATGTGACGGATTTGTGACGTGAGATTTTTAGACTTTAGGCGAGATGTAGGAGTATGACGAATGATGGTAGACATGGATGGATTGTTGGGATGTTTGGATGAATCACTTTTTATCTTCCAAACTTGGGATGGTGGATGACAGATTTTGGAGGGATGGAATTTGGAACCAACACCTTTAGATGTCTTGCTTGATGACCATTTTGAAGGAGGTGGACATTTATGATATGTGGGAGTCCTCTTGTCTTGTGGCTCCACATTTTGATTAACTTTTTCTTTTGACATATTTTCTTTGCTTGATCCACTTTTCTTTGGGATCCATTTTAATTTCATTTGTCCACTTGTCTTTTTTTCTAATTCAATGGCCTTTAACATTTTATTTTTGACTTTGTAAGACTTGTTTTTGTTGGTTCCAAAAGGAAGGTTTAAGATGTTGAGAATGATGGTTTATGGTGTGGGTGGATGAGGTGTTGGTAGCAATCTTATGACAAGGATCACTCATGGACTCCATTTTGACATTTGTATCTAACAAGGTTGCCCCCAGTATCGAGGAGCTTCCACTGATATCATTTGATTTGCTAACTAAAGAATAGCCAAGACCTTGATGTCTGTAATTTTCCTGAAGCTGTATTGGTTCTTGAATGCCTTGCTCATGTATGCCTAGTCCTTTGCCCTTATAATGCATGCTCTGACAGATTCTATTTGCGATGGGGTATTTATTGTTTTGAAAGCAAGATGCTAACCCATCATGATGTATGTGGACATTGTCACTTGAAATATTTTCATCTGCAAGAAAGCCTGCACTGACAAAGATAGATGACCCTAACTGATAAAGTGTCTTAGCTTCATTTTCATGTTGGCCATATTTTTTACTGATATCCTTGGTCTGATCTTGTGACGTGTCAGGTTCAAATGATTCTATTGGTGCTTCCATGTCAATGTTGAAGCCATCGTTATGGTCATTGTCATAGATTCTACCAGATTCAGCTATAGCTTGATCATTTGCAAATATGTCCATAAAAGGCTCTTGTTTTGGAGTAAGATCATCTATGTGCCCCATGGAGGCAAGTGTCTCATTTTGGGAAGTGGATGTGCTTGGATTTTGAGTAGGATTAGTCTCAAATGTTTGGTCATGAATGGCATAAAGGTCGATTAGTGGATCATTTTGGATTTCTTGGTCAATGGTAGTGTTTTGGTAAAAGATGGGGTTGTCATGGATTTGGACTTCTTGGTCAATGGTAGGTGTATTTTGGATGTCATGATTGTCTTGAATGACTTCTTGAATGGAATTTAAGATAGGTTCATGGGATGGACTACCTTGATCTTGACATGAAGGTGATGTTATAATGTCATGCTTTGGGCTTTCATTTTGACATGTATCCTCAATTTTAGACAATGGGATTTGAATTTGGACAATGATAGAATTTTCATGACTAAATGTGGCTTGTGAGGGAGTGACTTGAAAAGGATTAATGGATGAAGGACTAGGACAGGACATGGAGACTTGGACTGGATTAATAAGGTATGATGTGGAGACTTGACATGAGTTGGTAGATGGTTGATAATGCATGTAGACTTGAATGGGATTGGTAGGTGAAGGACTAGAATATGACGTGGAGACTCGTAATGGACTAGTGGATAGTTGGTTTCCCTTGTCAAGGTTAGGATAAGGGTGATAAGTGGATGTTTGTTGTGAATTAATGGTAGGATTTATGTTAAGTGACTGTTGATGGTGAGGGTAGATAGATGGAGGTCCCAAAGTATTTATGTCAAAGCCACATGGTAACTTATCCCCTTGGTCCAAAAGCATGGATAGATACCTTTGAGGGTCACACAAGACTAATTTTTCTACAAAGGAGGCTATATCAGGATTTTTCATTGCAGCTTTTAAGTCTTCTACATATGCTTGTCCATTTTGGTCTCTTTGTATGAATGGTTTAGAATGATTTTGTGATGAAAATGGCATGTTCATGGAAGATTGCATGTTCATGTTGTGAAATGGGTCGGAAAAATTCCAATGTTGGTTCGTGTCATAAGTGTAATTATCAATGTTGGGATTGAAATCTTGTCCAAAGTTTTCCATTTGTTTTCTCTATCTTTGAAGCCTAGTCTCAACCATAAAAGGGGATTGCTCAAATGAGGATGATAAGAATGACAACTAAATGCAAGGATGACACTAGCCTATGTTTTTGTCTTTTTGTGTGATAAAGTATGATAATGCAATGAGATGATAATGCAAGTATGCCAAAAGCCAAGGTGACCAGGATGATAATGTTGACTTGGATGACAATGTTGATTAGGAAAATGACAATGTGGACTACGGAAATTGCAAGGTCAAGGTGCAAAATGAGGACTAATGTGAAAATGTTGGTTAAGGAAATGATCAATGCAAAGTCTAGATGCCAAATGAGGACTATGATCACAATATTTTGGATTTTAAAGATATGCAAGGTGAGGACTAAAATGATTTGAATGTTTAAGGTATGCAAATGCAAAGTTCTAAAATGATTTGGAAGAAGGTTTCCTAACCACCCTATGCTTGATATATGTCTCAATTTTGGAATATCAAAGGACTTGTTTGAAGGATTAAATGACAAGGACAAAATGACAAGTGAGTCTTCCTAACTAGACTTTTGAGTCAGAAGGATCTCACAAAAAGACAATGACTAAAGGAGATAATGATGTATAAGTCCAATGATAACCTAATTTTGAAAGTCAAGATTTTGCAAAGTGAGGTAAGGTTGTCCTAATCCAAAATATGCAAAATGAGATGAGGACCTAAGTTTTTGGTTTACGACCGAAAATGCAAATGGTGAAGCCTAAGGATGAAGCTAAATATTTGCAAAGATGACCCTATGGTAAGATGCGAGCTAAAATGTACAGGAATGAGAGATTTGAGCAATTTCATGATTTGGTTTTGACAGAAGACTTCTAGAAGAATATGTTTGATAGCAGGCTGAGACTATTGTTTTGGATGTTTTGCTGAAAAGTTTGAGTTGTCTAATGTTGATTGTTTGTGTCTAGATTGTGAATGTTGTGTATATTGTTTGAAAATACAGCAAGCACTTGACAAGCACAATGTTTTGGTGTATGCAAACACACATGAGACAAGCACAATCCTATGGTTAGGCCAGGACAATATTCACTAGATTCCACGTGGGTTTCCCCAACCGCATATCAGTAGCCTGTGAATCCAGAAGCTTGGCTGCACGGGCTCCCCCTTACAGTGCACTCTCTTCTCAGGTCAACCAAGCTTCCAACCCCCATGAAACTCCCATGGCAGATTGATCACCTCTACTACAAACTGTGAAGATGTGGATGCCTTCACACCAACCAGTGCTGCGCTAGCAAATAGAAGGTTTTTGGCTACTACACAAAGGTGTTTAATTCGAGACCCCTGTTCGAGTGGCCATACATGGGGCGCAAGATTAAGCTCTGTTTAGGAGACACTCCAGCCTGAAGAGGTTAAGCTCAACAGGATTTTGGGGAGTACTACTTGGTCCGTATGACATATCCGCACTCGTAACCCTAGGCTTTCCCTTAGGATTCACATTTATATACCGGTCGGGGGTAGCTTGGCCAAAAAGCTCTGTTGCCGGTCTGAGTCGCCTTGGGGTGAGTACTTTTTCCCACCAAGGCAAGCCCAAGTTCTAGAGAAAATAACCGTTTCTCTTACACCCAAGATCGCATGAATGCACAAGGGGAGATGATACTTCGATTATTGCATCAAGGTGACAAAATTTGAAGACACTTGTAAATTTTAATTACCAAATGATAATGTGAGGATGGCACACAAGATACTTTGTTCTTTTTAAAATTTTAACTTGAAATATAAAAAACAAAGTTCCTTTTAAACTCATGTCGTAAGAATGCAAGTTTATTTTAACCATATGAGTTTCAATGCATGTTTGTGTTCATTTTAGCCCAATGACATGAAAATGCAAGTTGTAATTGTAAATTTTAGGCCTAATGAGTGATTCATGCAAATTTGTTGTTCGTTTTAAGCCCCATGAATGAAATATGCATTTTTTTGTTCATTTTAAAACCAAATGAGTGACATGCAAATTGTGGTTCATTTTATCCTCATGAGTGTAAATGCAATTTGTTGTTCATTTTAAGACCAAATGAGTGACATGCAAATTGTGGTTCATTTTATCCTCATGAGTGTAAATGCAATTTGTTGTTGTTGAAAACAAACAAAATTTATTATGCCTAAAGAAATTAAAAAAACTCGATTTTTGTTTCTATAGAAACAATTTTTAGACTCCTTCCAAGCTATGCCACATGTTAAAAACAAGAGATTAGTAATTCAAAAGAAAAGTTTAATGACAACAGAAAATTAAAACAGTGATAACTTTCTCAAAACTTAACAAAATTTCAAACCGTTTAAAGTTTCGAAAGGCTGAGAATGAGGCCTACAAAACCCAGATAATCATTTTTAAAGATTCCATGCGCCCATTTTTCTGTGCTCCAAAGAAGATGATGGGATTTCGCATAAATTCTTGGCTGTAATATGCAAAACAACAAAACCAGACAAACCAATTTCTCTGCAAGAAAAAAAACGTCGGTTTTACCAAATGTAAGATGGGGTTAGAGAATCAAATAGAATAGACAAAGTGACAGCCAACACCTCTAAACTATTAACCCACATCCAAACAAGAGAAAACAAAGTAAGCATAAGGAAAATAAAACATTAATTTAAAATACTCCCCATGCTTGAACTTGAATCACTTCTCTTGCTCTCCTATTTCTCCTTTTGCAAATATGCCCTCAGATTTGTAGTGTAACTTGTGCAAATACCTGCAAATGATAAGTAGAAAGTTGGAGAAGAATAGCTGTTAAAATGAAAATGGAGGAGGAAGGTTGATTTTATAGACAACCATTTGAATGGACGGTTGAGATTAATCCTCTAGAATGATTCCAAGATCAATGGTCCAGAATTGATGCACCAAGAATATGCTATTCTTGGAAAGGCTATGATGTCGACGGCTATGATGCCTGACAGCTATGACAAACATGCAAGCTATGACAGACATGCAAGACATGCAAGCTATGATAGAAATAATGACAGGGTAGCTTTGACCAAGTGGTGCATAAATAACTTATTTTAAATTATTCATTTGAAAATGGAGGAAATGGACAAGTGGAAAATAAATAATTTATTCAAATTATTTATTTGAAGAAAATGAAAAGAGGAGCATTTAATTAAATAGGGAGATGAAAATTAGACCTTAAATAATTAATTTAGATTAACTATTTAATTAGGGGAGGTGCAATGGGATAGTTAAATGATTTTAACAATTGTTTAACTATGGAAGAATTAAATGACCATGAATAGATAAATAATTAATGGTAATTATTTAACTATAGATGAAAGATGGCAAAATAATTAAATAAATAATAATTTATTTAACTATTGAAGAAGAGGAAGAAATTAGTGACGCAATTAGTTTATTTAATCGATCAAGATAGAATAAATAGACATGAATTAATTAAATAATTAAAATTATTTAATTAATAGATGAAAATGGACCGGATGACATAATTAAGTATCTTAATTATGCTAGGACAAAAGTGGCGAGAAATGGAGCTTGTGGGCCTAGGTCAGTTTTCAGTGTCTACATTAACTAAGTTGAATTTGAAGAGATTGAAACATCCAAACGCCTATAGAATAGCATGGATTCAAGATGAGCATAAGATATGGGTGAAAGAGCAGTGTTTGGTAAAATTTCATATAGGATCATATCATGATTAAGTGTTGTGTGATATTATTCCTATGGATGCATGCCATTTACTATTAAGAATACCATGTCAATATGATAGACAATCAATTCATGATGGAAGAAGAAACACCTATACTATGACTTCAAATGGAAAGAGAATTAAATTGATACTTTTGCAAGAAGAGGACAAAAATGAAGTTTGTAGCACTGCCAGACTATGTTTTGTAAATGGAAGAAAGTTTTTGGATGGATTGAGATATGAAAATATGTGTTTTGAATTGATTAAAAAGAATGGTGGTAGATTGAAGGAAGAGAAGTGTGAAGATCCACCATAGACAAAAGTAGCTGAACTGTTGACAGAGTATGGAGACATCATATCAGAGAATGTACCAAATGGATTACCACTAGTCCATAACATCAGTCATCATATAGATCTAATACTTGGAGCAAGTTTTCCAAATAAAGCAACACATAGGACAACACCAGAAGAGAATTCAAAATTGAACCAACAAATATAAGAGTTGTTGAAGAAAGGATTGATTAGAGAAAGCTTAAGCCCATGTGTAGTACCTATTGTATTTGCACCAAAGAAAGATGGAGAGTGGAGGATGTGTACAGATTCTCGAGAAATCAATAGGATCACCATCAAGTATAGATTCCCATTTCCAAGGATGGATGACATTATGGACTGTTTGAGTGGAGCAAAGTATTTCACAAAGATTGACATAAAGAGTGGATATCACCAAATCAGATTCAGAGAAGGATATGAATGGAAGATTACATTTACAACAAATGAAGGGTTGTATGAATGGTTAGTGATGCCTTTTGGATTGACTAATGAACCTAGTATTTTCATGAGATTGATGAATGTTGTACTGAAGAAATTCTTGGGTAAGTTTGTTATTGTCTATTTGGATGATATTCTAATTTTTAGTAAGACTATAGAAGAACATTTATGGCACATCAGACAAGTATTGCAAATATTGTGAGAGAAGTTGTTAATAAACATCAAGAAGTGTAACTTTATGAAGACAAAGTTGGTATATTTGGGTTTTTTTCATTTCTATTGAAGGGTTGAAGATGGAACTTGAGAAGGTTAGAGTAATTGTTAGTGGCCTATACTAGTAAACATTTGAGAGGTAAGATCATTCCATGGACTAGCAAGTTTCTATTAGAAATTCATCAAGAGCTTTAGTAACATTTGCACATCCATGACAAAAACAATGAAAGGAGATAGGATTTTTTTTAAGTGGACATCTAGAGCATAAAGAAGTTTTGAATTGTTGAACCAAAAGGTGACAGAGCAACCAATGTTAGCACTGACTGATTTTGAAAAAGTATTTCAAGTTGATTGTGATGCAAGTGGGAATGCAATAGGAGAAGTGTTGAGTCAATAAGGGAGACTAGTATCTTATTTTTGTGAAAATTTGAATGATTCCAGGAGAAGATATTTATTATGATCAGGAGTTCTATGCCATAATTCAAGCCCTAAAGAAGTGGAGACATTATTTGTTGCCTAAGGAATTTGTGTTGTATACTGACCATCAAGCCTTGCAGTAGTTGAACAGTCAAGGGAAGTTGAACTAGAGACATATGAGATGGGTTGAGTTCTTATAGATTTATACATTTTTGTTGAATAATAGGAGTGGTAAGTCAAACAAAGTCACCAATGCATTAAGCAGGAGAAGGAATTTGCTGACAAAGATGAGTATATAAGCATTGGGTTTTGAAGAACTGAAACACATGTATGAGGATGATCCAGATTTTGTTGAAGCTTGGAGAGCATGTAAAGAATTAGTAGTAACATACTTTAACTAATGGTTGGATTATTTCATTCAAGAAGGTATGTTATTCAAATGAAAACAATTGTGCATTCTAAAGAGTTCAATGAGGGAGAATTTGATCAAGGAGAAGCATAACAAAGGACTAGTGAGACATTTTGGAGTTGACAAGATAGTAGCTTTGGTGAGTGAGCACTATTTTTGGCCACAAATATATAAGGATGTTAGGAAGTATATTCAGAGTTTTAAAATTTTCCAAGTAGCAAAAGGGAGTAGTTAGAATACTAGATTGTATAAACCTTTGATAGTATCAGAAAGACCATGGGAAGACAGAAGCAAGGTTTTCATATTGGGTTTACCAAGAACATAGAGCGGACATGATTCTATAATGGTAGTAGTGGATAGAATTTCTAAGATGGCACATTTCATTCTTTGCAAGAAGAATAATGATGTTGTGCATGTTGCTGACCTATTTTTTAAGGAGATTGTGAGATTGAATGGATTACCTAAGAGTATAGTTTTAGACGAGGACACCAAGTTCATTGGATAATTTTGGAGGACAGTGTGGAAGAAGATGAAGATGGATCTAAAGTTTAGTTTAGCATATCATCCACAAATACATGGAAAAATAAAAGTGGTAAACAAGAATTTGAGTAACTTGTTAAGATGTTTGGTTGGAGATAAGGTAGGAAATTGAGATATAGATCTACCACAGAGTTTGCTTACAATATTTCAGTAAACCGGAGCACATGGAAGACACTATTTGAGATTGTGATAGGAATACATCCTAGAGGAATTGTAGAGCTCAGAGACATTAGTATGGAGAATAAGAGGAGTGTAGAAGTAGAAGAGTTTGCAAGATTCATGGAAAAATTGCATAATCAGGTCTAAAAACACTTGGAGGACATGAATAAAAAGTATAAGGAGATGACAGATGAGAAGAGGAGGCAAAGGGAGTTCAATTTTGGGGATGAAGTTATAGTATATCTCAAGAAGGAAAGGTTTCTAGTGGGAACATACAATAAGATAAAGATGAGGAAGATTGGACCATGTAAGATTCTAAGGAAGTTTGATTCCAAAAATGCATATGAAGTGGAGTTACCAGAGACACTTGGTATATCACCTATTTTCAATATTGCAGAAATCTATGAGTATCATGAAGGATAGTCAAGTGGTAGTAACAAAGAAGTTGGATTGGAAGAGCAGTTACCACATCAACCACCAGAGCAGATTGAATAGATCTTGGATACTAGAATGAGAAAGAGCACTAGGAACAAGTAGTATAAAAAGTATCTAGTAAAGTGGAAAGGCATACCAGTGGAGGATTCATCATGGATTTCTCAAGCTGAGGTGGACCATTTTGGTTTTCCTCTAGCCCCTAGAAAGTGAGGGACTCACTTTTCTTCCAAGCTCGAGTGTTTGATGCAGGAGCATACCTGGTTGTAAAGTAATGTTGTATCAACCAAAAAAATATATTTTCTTGTAATTCAGTCTGTAACTATCTCAACAGTTTCTTTTGTATTTTACCGCTATATCATTTCTCATATAGCAGAGTAGGATATATATTCTACATGAGGTCACCTATATCATATCCAAATTTCAGGAGGTTTTTATTCGTTTGAAGAAAGTTAACACTCTCAAAATTTCAATGTCATTCTCAGTCAAAGCATTTAGGGCCGACCCAATCCAAAATTCATTGTGTGGAGCTTAATGGAGCATCATCCAAGAATTTTAGGTTCAAGGAGATCTTTCTTGGAGATCCACAATACATTTCATTTTGAGAAGGATTATCTTTCATGTTTTAAGGATGACCTACACACCTAATCATTCATTAGGGTTTGTAAACCATTAAGGCCAATGCAGACCATTATTGGAGTTGGAGAATTATATTTAAGATCATTTTTAATTCATTGTAAAGCAGTTAGGATAAGTAATAAGTAGTCAAGATAGGAAGTTTGTAAATCATTAGAGCCAGTCATTTGAATAAGGCTTTTGGCCAGTTGTAATGTTGTAATTCCCCTACGACAGGCCTATGAGCCCTAGTTGTTACACATACAAGGCATATGGGGCATGTAAGAATGCAAGTTATTGAATCAATATAGATCTATGTTTTAGTATTTTCTTGTTTTTTTTCCACTATGTTGATTCTAAGTTGCACGATTGGCTAATTCTTTCTAGACCCTCCATCCATGACTACACCAGAAATTAAAATTTTGTACACCCCCTGAGGTGATTCATCCCCCATGACATTAAATTTTTGTACACCCCCTAAGGTGATTCATCCCCTGTGATGTTAAACTTTTGTATACCCCTTGAGGTGATTCATCCACTATGATAAAAAAATTTACATCCCGTGAGGTGATTCATCCCTTGTTACATTAAAATTTTGTACACTCATTGAGGTGATTCATTTCTTGTGATGTTAAATGGTCCCTCATGAAGTTAAAATTTTATGCACTCCTTGAGGCATGATTGGAAAAATAGTCCATGGATTTGGCATAATGCAATTTTCTGATTTATGAACTTGAACATTTTTACATGGTCACCTAGCACAACACAACTTGTTTGCCAATGGAGCCATGTGTTTCATGAGTCAACTATCATAATGCAACTTGCTATCCTTGTGAAACCTATCATATTACATGGAAAACTAGCGTAATGCAATTTTCTAGCCAGTAGATCTATATAACTTATGAGTGATATTAGCATAATGTAATTTGGTAGTCCTTATGAGAGCACCATTTTTTCTAACGCCATATTTGATGGATGATTTTTTGTATTTGAGACAAATTTAAGGCTAAGGTCTCTTTACCTTATGACTTGAATACCTTTTAGTGTACTAACCCTATGTTTATGTATTATTGTTATTATTTGTGTTGTGTTTATTATGTGTCTACCTTGTGTCTTTTTCCTGTTTGTATTATTTTTGTTTTATGATGGAATTGTGTCTTTAGTGTTTCAAAAATTGAACCCTTCTTGGCTTATCCTTACTTTAGTGTGATTCTGAGTGTAAGTCCATACTCTCACTAAAGTGGTGACTAAATGTAGCATCATAAATTATCACCCTTAACAATTTTACACTAGTTTTAGCTCTCCCTCATGTTATTGGACCCAATTGTGCATTTTAATTTTTCCATATTATACTAATATTTGGAAAATAAGAGGTTGAATCGGGATTAAGGAGTTAATGTTCTTTACCTAGGCTTAAGACCCTAAAATAGGTCTGGGCTAGGGCACCTAGTGCCCCAATCTAGCCTATTTTGGCCCCAATTCAAATATGTCCAAAGTCATTTGTCTGTTGTCATTAATTGATTTGTAGGAAATTAAAGAATTGCATATAAATACAATTCATTTTTCACTATTTGAAACCCTAAAAACACCTAACAAGATCTAGCAATTTTGAAGTGGAGATTGAGCATCCTAAGAGTAGTCAAGAGCAAAGTTATAGAAACATTATTTTAGTCAAGCATCATGTTAGCAATGAATCATATTTTCATGTGAGTTTGTTTATGTTTTATGCATATTTTTTGTGAGTACTTACACTTGTAGGACTTCAAATCAAGCATCAAAATTCTCCTTGAAGGTGATGAGTACAATGACTTCAGTCCATCAAGGAAAGTAGATCTTAGTGGGAAGTTGCATCAATTATCATTTTTTCACGTGTTTATCATTTAACCTCTGCTTGATCAAGGGTAAGCTCTCTTTTACATCATCATAGTCATTGTGGAGGTGGAAATACAAAAGAAAGGTTTGAATTAGGCAAGCCCCTATACAACACAAACCTTTCCCCTCTTTCTTGTGTGTAGGTTGCAGATTCGAAGAGAATTTAGAGAGGATTGAATACATAATTTTTAATTCAATTATTCAAGTCCTACACATCAACAAATTATGGAAAGTGGATTTTATTAATGACAAATAAAGTTTTGACACTAAGTCCAAAGGAGAACATACATAAAAAGTCCAACTAAGATCTGAATTTGATTCTCACTATTTGCACTTCTTGATCTAGGGCACCCAATGCCCCTGACCAACCATATCAAGCTCAAATTTATATTCCAAGTTCCTCTATATCTGCACTCTACTCTTATAAACTTTATTTTTGGTTTTAAGTTTTGTATTTTCTAGAAATCATCTTAGTTTGTTGCATTTTCATAGTTAATCTAAGCACATCTTTGCATTATCAAATTAAATCAATTAAAAATTAATTAATCTTTGTCAACACACACACACATCAAAGGACTAAAATCCTAATCCTTCATTCTAGCTCTTCCATTAAGGTTAGTAGCCAAGTGGGTGTTTGAGATCATTTTTAGTTCTTTCCCTTGTGATATTGGAAGAATTATGATTTAGACCCTAGATCCCCTTTTTTCCACATCATAAAGAGAAGAAATATAAAGATAAAAAACTTCCCATCAACATGAAGTACAAGTTTTAAGGAGTCCCAAATGTGTCAAGATTCACTTCTAAGGTAATGAAGATCACATATACATAATTGGAGCATATCAACTTGGAGGTTTTCATGGAAATAATATTTTCTTAAGACGCCTCTCCTAGGGCTCAAATTATTACTAACTTAGGGTTATCACATGTGTGTTGAACATACACTGGAATACTGAGAGGGGGTGAATTAGTATTCTACCAGATCTCAAAACATCCTAAATAAAAGAAACTTCAAACTCTATTGCATAAGCAAGGACATGAAAGATATAAACAATGCACAACAAAAAACAACACTAGATGTACATGGAGAACCCCAAAAGGGAAAAACTACGGTGAGAAATACTGCTAGGAGCTACTACCCTAATCCAACCTCACAAAAGAATAATAGTTACAATTTTTTTTTAGGGCTACAACCTAAGGAAGCTACTACTCCCTAAAAAGAGGTTTTAGGGTCACTCCCAAGGAAGCTACAACTCCCTACAAAATTTATTTTATGGATACAACCCAAGGAAGCTACAAATCCATGATCATAGAAAAAACTCATGAAATATTACAGAATGACAGTGCTTCCACTTTCTAAAATTGACAATTAAGCTCAATCCTTTTGATGATTGCAATTCTGCTTTTTCCCTTCTCTTTTTTATGATTATAATTTTTTTTTGTCTCTTCTTCAAATGTCTTCAAATGTATTCTCTATAGTTGGTTCACTACTCTTAGCCTTTAAGAAGTTTTAACTTTGGCTCACTACCTCTAGCAAACAAGTAGGAATCTTCTTCACTTCCCTTCTATCACAAAAATGTCTTCAAGATGAAATCGAACAAGAACTAACACTTCTAATCTTTCTCTTTCAGTCACTTATGTAATTTCCATTATTTCACACATCACATTCCATCATAATCACCTAGATTAGCTAGGTTTTCCATTTATACATGATATTACATTGATTACATAACATATTTTGGCCCACAACAAAGAATATTACATTTGCAAGTTGGCCAAAGATCAAACACACAATATGAAACGTGTAGAGGGAAAGACCCAAAGGACTACACACAACACCAAGAAGAGGAACATGCCTTGTAGATTCTGACACATGCTTAACCTAGTCCTAAACACTCTCCATAGCTTTGGTCTTCTATGGACATCCTTTGCACACTTCGCAAATTCAAATTAGGTTGGCCTTAAGAAAGATAACATGAAACTTGTAGCATGTCAACCTTCACAACATTAGCACTTATCCTAGATGAGTCAACATGAACCATAAAATTCCTTCAAACACTCCATCATCTCTACACACACTTGAACTTGTGGTGCACACCACCAATATACCTTAGTCGGCCAGGAAAAAGCATAACCTAATGAAAAAAGTCATTATAGATCACAAACTATTCCAGAGAAACCAAAAAATACCTTGCGAAGCATAAAAAAAAATCACATGGTATTCAAGAACACTCTCATCCATCCCTTTTACAACTTCATGTAGCAAAAGGTTGCCACAAGCTAATAGATATTGAAACTAGTCACTGAACAACATAGTCTTGTACTTTATCACTTCAAACTTTCTTTACAGAAGGATTGATAACATGAAACTTTGGATATAGCATCTTCACAACTCTTTGAAATTATCTTCTGATCTGTATAACCTTATCTACAAATGCAGAGGAATGTAGATCCAAAATTTTCACCTTTGAAAACACCAACACAAGATCAACATAATCTTCAAATTGTCACTCACAAAAAAATATTTCCCAAACCCAAATGACTGAAACTTAGATCACACATGCCTTAACACAACAAAAATATATCCTCCAAACCATAGGAGCAAAGAATCACTAAAAGAGAAATGTAAAGCATTTCTTAGAGACTCTGGAAACCAAACGACCAAAATAATGTTGGATACTGCTGATATATGGTTGTCATTGATGTCAACACTATTGGCATTAATGCCTTTAAGGCTGTATATGTTGAGGATATTGAGAAAATTGTAATAAAATAAGTTGCAGGTTGTCAATGATGCAGTGGAGTTCTATTGTTGGCTAGCTCAATATATTGATGATAAGATGCTGTGGATTAAAGGGTTTGTTGTCGAGTATATCTATTTTATCCACGTTAAGTTTCAAAGATCCAGATGAAGACTTCATCGAGTTATGAGTATCTGTGTTCTGACAGTTGTTTTGTTGCTTCAGTTGGTGTTCCTAAAAGAAGATAATGTGATTCTAGTAATTTGAATTGTTACAAATGATTCTATAGTGATTCATGATGCTTGTGGATGTTTCTAGATCATGCTCTATCTGTGTTGTACATCTGCATTGATCGTTGTGCTCGTGATTGGTGATTTTATTCTATGTGTTCATGTTTCTCATGATCATGGCGTGGATCTTCGAGGCATAATTTTGGAGGTGTTTCATGTTCAAGGATGTTGTTTTGGGTCCTTACTATGTTTTGGTCGACTTTGGTTGGTGCGCATTGATAATTGTTTATTGATTTTGGCTAACAGTTTGTACTCATTTTTTATTTTGTTGAAACCGACATGTAGATGATGTTATCCTTAGTTGGGGATATATATGAGATATTTTTTATACCATTTGAAGACATGTGATGTAGTGGTGTGCGAGTGCTATGTGTGAATAATGTTCTAATCTTTCGAAGGAAGAAGTAAAGTGTGAAGAAGAGTGAGTAGACTGTTGAAGTCTTTGTTGATATCATTTTTGGAGGAGATGATAGTTTGTGCACAAGGTTTGCTGATGAGATGCAAAAAGAGTTTGAGATGTCTATGATTGGAGAAATGAAATTCTTTTTGGGATTACAAATTACTCAACTAGATAAAGGGATCTTAATATATCAATCCAAGTATGTGAAAGAATTGCTAAAGAAGTTTGGTATGGAAGATTCAAAGCCAATTGGTATACCTATGGTGACCAGATGTAAGTTAATACAAGATGATGATTCTCCTAAAGAAAATCATACTAGAGATAAATTCATGATTGGTGGATTTCTCTATTTGACTCAAACTAGACCTGATATCATGAATGCCATATGTATTGTTGCAATATTTCAAGCTGATCCTAAGGAATCTCATGTGACAGTTGTGAAGAGGATTTTTTAGGTACTTGAAGGGGACAGTTGATTTAAGCCTATGGTATCCTAGAGAAGATGACCTTACTTTGAGTGCTTTTACTAATACTGATTGGGGAGGAGATGTGGATGACAGAAAGAGTACTAGTAATGGTGCATTTTTCTTGGGAAAGAAGCTGATTTCATGGTTAAGTAAGAAGCAGAATGCCATTTCTTTATCTACTGTAGAGGCAAAATACATTGCTACTGCTAACAATTGTACTTAATTTTTGTGGATGAAGTAGATGTTGAAAGATATTAGAGTTGTGTATGATGAACCTATTGCTATATTCTATGATAATTCAAGTGCAATTAACATTTCTAAGAATTTGGGGCTACATTCAAAAACCAACCATATATCTATCAAGTTTCACTTTTTGAGAGAGAAGGTGAGTGAAAAAGAAGTCAGGTTGGAGTATGTTCCCACTAAGGAATAAATTGCAAATATCTTTACCAAGAATTTGCCTAAGAATACTTTTGAGTATCTTAGATGGAAGCTAGGGGTGATTACCCCTCCTAATCAGAACTAAGATGCATTGACTTGCATCATTCTGTGCATTTCATAGTCATATCTTATGATCCTAATTGATGTTGTGATGGTTGCTACTCAGGGGGAGTAGTCAGATGTTCAGAAATACGGTCTAGAGCTTGTGAGGAGAAATATTTTGTATATATTTTTCATTTATGTCAAAGGGGGAGAAGAGTCATGTGAAAAACTGTGAAAGAGGTAAGGAGAAAAGAGTCAAAATCTAAGGGGGAGAAAGTGCTAAGAGAAAGTTGCGTTGATGGTGTTTTTCACATCATGTGTTGCCATCAATGCCAAAGGGGGAGATTGTTGGATATTTATGATATGTGGTTGTCATTGAGGTCAACACTATTGACATTAATGTCGTTAAGGTTGTATATGTCGAGGATATTGAGAAAATTATAATAAAATAAGTTGCAGGTTGTCAATGTTGCACTAAAGTTTTGCTGTTGGATAGCTCAATATATTGATGATAAGAGGTTGTGGATTCAAGGGTTTGTTGTTGAGTATATCTAGTTTATCCATGTTAAGTTTCAGAGATCCACATGAAGATTTGATCGAGTTATGAGTATCTATGTTCTGACAGTTGTTTTGTTGCTTCAGTTGGTGTTCCTGAAAGAAGATAATGTGATTCTAGTAATTTGAATTGTTGCAGATGCTTCTATAGTGATTCATGATGCTTGTGGATGTTTCTAGATCATGCTCTATCTGTGTTGTATGTATGCATTGATCATTGTGCTCGCGATTGGTGATTTTCTTCTGTGTGTTCATGTTTCTCATGATCATGGCCGACAGGGTGATTTTAGTGTGTTGTGGATCTTTGAGGCATAATTTTTGGAGGTGTTTTGTGTTCGAGGATGTTGTTTTAGGTCCTTACTATGTTTTCACCGACTTTGGTTGGTGCACATTGATAATTGTTTATTGATTTGGGCTGACAGTTTGAACTCATTTCATATTTTGTTGAAGACGACATGTAGATGATATCCTTAGTTGTAGATATATATGAGCGATTGTTTATACCATTTGAAGCATGTGATGTAGTGGTGTGTGAGTGTTATGTGTGAATAATGTTCTAATATTTTGAAGGAAGAAGTAAAGTGTGAAGAAGAGCGAGTAGACTGTGCTTAATTGGAACTATAATCAGGCATTAGCAGATGTTATTTTCTCAGTTCAAAATCTTTTGGATGTATCTGAATGTTTCTGTAAGACAATTTGTCTTCCTTTGGGTAGTAATCCTTTTGTATTTGACCAGTGAGCTCTAGGCAGTGTTCCTGAATGCATGTGCATTCCCCATTTATAATTCCTTTATACTTTTAATCTTGTGGACTAACCTCCACCGTGGTTTTTCCCCTAACAGGGTTTCCACGCAAAAAAAATATTGGTGTTATGTGTGTTTCTGATGTGGTGATGGTTTATGATTTCATGATTATTTATCAGATATGAGAATAAGTTTAATGAGTATAATTTCTGTGACAACCAATTCACCCCCCTCTCAGTTGTTTGCCCTTGTGTTGCCAACAACTGCATTTCTCTTTTGACATCAATTACAACCAAATTGCACCAATCTCCCCCTATTTCATTGATGAAAAAACCACCAAGCTCTCTTCATTTCAATAATAATTCTCTACCCATTTGACATCAAGGACAGAGGGTAAAAAGGGCTTTCTCTCCCCCTTTGGTGCACAACCTCACATTCTCTCCCTCTTTTTTATAATATCTCTTCTTGAAACAACTTATAGGATCCCCTTATCAACAACAACCACTATCTACCCCCCTAAGAGATAGCTCCCATCAGTCCAAGAATAAGAATATTCACAAGAATAAGGAGGGGCAATTACCCCTAGCTTCTACTTGAGACACTCAAAATGTGTTCTTTGTAAGTGGCTTTGTGAAATTTTTTGCAATTGAATCCTTTGTAGGTACATACTCCAACTTCACTTCTTTCTCTACAACCTTCTCTCTTAAAAAGTGATACCTGATTGAAATGTGTATGGTTCTATAATTCATCACTGGATTCTTAGAAATATTGATAGCACTTGTGTTATCACATAGAATAGGAATGGGCTCATCATATTGTATCGTGATATCCTTCAAATTTTTCTTTATCCACAATACTTGAGTACAACAAGATGTTGTAGCAATATAATCTGCTTATTTTTTAGAAAAAGATATTGAATCTTGTTTCTTACTATGCCATGAAACCAATCTTCTTCTGAAAAAGAAAGCACCACCACTGGTACTTCTTCTATCATCAACAAAACCAACCCAATCAGCATCAGTGTATGCACTCAGATCAAAGTCATTACCTTTTGGTTACTATAATCCATAATATGGAGTGCTCTCCAAATATCTAAAGAGTCTCTTGACTACCTTCACATGGATTTCTTTCAGAATAGCTTGAATTCATGCAACCAAACATACCACATGCATGATCAACCAGGGGAGACTCATCATATTTTCTTAAATGACAACTAGTTGCCATAGGAGTACTCGTAGGTTTGTAATATTCCATGTCAAACTTCTTCAACATCTCTTTGACATACTTTTCTTGACAAATAAAGATACCATCATCTAGTTGAGTGATTTGAAGACCAGGAAAGAAGGAAAACTCACCTATCATAGACATTTCAAACTCCTACATTTCTTCAGAAAACTTCTTACACATTTCATCATTTCCACCAAATATTATATCATCAACATATGCAACAATTATAAAAAAAATTCATCCCCAATGTTGAAGTAAAAATTACTATTTGTAGTACCTTTCTTGAAACCTTGCTAAAGAAAATATTTATCCAACCTTGCATACCAAGCCCTAGTATCTTTCTTGAGCCCATACAATGTCTTTATGATTCTACATACCATGTTTGGTTCTTTTGATAACTGAAATCCATTAGGTTGCTCTATGTAGACTTCTTCCAAATCTCCATTCAGGAAGGTTGATTTGACATCCATCTTATATACCTTGAAGTGTTTGTGGGTAGAAAAAGTAACATTTTTATTTCTTCCCTTCTTGCAACTAGAGAAAAATTCTCTTCAAAATTAATTCTTTCTACCTATGAATAGCTTTTACAAACCATTCTTTCCTTGTTTCGTACAACTTCTCCATCTTCATTCAACTTATTCCTAAAAACCCACTTTTTTTCGATCACATTTTTGTTTTCAAGCCTTAAAACCAATTCCCAAGTCCAATTCTTCTCAATCTATTTCAATTCTTCTTGCATTTCTTGTATCCATCCTTCATCCTTGTTGGCATCAATTTTTTTTTTGGTTCTATCTTTGATAACAAAAAAAAATTTAGTTGTTCATTTATCTTTGCAAGCCTTCTTCTAGTCAACAGTTCTTCATTCTTATCTCCAATAATTTGATCCTATGAATGATTCCTTTGAACATACTTGGCAGGAGTCTTACTATGCTTTTTTGTTGTTTCTTCTTTCTCTTCAACTTCTTATTATTCTTCTAAGTAGGGAGGTGCATTAGATCTGTAATCCTCAATTTCATACATATTATGATGTAGATGTTAATCAACCTTAACATTTGTACTTTCAACTATTCTTGTCAATATTTTGTTGTACTATCTATATGCTTTACTTTTACATGAATATCCCAAAAAGACACCTTCATCAGCTCTTGAATCAAAATTTCCTAGCACATCTTCATCTCTTCTGATGTAGCATTTGCTTCCAAAGACTCTTAAAATACTTAACAGTTATTAGTCTTCCATACCATAACTCATATGGGGTCTTAGTGTTGCTTAGTCTTAATAATCCTCTATTAAAAATATAGACTATAGTATGAATTGCTTCTCTCCAATAAACATCAAGAAGATTTTCTTACATCAACATCATCCTTTCCATCTCTTGAATAGTCATATTCTTCCTTTCCACTATCCCATTAAGTTGAGGAGTTCTAGTAGCAGATATATGCCTCGTTATTCCATGTTTTTCACAAAAATCATTGAACTTGTTTGAAGTGAACTCACCTTCTCTATCAGACCTTAAGCACTTGATTTTAGAATTCATTTCATTTTCAACCATTGATTTGAAAATCTTGAATCTATTGAAAGCATTAGATTTATCTTTCAAGAAATTAACCCATGTCATCAAAATCATCAATAAAAAGCATGAAATACCTTTATCATTTAAGATTTTTTTTTTTCTGGTAGATCCGCACAAATCAGTATGTACTAGCTCCAAAGGTCTATAGGAAGAATACTCTTTATACTTGAAACTTATCCTTGTTTGTTTTCCAAACTAACATTCCTTGCACACAGTACTTGCAGGATTGATTATCTTAGGCATATCTCTTACTGCAGGTAATGAGATTATCTTCACAAGATTGTGAAAGTTAATGTGTCCCATCCTCCTATGCCAAATCCAACATTCACTTGTTTGTCCTAGAAGACAAGTTCTTCCATTGACATCCCTTAGACTATATATGTCACCACTTGTCCTAGATCCTTCTGCAACCAATTTTCTAGACCTTCCTTTTCTAATTTCACATCATCTTTCATTGAATATGAGATTGTATCCATTTATGCACATTTGACTCACACTAAGAAGATAGTGCCTGAGACATTTAGCATAAAGAACACCTTCTGTCCTATGCTTTCCATCAATACTTATTGTACCTTTTCCACAAATCTGTACTGAAGTATCATCTCCAAGATTGACTATGCCTCCATTCCACTTCACAAGTTTGATAAACTTGCTTCTATCTCCTATCATGTGGTTGGAGGAACCATTGTCAATCACCCATGAGTCTACCTTCGATTTTGCATGAGAAGTAGTATACATAACACTTGCATCTTTAGCTTTATCTTCAATATTTTTAGTAGCCAAAAATATAACTTCATCCTCATTATCCATACCACTAGAATCATCATCCTTTGAAGAGCAAGAATCGTCCTTAGAGTGGAGACTCTTCTTGAACTTATTTCTTCTAGGCTCTTTGTTTCTTTTTTCAAAATATTTCAAGGGACATTTAGAAGCAAAATGACCAACTTCTCCACACTTGAAACATTTGAAAGGTAGCTTACCTTTGTACTTACTGATACCCCTCTTCAACTTATGAAATTTTCTTCTTAATCCTCAACATCATTATTTGGATCAAACACTTCATTAATTTCCTTTCAGGATTTGAAATTTGGTTCCTTTTTTTAATCATCTTTGTCAAACTTTCTCATTTCAAATGTAGTGAGGGTACCATATAATTGATTCATTGACATTTTATCTAAATCCCTAGCTTCCTCAATACAATATATTTTAGGACTATAAGATTTGTGAAGATATATCAATACCTTTTTGACCACCATTGATTCTTCAAGATCTTCACCAAGTCCTCTAATTGCATTGACCACTTCATCTACCTGAAGCAAATATCCTACAATATCTTCATCCTCTAACACTTTTAGGTTCCCAAACTTGCCTTTATAGATTTTTAATTTTCCTTGTTTTACTTTGATGTCTCCTTCATAGATGCCATTGAGATTTTCCCATAACTCTATTTTTTTGCAGTGCATTACTTTTACAAGATCAAATTCTATTAGCCAACTCAAGATCAAATTCTTAGCCTTTCCATTGTTCTCATAAGCCCTAATCTCAGTTGGATCAGTAGGAGGAGTAACAGGAACAACATAAGCATCCTTGACTGATTGCTAAACACCAAACCCTAAAGAGGATAGATAGGATTCCATTCTGAATCACTAGAAAGAAAAATTTGTTCCATCAAACCTAGGTGCCTTGTAAAACCCCTCTTGTACCATCCCAGATCTTCCTCAAGTTGTTAGACTTCTTCTAAGTAACTAGGATCTAATACCAATTGTTGAACATACACCAGAATACTGAGAGAGGGGGTGAATCAGTATTCTATCAGATCTTAAAACTTTTGAATCAAAAGAAACTTCAAATTCTACTGCATAAGCAAGAACATGAAAGATAGAAACAATTCACAACACAACACAACTCCATATGTACATGGAAAACCCTAGAAGGTAAAAAATGTAGTGAGAAATGTTGCTAGGAGCTATTGTCCTAATATAGCCTCACAAAAGAATAATAGTTACAACTTTGTTTTAGGGGTACAAACCAAGGAAGCTACAACTCCTTGAAAAGAGGTTTTAGAGTCACTCCCAAGGAAGCTACAACTCCCTACAGACATTATTTCAAGGCTACAACCTAAGGAAGCTATAACTCCCCGATCTGAGAATAAAATCAAGAAAGATTATAGAATGACAGTCCTTCCACTATCTAAAAATTAAGCTCAATCCTTTTGATGATTGCAATTGTGCTTTGTCTCTTCTTCTAATGTCTTCTTTGTAGCTTACTAGCTCACTGCTTTTAGCCTTCAAAAAGTTTTTCCTTTGGCTCACTGCCTCCTGCAAATAATTAGGCACCTTCTTCGCTTTCCTTCTATAACAAAAATATCTTCAAGATGAAATCGGACAAGAACTAACACTTCTTCTCTTTCTCATTTAGTCACTTATGTAATTTTCATTATTTCACACATCACATTCCATCATCATCACCTAGATCAACTAGTTTTACCATTTATACATGATATTACATTGATTACATAACATATGATAGCCTACAATAAAGAATATCACATTAGTAAGTTGTCCAAAGATCAAACACACAATATGAAAAATGTGTAGAGGGCAAGACCCAAAATACTACACGCAACACCAGGAAGAGGAACATGCCTTGCGGATTCCAACACATGCTTAATTGGTCCTAAAAACTCTTCACAATGTTGGTCTTCTATGGACATAATACACATGCTTCAAAAATTCAAATTAGGTCAGACTTAAGTAGGAAAACATGAAACTTGTAACATATCAGCCTTCGCAACATTAGTGGTGTAATATTGTAAAATTGCACCTTGTGGAAATTTCACATTTGTGCATTTGACCCTTTCATTTATGGCGCCTAGTTGCATTTATGAAAAGAACCTTATGAGTTGTAATTTCACAATTTTAAAACCATAAGGGCCCACAATGAAGTGATAGTAATCCACCACCTCATTTCTCATGAAATAATGAGTTGGATGTTTTCCTAGTGCATGGATGTCTATGTGGTGCGCTAGCATCCCCACACTTTTGCGAGTTCAAATGGGGAATCTTGGAATTCTTCATTGGTGACACATGTATCTGTGGCAAGATTCTAAGAGTAACGACTCTTCTTGCCCATGCAATTGAACAAAACCTCTTTTTTCACTCTCATTTGCAACATTCTCTCACTCCAACTTGCTCTTCTTGCTCTTCTCTTCTCTATCATGTTTCTACAGTGAAGCTCTGCCAGATTGAAGTCTCTCCAATGGCCAAAGCTCTCTTGCAAGCACTCAACATTGTGTCTATCAAGACAAGATGGATTCATGGACTGTTGGTTATACTCTCTTGATTCTTTTATATTTGCTAACACATTATCTATTGTGTCTTTATCTCATGTACTTGTTCTCCCCTTTGAGCAGGGTTTCCTTTTATCACTTTGTGTCTTTATTTCATGATATAAGTTCTCCTCCTGAGCGAGGTTTTCTCTTATCACTCTTGTGTCTACTTTAATTTTTGTCTATTATTCTCTCTATCTATTCGGTGTTCCATGGAGGTGGGAACACCAAAATGGGGGTTTGACTATGGCAAGCCACAAAATTTCCCCAACATTTTTCCTCATTCACCTTTTGTACGGTTTTTTCATGCAAAGCATTGTGGGAGGCTTCGAAGCATAGGACCTTGTGTGAGTTTGTTCTTTTCCCTCCTTTTCATTTATATGCACTTTTGTATTCTATTAATTTAGTAGGTTAAACAGACATCAAATCTAGAATAGTTAGCAGATCCTTTGAAGTTTTGTCTAAAGGCTTAGTGCTATGTCCATATAGGATGCAAGTACGCCTTTGGGACTTCAATACACCAAACCACTCTCGCACTATTGTCCTCTGGCCAAGAAATTCTCCTATCTCAAAAATATCAATGATCTACTCTTTCAATCCTTGAATTTTTCTGTTTGTTATCACTCCTAAAACTCTACTTTCGATCTACTTCTTGCAATATCTTTCATCTTATTCAACTCATTAGGTAGTTTGAGGTAGTTTAGGGTAGTTCATTCCCTTGGAATCTCTTGGTAACTAAGAGATTTGTGAGTAGTGAATCCCCCTTCTCTTGGTGAACCTGACATGAAGCATATTGGATCTTTTTTTGCAATATTTTAATGTTTATGATAATGATTTTTCTAAGGAAGATATCGATATGTTAGAGGATTCCCTAAATTATTTCTTAGAGGTATCTTCTCGTATTTGTATATCTCTTGAAAAACATCTTCTTCACAACCGTCTACTTCCTCTTTGAAAGTTGAGGAGTCTATGAATGTAGTGATTGTTTTTGTGGCCCCTCAAAGTACAAAGATACCCATCATTTACTTGACTCTAGCTAGCCCTTCTCCCAAGAGGATTCGTTCTATTCATGGCGTTCTAGTCTCCAATGACTCGTCACACCTTTACTCAAGATTCTTAAAATCTATGGATTCTCACAATACCATAGGACATACCCATATTACTAGAATAAATTAGAAAAATTTAAATCAATCTACTTCGTAGCATGCTTATGTTCTAACTTCTTTACTTCCTTCTCAACCAAGCCTTCCTTTAGCACCTAAACCCATGACTAAAGCACTTGGTGATTATGATCTTGTTGAGCAACTTTGTGTTACTCTAGCTAAGATCTCATGGTAAGACTTGCTTCAATCTACACCAATTTATCAAGGTATGCTTTAGGAAGCCTGGAAAAATATCCTCTTGCCTACTTCCACTAGGCCAAAAAATGTTAATGCATTGATGGTCATATTCATGTAGATTCACAAAATATTACGTTCTACCCACAAGAACTCCCACCCCTATATGTGTAGAAGCAAGTGGAACCTTTGATGATTATTGTTAGAATTAATAAAATTGGTATTATACATGCTCTTGTTGACATTGGTTAGGCTCTCAATGTATGTGGCATAGATTTATTATTGAAGATCAAAATTGATTCTTCTTCTTTAGCTACTTCTTCTCTATACATTCATGGATTCGATAATGTTGGTCGTCAAGCTCTAGGCATGATAATATTGCCTTTGAGGATAGGACCCTTTACCATACCCACTTTGGTACATGTGATGCTTGGTCCTTTGCCTTGCAATATTCTTTTGGGAAGACCTTTGCTTCACACTTTAGGGGCTATAACCTCTACCTGACATCGTTGCATACATTTTTTCACTAATAAAAAAGTTATTACAATCAAGGCTTACCCAAAGGATGTACACCTTTGTGAGTTAGCAACTACTAGTCAAGCCTTAGTTGTTTCCAATCTTAATAAATTGGAATCCATTATCATCTTCCAATGTATTGGAATTCTCTTCAGTGGTTCCTACCTTGAAGGTTTCCCCTAAGGCGAATTCCCCTAAAGAAGAATAGTGTGAAGTGAAAAATTCTAAGTCCTCCCCTTCCACTTATTTTTCTAAATTGAATGCATGTCTTGCTGACGATTGGGACCCATTAGATTTCTTTGATTTCTTCATCAAAGAATATAAAGTCGACCCTATCCACCTTGACCTTCTAATATTCTCATACACTTCTCTTAAGAAGGATGATCGTCTTCTTGTTGAGAAGTACATGGTGGAACCCCTCAAGTTTTTGTGTTCCACTGATTATTATTGCAAAACCTGGTTGTTCTATTGATTTTGAATGTTTCATAAGGCTTAGGGTTCTAGTTGTTCTTATGTTCTAGGATTTATGTGTGTTCTAAACCCTCTCAAAAACCCTAAGTGTCTTTTCCTTTTTCCTATATTCTAATTCACAGTTGACCGAGTTTTACCCGTTCTCGGTCTCTTAAGTCATATCTTATGCCTTTGCATCCATTTACTCATCGACCCCTTATGCCTAGGTTTCCTATTTACCTAGTTGTGTTATATTATCTTCTCATTTTGGGTCTGGGGTTAATATTTTATAAGGTTGGAACTTGGAAATATTTTACCTTTATATCCTTGGTTGAGTATGGTCTTAAGTCTTTTTAAGTCCCAATCTCTCGTCTTTCCTAGGCGGTCCACCTTTTAAAACAAATTACAAGCACATGCATAATATTTCCCACTTAAGTTCATGCTTACCACTTGGAATATTGCTCACTGTGAATAGCCTTGTGACTGCTAGTATTGTATTGGTGATGAGCGATGGACCTTTTCCTTTGTATCACTCGTCATGGATGGGTGTAAGACCTTAAGTTTCTTGTTAGCGATGCACGATGAGACGTCTTCTCTTTTGTATCGCTGGCCACTTTTGATCAATGGATATTTATCCTTTTGTATTGCTCACTCATCACCCATCACACATTGTCTCCTATCGTCCATGTTCCTATTGGCGATGAGCGATGAAGGTTACAACCTTTTTGTTTTAAAGTGAGGTATCGCTATTTTGTTTGCTGCGGGGAGTGAACTCACCTTAACCATTGATCTTGTAGCTAGAACACGTGGCTAGATATTGACCTATCACCACCTTTCTTCCATCGCTAATGTGGTTTGGCCGAAATAAATCAAATCAGTGATGAGTGATGGAAGTATAAATTCAAAGGAGGACGACCTGATTTGACAGCTAGGATCTCATCACGTATGTAGTTCATATCATTGATGACACATCTAATGGAAAATAGGTATCAACGAAAGGTGATGGAAGGTTAAGACTTATGCCCATTGCTTCCCCTCAAGCCATCATGGTTGCAAATGGATATTGGGAGAAAAAATTAGTGATATTCGATGGAATATTCCTCGCATCGCTGGTTTCTATTGCATCACAGATCCATTAAAAGGAGACACGAATGAAGTAGCGATGAGTGATGGTCTTAAAGTAAAAGGTAATGAAAGAAAAAAGGGTGATGTGGTAACATCAAAAGGGCATTGCTGAAAGAAAAAAGAGAAGGATAAAGGATAAAGGAGAGCCATGGATGATGTTTTAAATCAAAATGATCAATGGCCATAATTTGAACTTAAACAACTAAGTGTTAGTTCGCTCACACGAGCTTTCTTTAAGGCATTAATGGTGAAGACGCTCCATTCCTTGGCCATAAAGAAGGTTGTTGGCTCATTTTTCCTCACAATTGCAACTATTCAAACTAGAAGAATTGGTCAAGTTTAAAGAGAAAGATGTGAGGAGCTCAAGCGAAGAGTTGCAGAAGCATTGAAAGAAAGTGTTTTCCTAAGTAAGCAAATACTTACCTCTTTGTGTAAATTGTGATTGAATTGAATTGGTTAAGGGAAGCTAGTGATTAATTCAAAAGGTTCTAGGTTCTTAGGGTTTGAAAGGGTTTTTGGTATTGTAGAAATTTGTAAGAATTGGTATGAGTTGAGTAAAAACACAGAAGAATTTATATAGTTGAGTCTGTGAATTGAATTTCTTGTAAAACATCAACCAGTAAGCCCTCATTTGTAAGTAAAATTTGTAATCCCTAGCTATAAACCATGAGTCCACCCAATGAATCATTGGGAGTTGGGGGTAAACCCAAATAGAAAAATCCCAAGGTTGTTAAACCTAAGCCAAAAACTTTAGAGAAGTCTACAAAATCTAAGGGAAACAAGAGAGATTTTGATAAGTTCATAGAAGGTGAATCCAAAGATATTGCTGAGGGAGGAAAGCATATTGGAAAAAGACCTAAAGGGAAGTGTGTCATGTCTGGTAGACTGATTGATAATGTTGCTACAACTAGAGAGGTCCCTCTACCTCAGAGTGGTTGGAAGTTATTCTTGTATGCCTTCAATAGACGACATGCTAAACGTCCAATCCATCACCTATAGATTTTTAACCTTGGAAGGTTGGTGGTACCAACTATATGTGTTGAAGTAGATTTGATGCTGGAGCTAGCAAGGAATTATGATGCTAAGGACAAAAAAATAAAAAGTGAGAATGAAACCCCACTTCTTGACATAACTAGAGAAAAGATTGTGGAGGTGTTCAAGTTAAACCCTAATTACACTGTCAACATTAATTTTTCTAATTTATGCAATGAGTATGAATAGAACAAGTATGGATACAGGAGGCATGTGCTTCCTAGGCATAGGAAAGGGGACAACATATCTTTTAGTCCTAAGGACTTGGAACCTTTTGATTTTGATGAGCTCATGAACTACTTCAAGAAAACATACTATTGCTTGAATCAAGTATTGGCTTACAAGTTTGATGAAAGGATACCAACTTTTTTGTTCATGATGATAATTGATATTCAAAATTGGAATTCAAAATAGAGGGTTTAACTATGCAACATATATTGCTAAGTAGATGCATAAAGGGATAATTGGATTGAAGGATGGAACAACCCCATTGTCTTTCCCCCACTATTCTTTATTGATGCACACAATTATATGGATTGGGAAAGAGAAATAGAAGAAAGGCATGAAGCTAAGGAAGAAAGATAATGAAGAAATGGCTTGCCTGTCCAAATGTGGACACATATTTGGGATCAAAATTTCCCACATTCAAATTATCTTTCTTTCTATAATATTGTGAAGTTTAGTATCTTGGAGAGTTTATTTGTAGCCCCTATGTACAAAATTTCAAAAGTCATTAGGGAGATTATGCACCCCCATGAGCTTAAAGAATGAGCAACAGAGGGTCACAATTAGGGTGACTAGTTTTTGCATACACATTACACTTTGATCAGAGCTTATGGAGCCAAGGTTACACCTCATTTCTTACCACTGTATGTTTCTAATAGGTTGGCCTTCATGGAACTTATGTGGAAATTGGATTTTATGGATAAGGAACATTTTAGAGTTCCTAGGAAAGGCTTAGTGATAACCCCGCAATTCTCATTTTCTTATTTCATTGCTACTGCAAAGGAGGAATATGAAAAGTTTGGAATAATGTTGAATAAACTTAGGCTGCTAGTAGATGAGGTCATAAATGATGACCTTGAAGGGTTTATAACTGAGATGAAAAGAAAGAAAGGTTTGTCTAGATTTTCCTATCACTTTTTGTACATTGATGACGTAATCAAAAATTTGACAATCGATGGTGTAGCGACTTCAAGGAAGGAGTAGAATTATATATGTGATATTGAAGAAGACATAATAAGGATGAATGATTTTTATATCAGTCCATATGATGAGATTGAGAGTCCTTATGAAAGGTCCATGACCCAACTAAAAGATTATCAAAGTGGTGAGTTCACTGTAAAGGTCAAGGAGGTTGCAGAGAAGGCACAAGCACTTAAGGAGTAGCAACAAGAAGCTTAAGACATTTAGGAACAACCTTTGGAGGTTGGTGAAGGGGGTAACCCTTTGGTTGAATATTTTTCCACTAAATTAATTAGAGGTGAGATGTGCCTAATGATCAAGAGGTGGAAAAGAGTTTCCCTTCCCCTCAAATAAAAGATGCTCTTGACCCATATATTCTAGTGGATAGGATTGTCAAATGGCAATATGATGAAGAAGTTGATAATGACCCTAGGGTCAAAGCTTGCGCTGATTTCCTTGCTAATGATTCCTTTGTTCAGACCAATGAATTCAAAGAATTTTTCATCCAAGATAAGAGCCAAGAAATAAAACAAGGAATTGAAGATGCTAAGGCTAGTGTGGATCCCTCATCACAGGAGGAGGCAGAAAAGGCAGAGGAGGAGAAGATAATGTTGACTGAGATAGTGGCATCACTCCTATTGAAGCCAAGAAATTTTTCAAAGAAAGTGGTGTAATGGTGCTTTCAAGGTGGAATCTTACTTCTGATATTGCACTTGATGCAATTAGAAAGGACCCCGAAGCTTCTGTATTTGAAGAACATTTTGACAATCGGATCTTTGGCTCAGGTTTCAGTCCCAAATTGCGTACCCTTGCAATTTGGTCAATGGATCCTAACACAAGGAATCCTGAAGTGGTGAATTCTATTGAGGTTATTGGAAAAGTTGTTGTAGAGAGAGCCACTGACATTACCCCCATCCAACTTGCAAATTAACTATGCATGCTACCATGTTAAGTGCAAGTATTGAACAAATTTAACAAGAGAAACATGAGAAGTTGTTGAGCAATTATAATACTCTCTTGGATGACTATAATAAGATTATAGCCATTGTACAAGCTGGTCCATTAGTGAAAGCATTCCCTTCCCCCTCTTCATCTTCTTCAAAATTATCAGCTCAAGATAGGGAGACTCTATCTTTAAGAATCCAAAGTTTAAAGAAGGAATTGTAAGTGGAGAAAGACACTGTTAAAAGGGATAAGGAGGAAACTTCTAAGGTTGCCAACAAATTTTTTGAAGATGTTCTAAAACACAGGGTTATAAAATTAGTGCATAAAGCTGATATTGTTTGGGAAGCCCACAAGAGCATTCATAAAGCCCACAAGAGGTATGGTGAAGTACAAAATGCCTTCCAAAATGACTAGAGTAAGTGGACTGCTAGGGTTGGGGCACTTAAAGAAATGATGCCTAATAAGAAGGATGACCCTGAGGCTCCAAAAAACATCCCAGATGTGTTGAAGGTAGTGGACCTATTAAGTGGGATATCAAATTTTCATGGAAAGTTGGGTGTACAATTGCAAAGCAAGTTGAAGATGTTCAGTGACATAGAGGGGCATGTCATGCCAAAAATACTGAATGATGAAGGTGAACTAAAGGATTTTCCTACCTGGAAGGATGAGTTGGGAGGTATTCTTCCACATTTCAAGAAGATGATTAGCCTCACAGGTTATACCATGTTGAATCTTGTTGTTGATAACATGACAAGAATTGAGGTACATATGGATGCATTCATTAAAGAGGCTCGAATATTGATGGATGCCAGATACAATCAGCACAACACTAAGGTGTAGGGATTGTTGGATACAAAATGGCCTACTAAAGAGGAGTATAATAGTTAGCTTGAAAATTTTACAAATTAAGCTTTGGATGAAGTAGTGTAAAATAGTATCCCCTCTCAGTCAAGTGATGAAAAGATGTGGACGTGGTTTGTGCTTTTTTTCCTTTTATTGCTAATATGTTTTAATTTATTGCTATCTTGGTGTGCACGTGGAATACATTTTTTCTTGTGGAAAGATTCTTTTCTCATGGTTGGTGTTGCTACAACAATGAAAGATTCCCTTTGGAGGGCGGGAACTATCTTCTCCAATGATATGAAAAGGAATTTTGTCTTATGTGTTTTCCCCCTTCTAAAAATGCAAATATAACTGCTCGGGGATGTTTTGAAATGAAATTGAAATGTAAGTCAAATTTAAATGTGACTGAGATGTGAAATTTGGCTTGATGCTTGTTTGCTTCCTTGTTCTTATAAAAGGAAAATGTAAATGTGAATGAAATGTGCAATTTGGCTTGATGCTTGTTTGCTCCCTTGTTCTTATAAAAGGGAATTCAAGGCCAATTGCATGGATCTTTGGTGGAGAGAGATTTTGAACTCATGTTATAGAATTTTGTAATTCAAGTACAAAAAAATAGAATTAGTGTTGATTCCTAGGTTGAATTTGAGTATATAATAGATATAATGGTTTCACAATAGTGATGGCATTTGAATGAGAATATGAAAATTTTGAAGCAAATTCTCTCCTATATTTTATCATATGAATTATTAATAAAATGATCAAGGATCCTTTTATTGTTCTTCAATCATTTTGGTTGAATGTATGATTTTTTCTCTATTTTAATTCAAGGAATTAATTAAAATGATTTGATGTAATCATAGGTTTGTGTGATTAAGTATGAGGATTTGGTAAGTATTTTATGTTTTGGGAATCTTGAGTTGTTTTATTGTAATGCAATATCACAATAGTCTATAAATCTTAAGCCCAGTCATTGTTGTATTACAATTCATTTCAAATTTGAATTCATTACCCAATGGATAAGGCACTGTTCTATTAATTTGGTTAACTTTGAATTCATTGAGTCGGCTCTACCTTTTAGAAAACTTCTTAAAAAAAATCATTCATACACCTTAAATTGTTTTGAAGTTTCATGAGAGGTCATCCATTCTCTGCTTTAGACGATTATTTGTTAGAGAATTAGCTAGATTCTTGAAGGATTTAATGTATCTATTAATTGCAATGTCTATGATAAATGGCACAAGAGTATCATTAATTACATTATAGGGATCACCATCCTAGGTCTTGTAGAACCTAAAGTGCAGAGGGAAAGCCTAAAGTGCAAAGGGAAATCCTAACAAGATTTCACCTAGTCATTGGCCAATCCTCACAATTGTTGATCATTGAATTATGGAAAATTCATAGACAATTGATGACACCAAGTTTGGTTTATTAAAAAAACCAATAGATTGGTGAATCTGGTGGGGACAATGCTCGTCCAATGTCTCTAGGTCAGATCTAATACAACCATATTCACAAAGTCATTTATTTTCATTGTTCTTCACTGTTTGGAGAACAATTTAAGTAAATTCTCATCAATAGCTCATGTCCAATTTTATGTGTCACATTTTGGTCCCATTTTCCTTTCCTTATAAGGTTATGTTCAAATTCTTCTCTAAGATCATGAGTGCTTCTCCAAAATGTGATATGTTTTCCCTTCCCCATATTATGGGTGGTGACTCTAAAGTCTCTTGTGCCAATGCAAAGTTAGAATTTCAAAGAGAGAGTGAGAGGAATAATTGTAAAGAGAAGTTTGTAGCCATGCATGGAACTAGGAGAAAAATGAAGAAGAATCTTGAGAAGAAGCTAGAATCCGAGTTGCCAAAAAGTAAGAAGTCATCCTGGATATGAAAGAATGATGAATCAAGTAAGTACTAAAAATATTGCTAATGCATCTCCTAATTTGGATAAAAATGTTCATAATGAAAATGCTCATGAAGACGGATATGAATATGATGTGCCTAATACAAATGAGGGAGGATTACCCACAAATTAAATCCCTGATAGTCACCATGAAATATCAAGGGAAGAAGAGAGGTGGGAGTTTTGGGAAAAGGATAATGAATTCCTTTCTAGAAGGGAAAAACTTGGTGGTAGATCAGTTTTTAATGATGATAACTTCAAGCCAAGAGGTCGATCCCATAGTAGAGCCTCTCACAATTCCTTTGATAGAGAACTAGTAAATATTACCTATTATACCCTTGAGCCTAGTGAGTCAGATGTTATCCTAGAAGATGAAGATGACATAAACAAGGATATGCAAGCCTTATAAAAACAAGAACTCAGTCTCAAGGAGTTAGAGGAGAAACAAGCAAGGGAACCCCTAATCCTCCTAAGGTAACCATTCCTATGGGAACCTTTGCTACAAGTACCTATACTACTTTTGTCACAACAACTAAATTCATAGATCCCTCTGCTATTGTTAATAAATCTCAACCTATAGACCATGGAAAGAAACCTATAGAATAGCCTAAGAAACCCACCCCAAGTATAAATAAAAATACTTAATATATTAATACATCTACCAATGATGCTAGAACCAAGTCCATTCCATCAAGTGCACCTCCTGATCCTGAGATATTAAGGTTGCAACTGGCTAATAAAAAGTTGCAGCAAGAACTGAGTAAAATGGAGATTAAGGCTTCAAATGTAGAAATAACAAGGAATATTGCTTTCCATAAAACCTCTATCCATGATCCAAGAGCTTCAAGCTCTAGTCATACTAACTCTGATCCAAAAAAAAACTAAATTAGGTGGAAAGATCCCTGGTGGAGGTGGTGGTGGAGGTCAAGATGGTGGAGGTGGAGGTAATCATAAAAATATGAACACCCATTCTAGAGATGGAGAATAAAGTGGTGGTGGTGGTAATGATGGGGTTGGAAATGGAAAAGGAAACAAGCAATCCATGCATCAAGAAGATGGTGAACCTCAAAACAATCAAAGAGATTAGTTCACCAGAAGACCAATGCAAGTGGATAGGTACCAATAGTTATGCTTTGATGGGATTCCTAGTTATCCTAATCCATTCCTTGAGGATATCAGACCTTCCTTGGTTAAGTTCTCCAGAAATAATGCAATAAGTGGTGAGGACCATCTAAAATCATTTGCCAATGTGACAGATGACTTTGAGGTGGAAGTTGGGGATGTGATGATGAAGCTTTTCATGCAATCACTCATTGAAGATGTTAGAGAATGGTATAGAGGTCTACTTGCTGAACGTATTGGTTCTTGGGAAGAGTTTAAGAGACTATTTAGAGAGTAGTACGGTGATAAGACTAACTCAAGGTTCCTTCTAAATCAATTCAATAATATCTCTAAAGGTTCAAACGAGGCAGTTGCTGATTTCAAAATAAGATTTTAAAAGGCTATGAATAGACTGCCTCCTCATTTGAGACTTAATGATAGTGTGTGTTTGGTAAACTATTGCAATGCATTTGATGCAAAAATGAGTTATCTCCTACTAAATAAGGATCCCCAAACCTTAAGAGAGGCTTTCAAGATGGTATTCTATATTGAAAACATCAGGAGAGAAACTGGTAAAGTTGGGAGAAGAGAGGATGTCAAAATCTTGAAGAATCCAAAGAAGGAAGATAGTGATTTTGCAGAGAAAGGAGATTTACTAGAAGACAAAATAGACAAAATTACAAGCTCTATAAAAGATATTAGTTACATGCTTGCAAGGCAAGAGAAGGGAATTACAAATGATAAACCAAATTTTTAGAAAGATGAGAGAACTCCTCGGCTGTAGGACCATCCTTATAACACCAATTGGAACAATGGGAAGCCAATTCAAAACAATCAAAAAAATGCACAAAACAAAGTTCCTCATGATCCTTTATAGAAAAACTCTATGAATTTTACTGATGAAACACCTTGGTGTGTTGTTTTCCAATTGCCACATGCTTCTCAAACACTTTCAGTAGCAAGAAAGTTTGAAGAAGAACAAACTCAATTAGATGATTATGAGCCAACAAAGGAAAATGACATGGAAGTGCATGTGCTTATGCACATATCAGATTTCATTGATGAGGAGTGCTCTTTAGAGGAAGAATCACATGAAGTTGATGTTGATTGTCAAAGGTAGAAATCAGACTCCTATCATCATCAAATCTTCCCTGATGAAGATGAAGATATTGAGGACAATATTTGTGCTATGGAAATTGATAAAGTGCATGTTTCTCTAAGGAGACCTTTTGATGAGGAATATGAAAACCTGACAATAGCATTGGTAGCACAAGATAGAAAAAATCATAATTTGAGAAACTGAGTTGTAATTGTGACTAGGGTAAGCTAGGTTGTATGTTCATGAAAGAGCACAATGTAGAGAAACAAGGAGCTAACATAGAAGAATTGGTCAAGTTTAAAAAGGGAGAGGTCAAAGAAAATGAAGGTAACTCTCATTGTTGATGGTAATCTCTTAAAGAACTACATGATTGATTTAGTAGCTTCATCTAACATCATGCTGGTGGAAATTATGAAAGAAATGGGATTGAAAATCAATTGTGCTAATGGAAAGTCTTATGACATGGACTCAAGAGAGATCCAAATTATTGGAGTTATTAAATATGTTCCATATAGATTAGTTTCTTTTCCAAACAAGGAATTTGTGATGAGTATAGTTGTTGTGGATATCCCACCAAACTATGGCATGTTATTGTCAAGAAAATGGAGTGCCTCAATGGGAGGTAGCATGAATTGTGACATGTCCTTTACAACTTTTCCTATTGAGGGAAAGGACATAAAGCTTGTGAGGGAGTCATGAGCTCCACATATGATTAAGTTTGTGGAAGAAGCAGATAGAATCCAATTTGTAGACACCAACATGGATAACTTTAGAGTTGAAGAGTTACAAGAGGAAGAAGACAAACAACCTACACCCCTTGAGAAGTACTACAACAAGCCAACAATGATGACTTATGAAATATGTGTTTTGATCGTGCTTTCTCAAAGGAAGGAGCTGGTGCAGGGGTGATACTTTTCTCTCCTAGTGGTAAAAATTTCAAATTTTCATTTTCATTGATGTTTGCTTGCACAAACAACGTAGCTAAATATGAAGCTTTTCTACTAGGGTTAAAATTATTTTAGAAACATGGAATTAAAAATTTAAGGGTCATTGGAGATTAAAAACTTGTAATTCTCAAGTTAGGTCAAAATATGAATCAAAAGACACTAGGCTGAGACAGTATAGAAATGTTGTTTGGGACTCAATTGAATAGTTTGATGCATTTGGTATTGATTGGTTGGACATGAGCAATAATAGAGTGGAAAATTTACTTGCCAATATTGCCCTCTTACCATATGACATTACTTTTGCTGGTATTTCAAAATTTGAAGTGCAAGTTAGACCTTCAGTTCTTGACAATATAAAGAACTGATAGGTTTTTAATGATGATGAGGATATCTTGAGATTCCTGCAATGTGTAGATGAATATGAGGGTCAAGAAATTGATTTTGGAGCCTTTGTGGAGGAAGTGGATGGTAAGGAAACAAAATTTGGAAATGAGATCATCCAATTGAAGAATAAAAAGATTCTAAAAGGACTAGTTGCATTGGAAAGGGTGTTCGATGGCCCTGATAGAAGCAATGCAAAATAGATGTCCACTCACAAAGAGGATCTTGAAGAAGTTAATATTGGCACAAAGAATGCTCCAAAAAAGGTTTAAATTGGGAAGAAGATGAAACCTAAAGTCAAATCAATGTTGATCTCTTTGTTAAGGAAAAAAAGACATGTATTTTCATTGTCTTATTATGACTTGAAGGCATATAGAGAACAACTATTTCAGCATGAGATACCTTTGAAGGTAGATGCCAAGCCCTTCAAGAAAAAATAGAGACCAATAAATCCCACATTGCAACCTAAGATGCAAGAGGAACTCATGAAATTGAGGGATGTTGGGATCATCAAACCCATCAAACATTCATCATGGGTTTCAAATCTTGTTCCATGTAGGAAGAAGAATGGTGACATAAGGCTCTGTGTTGATTTTAGGAATTTAAATGTGTCATTGTTGAAGGATAATTATCCTTTGCCAAACATGGAAGCCATGTTACAAAAGGTAATTGGCTGTGAGTTGTTATGCATGATGGATAGATTTTTTTAGGCTACAATTAGGTAGTTGTCAGGGAATTTTAGCAGTATGAAAAAACTTTCACAATACCATGGGGCACTTATGTCTATGTAAGAATGCAGGGGCTACCTTTCAGAGAGCCATGGATGTGGAATTCGCTGATTTCATAGACATATTTCTAGTTGTTGATCAAGATGATCTGATTGCATATAGGAAGAGAGAAGAGGACCATTGTATGCATCTGGAGAAAGTTCTTAAGAAGGCATTGGAACATGGGATCTCATTGAATCCCAAGAAGTGTGTTTGGGGTAAAAGAAGGGAAGATATTGGGCCATATTATTTCCAAAGAAGGAATAAGAATTGATCCTGAAAGAGTGGCTGCAATAGACAAGATTCCACAACCAAAGAATGTCAAAGGAATTCAATCATTCTTTGGTCAGATCAATTTCTTAAGAAGATTTGTAACTAACTTTGTTGAGATTACTAGGCCTATTTCCAAGATGTTGAAGAAGGGAGAGAAGGCGACCTAGAGTGAGGAGCCCAGTCAAGCATTTAAAAGCATAAAACAAGCCATCAAGGAGGCTCTAGTGCTGAAATCTCCGAATTTCTCTAAGCCTATGCACATTTTTTCTTTTGCTTCTTTTCATACGATTGTTGTTGTGTTACTACAAAAAAATGATGATGGCTTTGAATAGCCCATTGTATTCTTTAGCAATTTTTTGCATGTCATTGAACTCAAGTATGACATGAGTAAGAAGCAGGCCTATGCATTAGTCAAGGCTGTAAAAAGTTTTAGGACATACCTAATGGGAGCTATAGTTATAACTTTTGTTCCAAGTGTTGTAGTGAAGGATATCTTCACTCAACAAGAGACCATAGGTAGGAGGTGCAGATGGATCAATAGGATCCAGAATTTTAACATTGATGTTCAGGTCACTAAGTTGGTGAGAGGGCAAGGTCTAGCTAAGTTGATGGCTGAAACCAACTTGGAGGCCAACCAAGTAAATTAGGTTGAATGTGTAGATGGTGCACCTATTTGTGACATGCAGACTTGTGGGTGGTATAGACAGATTGTTCAATATTTGTAGACCATACATTGTCTTGAAAATATGGCTAATAATGAGAAAAGAACCTTGAAGTTACAAGTTATTAAGTATGTCATCATTGATAATGAACTCTAGCGGAGAAGTCCAGAGGGTGTATTACTCAAGTGTGTTGATGGAAAACAAGCATTGGAACTTTTGTAGCAAATGCATAATGGAGTATGTGTTGGCTACTACATGGCTAAAACTACTAATCATAAGATTTTAAGGGCAGGTTTTTGGTGGCCCTCTATTTTCAAAGATTCCCACAAGTTTGTTAAAACTTGTGATGCTTGCCCGAGATTCTCAGGAAAGCTAAAGTTTTCAGGGAATTTTCCACTTAGGCCCATTTCAGTCCAAGCCCCTTTTCAACAATGGGGTATTGAATTCATTGGTGAAATACCTGAGAAATCCAGTGGGGGAAATTCTTGGATTCTTGTTGTTATTGATTAATTTACAAAGTGGGTGGAAGGAATCCCCACCAAGAAGGCAACAAGAAAAGTGGTGATTGATATCCTGATAAATAATGTCTTAATCATATTTGGAGTCCCTGAAAAGATTACCTCTAAAAATGCTATGTGTTTTAGATCAGATGAGTTCAGGGATTTCTATGACAAGCATAGAATAAAAAATATCTTATTGTTCCCCTTATCATTGTCAAGGGAATGGTCAAGCAGAATCAAGCAACAAGAGTTTAATGAAGATCATCAAAAGGGTGATTGAGAAGAATAAGAAAGCTTGGGATTCGAAGTTGAAGCTTGCACTATGGGAAGATAGGGTTACTATTAAGAAAGCCACCAGGCATTCTCCATTTGTTCTAGTTTATGGTTTGGATGGTGGACTTCCTTAGAACAACCTGCTAAAAATGTACAAGTTTTACAAGAATATGATGGTGACATATGTGATGAAATGCAACATAGATTTGATACCTTGATATAGTTGGATGAAATTAGAAGAGAATCTCATGATAAAAATACTAAAATGAAATTGCAAGCCAAACACTTGTATGATAAGCTCTTTTATCATAAAAAATTCCTTCCAAAATGACTGGAGTAAGTGGAGTGCTATAGTTTGGGCTCTTAAAAAATGATGCCTAATATGAAGGATGGCCTTGAGGCTCCAACAAACATCCTAGATGTGTTGAAGGAAGTTGACCTATTGGGTGGGATATCATCTTTTCATGGAAAGTTGGGTGTACAACTGCAAAGCAAGTTGAAGATGTTCAGTGACATGGAGGGGCATGGCATGCCAAAAATATTGAATGATGAAGGTGAATTGAAGGATTTGCTAATTGGAAGGATGAATTGGGAGGTCTTTTCCCACATTTTAAGAAGATGATTAGCCTCATAGATTATACAATGTTGAATTTTGTTGTTGATAACATGACAGGAATTGAGGTACGCATGGATGCATTTGTTAAAGAGTCCTGGATATTGATGGATGCTAGATACAATCAACACAACACTAAGGTCCAGGGATTGTTGGATACACAATGGCCTACTAAAGAGGAGTATAATACATGGCTTGAAAAGTTTACAGATTAAGCCTTGGATGAAGTAATGTAAACTATTATCTCCCCTCAGTCAAGTGATGACAAGATGTGTTGATGTGGGCGTGGTTTGTTCTTTTTTCCCTTTATTGCTGATATGTTTTAATTTTCTGCTATCTTGGTGTGAACATGCAATACATTTTTTCTCATGGAAAGATGCTTTTCTCACAGTTGGTGCTGCTAGGGAATTCAAGTCCAATTGCACAGGTCTTTGGTGGAGGGAGCTTTTGAACTCATGTTAGAGAATTTTGTAATTCAGGCACAAATAAATAGAATTAGTGTTGAGTCCTAGGTTGAATTCGAGTCTGTAATAGGCATAATGGTTTTACAATAGTGATGGTATTTGAATGAGAATATGAAAATTTTGAAAAAAATTCTCTCCTTTTTTATTTTGTCATATGAATTATTAATAAAATGATCAAGGATCCTTTTATTGGGCTTCAATCATTTTGGTTGAATGTATGATTTTGTCTCTACTTTAATTCAAGGAATTAATTAAAATTCTCTAATGGAATCATAGGTTTATGTGATTAAGTATGAGGATTTGATAAGTAGTTTCTATTCTAGGAATCTTGAGTTGTTTTTTTGTAATGTAATATCACAATAGTATGTAAATACCAAGTTTAGTCATTGTTGTATTACAGTTCATTTCAAATTTGAATTCATTACCCGATGGATAAGGCACTATTCTATTAATTTGGTTAACTTTGAAGTGATTGAGTTGGCCATGCCTTTCAAAAACAACTTCTTAAAGAAAATCATTCATACACCTTAAATTTTTTTAAAGTTTAATGAGAGGTCATCCATTCTCTGCTTTAGATGATTATTTGTTAGAGAATTAGCCAGATTCTTGAAGGATTTCATCTAAGTTGCAATCTATGGGAATGTATCTATTATTTACAATATCTATGATAAATGGCACAAGTGTATCATTAAATACATTGTAGGGATCATCCTCCTTGGTCTTGCAAAGCCCGAAGTGTAGAGTGAAATCCTACCAAGCTTTCACCTAGTCATTGGCTAATCCTCACAATTATTGATCATTGAATTATGGAAAATTCATAGACAATTGATGAGACCAAGTTTGGTTCATTAAAAGCAACCAACAAGACAACTAGGATCCTATCAAGGAAAATGATTGCTCTCCTATTGAGGAAGATAATCATGCTTCTATTGAGGAAGCTAATGTTTGTAGTCTTGTTAGGAAGAATGATTGTGATCTTATGGATACATTTGACACCCATTGGTGGAATGACACTCTCTATATGGATCCACCTTCTTCTCAAGCTTTGAAAATGCATTATGGACCTAGATACAAATTTTTTCTAAGTATGGTTATGGGTGTAAGGGCCTTGGGAATATTGAACAAGGAATTCAAGTCCCTATCCAAGTTAGGCCTCACAAGTGTAACTTGGGGTTGTGTTTCTCTCTTGAATAGTCTTTGTAGAAACCATGGTGGAGAGTTAATATGATTTCACTAAGCCTCTTGATCTAGTTCATCCTAAACTGATTGAGAGTAAATTAGAACTTGATGAATTTCCCCTAGATATTTTCTCTTCGAAGGAAGCACTGGAAGAATTCCTGGGTGTCTATTCCCATCTATCTCCCTGTCATCATAAGCAATGATTCCCATATTGCTTTCAAAAACAAGGATACTTCGGGGAATTTGTTTTGAGTATGGATGAGGAGGCTCCTCCATCTAATGTGGATGATGATGTTCCTATTCACCATCTTGAAGACCTCAATTCTCTCCTCAAAGGGGATACTACTAAAGTTTTCATGGATCCTAAGTCTTTTGAAAAAGGTGATTAAGATAGGAAAGTATCTTTCTTTAGAAAAATCTAAGAAACATGTTGACTTATTACATTATCACCCTAATATTTTTGCTTGGTCCCATGAGGACATGCCTAATATTGATGAGTCTGTGGTGGTTCAGAATATCATCCAAGGTCCTGACACTAAGCTTGTTAAACAAAATATCTGAAAGATGAATCCCAAGGTTGCACTATTAGTTAAAATTGAGATAGAGAAGCTTCTAAAAGCAAGCTTTATATATCCTATCAATTACACGCCTTGGATATCGAATATTGTTTGTGTTAGCAAGCTTGATGGTTATATTTTCATTTGCATTGAATTTCATGATCATAATAAGGCTTCTCTTAAGGATGACTTTTTGTTACCTAATATTGATATGATTGTAGACTCGACCATAGGCCATGCATTGTTGTCCTTCATGGATGGCTTCTCAGACTATAATCGAATTCATATAACCTAAAAGATCAATATAAGACAACCTTCACTACTCCTTGGTGTACTTTCTATTATGTGGTCATGTCATTTGGGTTAAAGAATGCAAATGCAACTTACCAATAGGTGATGACTTTAATCCTCATGATTTCATTCACAAAATTCTAGAAGACTATGTTGGTGACATCTTGGCCAAGTCTATGACTCATCTGAATCACATAGAAAATCTGTCTTATTTTTAAAAGGATTTGACTCTATAAGATGAGACTAAATCATCTTAAGTGTGTTTTTAGCATTGATATTGGTAAACTTTTAAAATTTATAGTTTCCCATCATGGAATCGAGGTCAACACAAATAAGATTGATGCAATAGTTAACATGCCTCCACCTAGAAACATCTCTTAGTTGCATAGTCTATAGGGGAAGATTTAGGAAATTCATAGATTCATATCTTAATTGGATGATCACACCCTTCCCTTCACACATTTGTTGAAGAAAGATCATTTTTGATGGGACGATGAGTGCAAGAAAAATTTTGAGTCAATCAAAATTTATTTGGACAATTCTCCTGTATTAATGTTGGCTATACAGGATAGATCCTTTCTACTTTATCTCAATGTGTCACCTCATGCCTTAGAAACTTTTTTGGCTCAGTATGATGGTGATGGTAGAGAAAGAGCTATCTACTATATTAGTCATGCTCTTGTTGATTATGAAACTCATTACTCTGCCATGGAGAGACAATGTGTGGCTCTCATCTTTGTGACACATGAGTTAAGACATTACCTTCTTCATGTTGAAACTCATGTCATTGTAAAAAGTGATCTTCTGAAGCATTTTTTCACTAGAACTAATCTTGGTGGAAGATTGGTGAAATGGGTAATGTTGGTTTCTAAGTTTGACATCAAGTTTGTGACTCAGAAATTCATTAAAGGTCAAGTTGTTGCCAATCAATTGGAAGAATCTCCCTCATCTCACTCTTTCCCTAATTTGGATTTATTTTTGGATGAATTTTTTTTTGCACCTGATCATGAGCCTATATGGAAGATGTATTTTGATGGATCGAGATGTCAAGATGGCTTCGTGGTGGGGTAGTTTTCATCTTTTTTGAGGGTAAGCTAGTCCCTCTATCCTTTTGATTGGAATTCCATTGCACTAATAATATCATTGAATATGATGCCCTTATTGGTGGCTTGCATGTTGTGATTGCATTAAACATCAAACATCTTCACATAAATGGTGATTCTAAACTCATTATAAATCAAATTATAGGGATGTATCAAGCAAAGCAGAATAAGCTATCTCAATATCAGGATTTGGCCTTATCCTTTCTTGATCACTTCTCCTCTTTCATGATAGACAGTGTTCCTAGGAGAGAAAATTGACATGCAAATGCCATGGCAAGTGCCAGATCCTTTGTGCCTTCAGATAAGGATATAGAAGAATACCACTTTTTGGTTCATATTCTTTGCTCTCCCACTATCTCAGATCAACCTGAATCTAATGCTCTCATATGTGCTCATGTAGACTAAGAGGAGTGGTATTCTATCATTTATAATTATCTAAACACTGGAAATTTTAATGATACCCAATGAAAAATGTTTACACTTGGATAAAAAACTTTCAGTTTGATATGTTATATTGTCAAATGTTCATTATCAAAAATCTTATAACAGTTTGCTTCTTCAATGTCTCACTAAAGTTGAAATACTCCTTTCCCTTAAAGAAGCCCACTCAGGATCTAGGAGTGGACATTTTGGTGGTGAATCCCTAGTGTGAAAAGTGATTCACATGGGATACTTTTGGAAAATGAAGGAACAAGACTCCTTTGACTTTGTCAAGAAGTTTCCACAATGTCAACATCATAGTCGTCTTATTTGTTACACCCCCAATTGTGTAATTACTATTTACTATTACTATGTAGAGTAAAATGTGAATTCAGTGGATGAATAAATTTTGTGTGCTCTTTGTTATCACCTCCTTATGAATGAGTGCCATCTCATTTAATATTATATGAAGGAATGCATTTATGTGATTGGATGAATATTGTATTAATATTCTAACTTTGGAGATGTATTGTGTATACTACATATTTTGTGAACATTTGACTGTCGTGTGCAAGTGTTAGTGATTGCAAGTATATGTTCAATTCCTCCAGGCCGAGGGGAAGTATCACTCAGGAGAAGGTCATGGTCGGGTAACCAATAACGTAACCTATATGAGCTTACACACACCACAATAGGATAATTGAGTTGAGTTATTAAGTGGGGAGTTAGTAAGTCATCCTTAGTCAATATGTCTGCATTAGTAAAGGTCTTCCTTACTTTTGAGTGCATTATTGGGTGATTTTTATTTGTTTGAGCTTGAGAGTTCTTTCCTTGTTACTATGCTTGTATTGATATGTGGAACATACGGGTAATATGTATACACATACACATGCATGTCGATGATAGAATATATGCACGAAGGAACACATACATGAGGGTACATAGGTAGATGTATCTATGCACACTCATGCACAAGTTGCTTATGCACATGGAACTATCTGATGGATCTCATGGCATATATATGTATACATATAGATATATTGCTTGTAGGCTCTAATCAATACCATAGTAATTGTATGTGATTTTGGTATATGAATAAAATGTGTCTATATATATAATGTATATACATATATCCATATTTATATATGTATCCATATATGCATATGGTGGCAAATGGACATGCCCATATGAATGTATCGATAAATGTATACATGTGTATGCATGTACATAGAGGCATATATATATAAATATAAATATATATATGTATACACAACTGATATATTAATATAACAATGTGATTTCTATCTTGATGTATTCATTTGTATATCGATTATATATACATGCTTTATTGAAATATGATAAGTATGGATATATATATTAACATATACATATATACATATATGTATATATATATTTATTTGTCTTAATATATATATATATATATATATGTAAGTATATAAATACATGTATGTTATATATATGATTTTAAAAGACATTTGCTTTGAGATCGACTATCTAAAGCATTGATTGTCATTTGATTTAAATTTTATTTATATATGGCTTGAAATTATATTATCTTTAACAACTTAGAGGTTGATTTATTAAACTAAACCAAGGCCGAACTAAGAGATAGTAATGACTATATTCTTTAGCCGCATAATACTCTTATTGTCTGTAAAAGGAGAGATTATAATTTGCAAACATTGAGCAGTAATTAAGTCGATGAAGTGAAGTCGACACCTCTTTTGTGGAAGTTTTGGACTTAGTAAAATCTAATTACTTTGTTTGTATGTATTGACCGATATCTGTTTAAGCGTGCAAATTTGTCAATGACTTTGTTAATCGATTTAATATAGGGATTGACTCATAATATGACTTAGTCGAAAGAGGCATGGTATTGTAAATATGATGTTGACTATTTTAGATGTGAAGGAAATCATGCCAACTTTGTATGATATTATGAAGCTTTGGCGCCACCTTTGAATCCTTATTCCTATAGATATCCATTTTGAGATGAAAATCAAATTCTATCATGTGGGATTTGAATTGGTCTCTAATTTTTTTCATTTAACTAAGCCAACCTGAAGCTATTTAAGTTGAGTATGTGCTTGTTTGTTTTCCACCTTTTGAGTTGAGATATATGTGTTGTTGTGCATGCTTGCTTCTGTCAAAACCATGCCTAAACTATAGGAAGAGTGGTTACCAAATTTATGTATAAATAGTGGACTAGTTCATTTATTTTGGACGCATTCTTCTATGCATTATTCTTGAGCAAGTCTCTACTTTTATCTACATTTCTATCTACAATATTCTGTCAAGAACAATGAGTGAGAGTCTTGAGTTTTAGAGAGAGTTTATTATTATCATTGAGAGGAGAATTTTCCAACTTGTGAGATTAGAGGTTATTGAGTCTTTGTTGAAAGAACGATACCAGGCTAATTGCTGATTTGGAAGCGTTGTGACTGCAACCAATTAATTGGAAAGGTTATCACAGGCATGAGAATATTCTTCCCTTGTTTTTATTAGTGTTGAATGATTTTTTTCTTGAATGTTTAAACCAGACTTTTTAGTTACTTGCATATAGGGAAAAGTAATATTTGGTTTGTAAGAAAGGAGGAAACTATTTACTCTATTTGTGTAATGTTTGTAAATACTCCATGATAGGAGAGACTATTTATCATAGGTATTATTATTATACTATATATGATTATACATGGGTAAGAGAAACTATTTGTCATAGGTATTGTTAATATACTAGATGTGATCAAACATAGAAAAACTTAAGGAACACTCATAGCTAGATATTTGATTATGCTAAATGGCTAGTAGGTTACTCCTATGAATGTTGTCCAATGAAGGGAGGGAACTAGTACTTTTCTGAATGGGTTTTGTTTCCTTAGGTTGTTAAAGAGATAGGTTATCCTAGGGAGTAGCTTGCCCATGGAGAGGGATTACCTAAGCATAGATATAATGGCCTTAAGACAAAACAAGCTTGCAATAGTGTAAGTGAATGGTAGACCTTCACTCAAAGTAATGAGTGAGAATACTTTGGCCAAAGTAGTGTGATGGCCCTAGGCTCCACTATCCATTCACCATGTCCATTTAAATGAATGAAGGCTACCTAGCGTAGGTTATAAATCCTAGTCATATAGGGTACAACACTAAGCTCATAGTGGTATGTTGTATGGGTTTACACAATCAATACCTTCATCAAAGGGTAGGACCATCTATCATTGATGGATGTGCGGGGGACTGCATATGAGTCTATGGTTGGCATAAAAGTTCTTGAGTGATGCTTCTCCTCCCCAACAGGTGACAAAGACCAAGGTTTTGAAAGGCAGATTCTTGGACTATTTATATCTTATGTTATGAAGCTCGAAGGAGCTGTGTATGTAGTTTTGTACTTTCTTGGAATATTGTACTTTGTGAAATATTGTAATGGAATGGAAATCCTTATTGTATATTGTATAGTATATTTGTTCATATATTATCAATAAAGAAAGGAATTTTTTTTATTGCAATGGCTTATTACATAGTTTATTTTTACTTGCACAATGAAAACTTAGGAAATTTACTTTAGTGAATGTTTGGCATATTACATGTGGTATCAGAGCTACCAGGTTTAGCTTTGGAACCTATGAGCTCACCATTCTTTCCATCCATTGTTATCTAATGTTAATTTTTGTGCTAGGATGGTGCATCTCAGATTAATGGGTTGAAAGTTAGTAATCAGAAACAAGCGCTACCTCAAGGCCAAGAAGGAAAGATAAGCCATTGTTAGAACAATAGAGGGAACCAACTACAACAATGTTTTCTGGTTGAGTGACACCGAAATATTTAGTCACACACTTTCTTAGATTAGTGATGTGAAGAAGAAGATGAAGATGGGGGCTATGTACACCAATCTACCTTCCATCTCACCAGAAAATTATGAGCCGTTATCACTTTCCAGGGATATGCCATCAGAAGGAAGTGTCAATCTGGAATTAATCTTTAGGGACCCTAGAGTTCTTCCTATGTCTAAAGTAATAGTAATTTCCTCAAGTAACGAGTCCAAGGGATATGTACCTCAAGATCAACCAGATGAGAAATGGTCTAATGACCAAATGTATGCGAAAAGGGTAGACTATATTGTTGATGAACACCATATTGGCACTTAAACTTTTCAACTATGTATCAAATGATAAATCTGAAGGATTTTATCCATTTTGAGATAGGTACGAAAAATTAAGGGATGAACAAAAAGATAGAGATGAGCAACAATCTCAATTTGTAGGATATACTACATTAAGTTATGTGTTAGAGAGTGAATTTGAGGGATACTCTCCACTCGACTATCTGAATAGTCACTCCATGTAATCAAAGTATATTGAAATCCTGGCAGTAGCCAATAAGTTGGGCAAGGACCAACATGAATTGAAGCTAGGCTTGACCAAATTTTGGTAAGGTTAGATAACCTTGAAAAAGAAAGGGTACAAGCTAGGGTTGAGAAAGAGGTTCCCGTTAATGACAATGAAGGTGAAAAATCTTCTCATGGGCATGATGAAACCCACAATCACGAAAAAGAAAGATTGCCAACACCATCTATGGAAAGAAATAAGAAGAGTATGGCTTCTGAACTTTCTAAGGATATGAAGAAGATTGTTACACCCAAGTTTGATGGAAGTTCCAATGGTGATGAAGCTAAGGCATGGGTTGTTCAAATGGAAAAGTGTTTCAAAATCTGAAATTACATTGAGACCACTAAAGCCACTTGGGGTGCATACCAGTTAGCTGGAGAAGCCTCCACCTGGTGGATGAAAAAAAAGCTAGAACTCAATATTAACTCATGGAAGTTGACATGGGGGGAATTTGTTGAGATTTTTTGCAAGCGATGGTTTCCCCAACTATACTATGACCAAAAACTCATGGATTTCAAGATTTTGAGACAAGGAAATATGTTGGTCAACGAGTATTGGGAGAAGTTTACCCGACTTCTGCATTATGTTTCTATATATGAAAAGGAATAACATTTCTGTATAAGGAAATTTATAATGGGACTTAACAATCAAATCAGAGGAGAAGTGGATATGCATGGTCCTAAAACTATGGATCTTGTATATGAAAAAGCAATTAAGCAGGAGCAAAAGCTTAGGGATATCTCCAATCGACAAGAAAGTAAAGACCGTAAGAATGTTATAGAAATTCCTAACAAGCCAACTCCAAAGAAGATGGAGGTTGTGCAGAATGTACCTAAGCAAGGAGAAAAAGGTAACCACAATAGTGGAAAAGAGTTGAGAGGGGAGGGAAGGAATGGTTCCAATCATGGAGATACCAACAATGCTGGTGGAAACGCTAGTAGATCTAGAGAACCTGCTAAGAAGAAGGTACCATTTATAGGATGCTATACTTGTGGGAGAGATCATTTTACTAGAGATTTTCCTAGTAATCCTTCTGGAAACTCACTACCTACTCAATGTGAAATGTTCCAAAAAAGGATACATGCTGCATTGGATGAACGCCAAGAAAAGTATCAAGAAACTCCAATTAAAACTCCAGGTATTTTGTTTGGTTACCCATTTCAGTTCTTATGTATATTGGTGCAACTGAGAACTTCATTTCACCTAGAATAGCTAAGCAATTATCTAGAAAGGTTGGACACATGGCAACATCTTGGGATGTAGAGTATGCAAATCAGACAAGAGAAATGGTGGAACAATGTTTTTTCGAGGCTAGGATAGAGCTAGCTTGTTTCTCTACTGAGGTAAACCTATATTTCACACCTTTAGGATCCTATGATGTAATCTTAGGTATGAATTGGTTATGGAGACATAGGGCTAAGGTAGATTTCCATGCAAAAATCATAGAGTTCCTAGATGATTTGGTAACTGAGTGAAGTTCCAAGGGATACCTAGAGAAGTCAAGATTTATCAAATCTCAACAATGCAACTAGTAAGGGCTAAGAAGAAAGGGTGAAAACTCTTTGATGTTAAGATTGAAGGACTTGAAGAAAATCTTGATAACTTGGATTCTTAGAGCTTCCAAGAGATGGAAGATGGTGAAATAGATGACATTGGAATGTCAAACATGGAAAAGTATCCTATATTGAGAAAAAATTTAGATGTGTTTCGAGATGAGTTACCTGGTTTACCACTAAAGAGGATATTTGATTTCTCTATAGATATAATCCCAGGGTATGAAGCTATTTCCAAGGTGTCCTATAGGATGAAGACAACTGATCTAATGGAGCTTAAGGAACAATTGGATGAATTTTTGTCAAAAGGGTTGATAAGACCAAGTGTTTTTCCTTAGGGAGCATTGGTTATTTTTGTGAAAAAGAAGGATGGAACTTTGTGTTTGTGCATTGACTATCGTATGCTTAACAAAGCCACGGTGAAGAACAAGTATCTGTTACCATGCATTGATGATATTCTCAATCAAATGAGAGAAGCTTTCATATTCTCAAAAATAGATATGAGATCTGGATATCACCAGTTGAGAATTAGAGATGAAGATATCTTTAAGATTGCATTAAGAACCATATATGGACACTATGAATTCACAGTTTTACCTTTTGGGTTAACAAATGCACCATCCACATTTATGAATCTGATGAATAGCATATTTAGGGACTACCTAGATAAATTTTTCTTGGTTTTTCTAGATGACATCCTGATTTATTCTAAGGATGAGGAAGATCACTATAGACATTTAGAGATAGTTCTACAACAGTTAAGAGAACACAAGTTATATGGTAAACTATCTAAGTGTACTTTCTTCCAAAGGAGAGTACATTATCTAGGGCATGTGATCGCAGTGGATGAAATATTTGTAGATCCTACTAAGATCAAATCCATACTTGAGTGGCCAGTACCCAAGAATGTGTTTGAGGTAAGAAGTTTTATGGGTCTAACTGGGTACTATAGGAAGTTGCAAATTTTTCCAAGATTTCTTTACCAATCACTTCTTTATAGAGAAAAGGGAAGAAATTTGAGTGGACCAAGAAGTGTCAAGAAGCCTTTGATCTACTTAAAGAGAAGTTGACTACTATGCCGATCTTGAAAGTACCAAATTCTTAGGGTAACTTTATGGTTATAAAAAATGCATGTAGGGAAGGTTTAGGAGGTGTGTTAATGCAAGATGGGAAAGTGATTGCTTATGAATCTAGAAAGCTAAAACCATATGAGAAAAATTATGCATCACATGATTTAGAGTTAGTAGTTTTGGTCCACGCATTACAAATGTGGAGGCACTACTTGTTAGGAAAACCCTTTGAATTGAAAACTGACCATAATGGGTTAAAGTACCCTTTTACTCAACCTAATCTAAATGCTAGGCAGAGAAGATGGTTAGAGTTAATAGTTGACTATGATTTTAATATCAATTATATTAAAGGGAAAGATAATTAAGTTGTTGACACCTTGAGTTGAAGACGTCATATTACTTCAATAGTAACAATTCAAACCGACTTTAAGGGACAAGTGTTGCAAAAGTGCAAACATGATGAGTACTACTTGTAATTCAAGAAGGCACTCGCTAAGACGATGAGTACTACTTGCAAGCTAAGAAGGCACTCACTAATAAGAAGGCACTCGCTAATGGATTACTTAGATATAAAGGTAGGATGTATGTACTTGACATAAGAGAGTTACGAAATCTGGTATGGAAAGAAATACATGAAGAACTGTACTTTGGACACCTTGGAGTGACCAAAATGATGGCAGATGTGAAGCCATTATATTTTTAAAGGGATGAAAGGAGATGCTACTAAATTTGTGGAAAGGTGTCTTGAATTTCAAAGAGTGAAAGTGGAGCATCATCCTGTAGGCTTGTTATATCCATATGACATACTAGAGAGGAAGTGGCAAGTCATAAGTATGGACTTTGTGCAAGGATTGCCTATGTCAAGAAATAAGCACAATGCCATTCTTGTGGTAGTAGCTAAGCTTACCAAAGTCACACATTTTATACTTGAGAATATAATTGATGGAGCACCTGTCATAGCAAGAAAATTTGTGCAAGAAGTGTTTAGGTTGCATGGAATTCTGGGGAAGATTATCTTTGATAGGGATGCAAGAGTCACTTCTAGGTTTTGGAAAACCTTGTTTTCTACACTAGGGACTCAGTTGAATATTAGCTCAACATATCATCCAAAAATGGATAGACAAACAAAAAGGGTGAATCAAGTATTGGAAGACCTACTAAGAATGTATTGCATGGATCAACATTACAATTGGGAAGACTACTTACCCTTAGTAGAATTTTCTTATAACAATTCTTATCATTCTACAATAAAGATGTCTCCTTATGAAGCATTATATGGTTGAAAGTGTCAAACTCCTATAAGTTGGGATGGACTTGAGGATAGAGTGACTCTTGGGCCAGAGATGTTGGCTTGAATGGATGAGCAAGTAAAGATTGTTAAGGAAAGGTTGGTTGAAGCTAACGATTGTCAGAAAAGTTATGTTGATGCTAAGAGAGTGCCTCAAAGTTTTTCCATAGGTGACAAACTGTTATTGAGAGTGAAATCTCACAAGATCTCCATTAAATTTGGAAATTCTTCCAAGTGAGCCCCGCATTATGTTGTACCTTTTGAGATTCTAGAGGAAGTGAATCTAGTAGCCTATCGAATAGCATTGACACCAGCTCTTTCCAGAATGCATAATTTCTTCCATGTATCTTACCTTAAGAGGTATGCACCTAGTGATAACCATGTGATTGATTGGACTACTTTACAGGTATAGGACTTCGAAGTGGTAACACTTGAGCCCGTCAAGGTGCTCAAAATGCATAAGTTTCACTTATGTAATGGGGAGGTTCTACAGTGCAAAGTCCAGTGGGACCAGTATATAGAAGACTCAGGTACTTGGGAGGATTATGTTGAGATTCAACAAAATTTTCCTCAAGTTTTAGATGCTTTTGAGAATTCTTGAAACAATATGTTGATTGATTTTTTTGTTTTATGTTGCAACGTAAAATCATCGGGGACGATGATTCACAAGGGGGGAGTATGTTACACCCTAATTGTGTAATTACTATTTACTATTACTATGTAGATTAAAATTTGAATGTAATGTGAATTCAGTGGATGAATAAATTGTGTGTGCTCTTTGTTATCATTGCCTTATGAATGAATGTGGTGCAGGGGCACCCATGTGTGCTTTCATGCCTCAAGGTGGTCAAAGTGGAAATTTTGGTTTATTTTGAGTTTTCTTCATGTAATAAAGTCTTCAATGAAGATTTCATGTCTATTTGAGTCGGTCTTGAGTCATTAGAAGTGTTTTAGAGCGTGATTGCAAAATGTTGTTAAGTTGCTTCAATGTTGTCAAAGTAACTTTTGCAAGTATTGGCATAACAAGGTCTAATGGTGATTAGTTAAGTTTGTAATTTGAAAAATTAGTTGGGGATAGTTGGGAAATGGTTGGAAATGCTTTATGAAATCCTTGTGTGATCGGGATCAAAGTTGAATGTTGAATTTTGGAGATTGAACCAATAAAGAACTTTATTTTTTTGCAATTTTAAATGCCAATTTGCTGCTATAGTTGATTGTAGGATTCTATAAGGCCTTCTCATGGCTTGAAACCATTTGGTATTATTAGAGAAGTGAATCCTCTTTCCATTACATTTGGTTTTTTTTTTTCATTTTCATTAAGATTTGTTCAAGTTAGAGGCATTTTAATTCAAATTAGTTGAAACCCTAGTTAGGGTTGCTAGTGATTGAAAAAATGTAATAAGTTCAATTCCACCTAATGAAAACTCTTAAAACTTGGTGGAATGGAATAAGTACACATGTTCTTGGTTTTCACAAACTTGTAGATGTAGGGGAATGTTTTTGGCACATGAAAGATCATTGCCCTAGCTTGATATCACCATGTATTAGGCTTAGGAACCCTATAAGCTTAGGGTTTGTTGAAAATCTTTTGGGAGATTGTTTTGATTGATGGTAATTGATGGTACAAACCCTGCATGACATGTTTGAGGCACTAGTGTGGATATTTAAATCCTAGAGTTTAAGAACCTTATTGATACCTAGCCTATTCAAGCAATTAGGCATAATTAGAACAAGGACAGTCAATTTTTGAAGGGTTATGTACAAAGTAACCTACCCTGGTTCTAAGATATGTTTAATAAAGTATAAATGGGTGTTTGGAACTATGTTTACATTTGTGATACCATGTCTATCCTGGAAGTTATGCTAGGAAAACTAGTTTTGGAAGGCTACTAGAAGATTGAAGGCATTTGAGGAAAAAAAACCCAGCTTAGAATATTTATGAGATTGAAGCTTGATTGATTGAATTTGTTTAGGAGTTTTCCATGCCTCCTCTGCATCAAATTGGTATTAGATCCAGGTTTGATATGAAGAATAAAAGTTGAGTTGAAGGAAAAACATGCCAGGGAGATTAGAGAATTGAAAGAGAGGCTTGCTACCTTGGAAACAAGTAAAAAAAGAGAAGTGGTCATAGGAGACTTGAGTGACCAAGAAGGGGAAGAGGAAAGTTCCCAAGAAGGGTTTGAGGAAGAGATTAATCCTGATGACTTGAGGAGGAAAATCTCTTAAAAGCAGTCAAGGGAGATGGTCATAAGATCAAGATGGATTTACCCATGTATGGAGGAAAGATGGATAGTGAGATACTCCTAGATTGGATATGAGCATTGGATAACTACTTTGACTATGAAGATGTGCTAGAAGATCAAAGGGTGAAGTTGGCCAAGACAAAATTGAAGGGCCACACCTTGCTTTGGTGGGATTATGTACAAAGTGAAAGGAGAAAGAAGGGGATGTCTAAAATAACATCTTGGAATAGGATGGTTGCAAAACTCAAGGGAAAAATCCTACCAAGTGACTATAGCATTTTTTTTTTCAAGAGGCTTCAAAATCTCAAGCAAAAAGAGATGGATGTGAGTGCCTATACTGAGGAGTTCTACAAGTGAGCATAAGGGCAGGCCATGTGGAAGATGATGAAGAGAAAGTGGCAAGATACATTAATGTTTTAAGATACAATCTTCAAGATGAATTTATCCTCACCACTCCAAGAACGGTAGAGGAGTGTTACCAATTGGACATCAAGGCTGAAGATAAGTTGAGGAGAAGGTAAGAAAAATAAAGCATGGGTAGAGGAAGGAATTCTAGAGGAAGAGGCACATTTGCTGATTTAATAAAGTCATATGAGGATCAAGGAGATGCAAGCAATACCCAAGAACAAGTTGTAGATTCAAAAGGTGGATCTAGAGGAGGTAGATTAGATTCAAGGGGTAGATTTGGAGGCCAAAGAGGAGGTTCAAGTGGTTTTATAGGGAAGTTTTATAAATGCAACAAATTTGTAGGCCGCCAAGCATGGAAATGTACTGAGGAGTAGCCAACTACTTCTGTTGGAAGAGAAAGAATAAATCAGATTGCACAAGGTGGAGATGATGCTGAGAGTGTACATTCCTCACCACATGTTGAAGAACCAGAGATTGGAGAGTTTTTGCTAATGAGGACTCTACTCAAAGGGCCAATGGAGAAAGAACCACCATAGAGAAATTCTCTTTTCAAAACTACATGCAAAAGCCAAGGTGAGTGTTGCAAAGTAGTGATTGATTCTAGTAGTACAAATAATTTGGTTTCTCTTGAAACAGTTGAGAAGTTGAAATTACAAAGGATTCCTCATGCTACTCCCTACAAGGTGTCTTGGTTAAACAAGGGTCAACAAGTAGTTATAAATGAACAAAGTTTGGTTGATTTTCATATAGGAGGGTACAAGGATAGGGTCTTATGTGATATTATACCAATGGATGTGTGTCATTTGCTTTTGGGGCAACCTTGGTAATATGATAGGAATGCTAAGAATGATGGTAGGAAAAATATATATGTCATTGAGAAAGATGGAGTTTCCTACACCCTTGCACCATTAAAAGAGGAAGGTCATGAATCACAAATGGGTTCTAGTGTCATGTTGGTGAGTGAAAAGGAGTATGTACAAGCCATAGAAAAGGAATATAAGGGCTTTATGAGTATAAATATGCCTAGGACTATTATGACAATAACTAGGATTGATCAATTTCCATTAGAGGTTCAAGAATTGTTGCAAGAGCATGCTAATTTGATAATAGATGACACTCCAAGGAAAGGAACTAGTCCTCATGCAAGGTTTCTAGGATGGGAAGATAAACCCTTTAATGTGATTGCAGACATTCAACATTGGCAGATGAGATATGAGGATGCAACCCAAAGTATATTTACATTGCTTAGGAAGTTTTGGGAAGGTAACCCTATACAAGATGAAGTTGAGAGGTTCAATTTCAAGCAAGAGGTTCCATTTTCTATTTTGCAAACTAAAATGAACAATGAAAAGGAAATGTCTATTGATTGTGCAAACCTCAAGGAGAGATAAACATTGGATATTTTAGGTTTGGGTGATAAGATTTGTGTTGTTAATTTTCAGTACAAGCCCCTTCCAAACCTAAGAATTGATGGTGTTGAAAAGGCAAGTAGAACTCAATTTTTTCTCTTTCCCATTAAAGGTGAAGGATATACACTTTCATTGCAATCATTTCACAAGGGAATATTGGAGGTTAGATATGATTTTCTTCTTGTAGTAGAGGGCATAGAAACTGATCAAGGAACCATGTTTGGTGTCCTACTGGTTAGAGATAAAGAAATAAGACACAATGCTCTTGTTAAAATTGCAAAATTGATGAGTAACCAACCTAGGGTCAAAATGAAGTAGGCTATGCAAGTGGAGCAAGGTGACATGGCATTGTATGCCATCTATCAAGAAGAAAGGAAGATGCTACAGATTGGAGATGACAGATGTAAGCAAGGGGTAGATGTGAACAGAGGAGCACTAGATTTCAATGTTGCAAGTTTAGTTTTTGAATTGTACTCTTTACAAGTGATTGATGTTGCAAGTCACTATGCAGGTTCTCAGGTATTTTCAGATGATGAGTGGGTCCAAGACTTCCCACCAAGGTTGGAGTGTATCTTAGACACTAAGGCCCTCAAAACACAAGGGAACAAAGCCTATTTTCAGTATTTGACTGAATGGAAGGGTCTATCTCATGAAGAGACTACTTGGATGATTGAGGATTATGTCATCATGTAGGGATACATTGTTGCAAATCTATACTCAAGTGGAACTTGAGTTTTCTTTTCCCCGGGAGTATGGTGTGGGGGCACCCATGTGTGCTTTCATATGTCAAGGTGGTCAAAGTGGGAATTTTGGTTTATTTTGAGTTGTCTTCATGTAATAAGGTCTGTAATGACCATTTCATGCCTATTTGAGTTAGTCTTGAGACATTAGAAGTGTTTTAGGGTGTGATTGCAAAATATTGTCAAGTTGCTTAAATGTTGTCAAAGCAACTGTTGCAAGTTTTGGTATAACAGGGTCTAATGGTGATTAGTTAAGTTTGTAATTTTAAAAATTAGTTGGGAGTAGTTAGGAAATGGTTGGAAATTCTTAAAGAAATCCTTGTGTGGTCAGGATCGAATTTTAATGTTGAATTTTGGAGATTGAACCAATAAAGAACTTTGTTTTTCTATAATTTTAAATGCCAATTTGCTGCTATAGTTGATTGTACAGTTTGGTATGGCCTTCCCATGGCTTGAAATTGATTGGAATTGTTAGAGTAGTGAATCTTATTTTCATTGCATTTGGTTTTGTCCATTTTCATTAAGATTTGTTCAAGTTAGAGGCATTTTAATCTGGACTAGTTGAAACCCTAGTTAAGGTTGCTAGTAATTGAAAAAATGTAATAAGTTTCATTCAACTCGATGAAAACTCTTGAAACTTGGTGGAATGGAAGAAGTAGGAATTTTCTTGGTTTGTACAAAATTGCAGATGTAGGGGAAGGTGTTTGGCACATGCAAGATTGCTGCCCTAGCCTTATATCACCATTTATTAGGCTTAGGAACCCTATAGGCTTAGGGTTTGTTGAAAAGCTTTTGGGAGATTGTTTTGATTGATGGGAATTGATGTTATAGACCCTGTATGACATGTTTGAGGCATTGGTGTGGAGATTTAAAGCTTGGAGTTCAAGAACCTTATTGCTACCTAGCCTATTCAAGCAATTAGGCCTAATTGGAACAAGGACAGTTAATTTTTGAAGGGTTATGTACAAAGTAACCTACCTTGGTTCTAAAATATGTTGAATAAAGTCCAAATGGGTATTTGGAACTATGTTTACATTTGTGATACCATGTTTTCCCTGGAATTTATGCTAGGAAAACTAGTTTTGGAAGGCTACTAGAAGATTGAAGGCATTTGAGGAAAAAAACCCAGCTTAGGATGTTTATGAGATTGAAGCTTGATTGACTGAAGTTGTTTAGGAGTTTTCCACCCCTTCTCTGTATTAGAATTTCATCTCATTTAATATTATATGAAGGAATGCATTTATGTGATTGGATGAATATTGTATTAATATTCTAACTTTGGAGATGTATTATGTATACTACATATTTTGTGAATAGTTGACTGTCTTGTGCAAGTGTTAGTGATTGCAGGTATATATTCAATTCCTCTAGGAAGAGGGGAAGTATCACTCAAGAGAAGGTCTTGATCAGGTAACCAATAATGTAACCTATTTGAGATTACACACACCACAATAGAATAATTGAGTTGAGTTATTAAGTGGAAAGTTAGTAAGTCATCCTTAGTTAATATGTCTGCATTAGTAAAGGTCTTACTTACTTTTGATTTCATTATTGGGTGATGTTTATCTATTTGGGCTTGAGAGTTCTTTCCTTATTAATATGCTTGTATAGATATGTGGAACATATGAGGAATATGTATACACATACACATGCATACCAATGATAGACTATACGCATGAAGGAAAGCATACATGAGGGTACATAGGTAGGCGTATCTATGCACACTCATGCACAAGTTGCTTATGTGCATGGAACTATCTAATGGATTTCACGACATGTATATGTACACATATAGATATATCCCTTGTAGGTTGTAATCAATACCATAATAATTGTATGTGATTTTGGTGTATGAATCGAATGTGTATATATATACATAATGTATATACATATATCCATATGTATATATGTATCCATATGTGTGTATGGTGGAAAATGGACATGCCCATATGAATGTATCGATACATGTATACATACATATACATGTACATAGAGGCATATACATAAATAGATATATGTATAGATAACTAATATATTAATATAACAATGTGATTTTTATCTTGATGTATTCATTTGTATATCGATTATATATACATGCTTTATTGGCATATGATAAGTATGGATATATATTTCAAAATATACATATATACATATATGTATATATATTTTTGTTAATATATATAAGTATATAAATACGTATATGTTATATATATGATTTAAAATGACATTTGTTTTGAGATCAACTATCTCAAGCAATGATTGTTAGCTAATTTAAATGCTATTTATATATGGCTTTGAATTCGATTATCTTTGACAACTTTGAGGCTGATTTAATAAAGTAAACCAATGCCGAACTAAGAGACAGTAATGACTATATTCTTTAGCCACATAATACTCTTGTTGTTTGAGAAAGGAGAGATTATAATCTACAAACATTGAGCAGTAATTAAGTCAATGAAGTGATAAAAAAATAAGCCGACGCCTCTTTTGTGGAAGTCGTGGACTTAGTAAACTCTAATTACTCGATTTGTATGTATTGACCAACATCTATTTAAGCATGTAAATCTATCAATGAATTTTTCAATCAATTTAATATAGGGATCGACTCATACTATGACTTAGTCGATAGAGGTATGGTGTTGCAAATCTGATGTTGACTATTTTAGATGTGAAGGAAATTGTGCCAACTCTATATGAGATTATGAAGCTTTGGTGCCACCTTTGAATCCTTATTCCTGTAGATATCCATTTTGAGATGCAAACAAAATTCTATCATGTGGGATTTGTATTGGTCTCTAATTGTTGTCATTTAACTAAGTAGACCTATAGCTTTTTGAGCTAAGTATGTGCTTATTTGTTCACCACCTTTTGAGTTGAGATAGATGTGTTGTTGTGCATGCTCGATACTATCAAAACCATGCCTAAACTATAGGAAAAGTGGTTACCAGATTGTTGTATAAATAGTGGACTAGTTCATTTGTTTTGGAAATATTCTTCTATGCATTATTCTTGAGCAAGTCTCTACTTTTATCTACATTTCTATATGTAATATTTTGTCAATAACAGTGAGTGAGAGTATTGAGTTTTAGAGAGAGTTTATTATTATCATTGAGAGGATTATTTTCCAACTTGTGAGATTAGAGGTTATTGAGTCTTTTCTGAAAGAATGATACCAGGATAGTTGTTGATTTGGAAGTGTTGTGACTACAACCAATTAATTAGAAAAATTATCATAGGCATGAGAATATTCTTCCCTTATTTGTATTAGTGTTGAATGATTTGATTCTTGAATGTTTAAACCAAACTTTATAGTTTCTTGCATATAGGGAAAAGTAATGTTTGCTTTGTAATAAAGGAGGAAACTATTTACTCTATTTTTTTAATGTTTGTAAATACCCCATGATAGGAGAGACTATTTATCATAGGTATTGTTATTATACTAGATATGATTAGACATGGGTAAGAGAAATTGTTTGTCATAGGTATTGTTATTATACTAGATATGATCAAACATAGGCAAGCTTAAGGAACACTCATAGCTAGATATTTAATTGTGATAGATGGCTAGTAGGTTATTCCTGGGAATGTTGTTCAGTGAAGGGAGGGAACTAGTACTTTGCTTAATGGGTTGTGTTTCCTTAGGTTGTTGAAGAGATAGGTTATCTTGGGGAGTAGTTTTCCCATGGAGAGGGATTGCCTAAGCATATATATATAATGGCCTTAATTAAAAATGAGCTTGAAATAGTGTAAGTGAATGGTAGACCTTCAGTCGAAGTACTGAGTGAGAATACTTTGGCCAAAGTAGTGTGATGACCCTAGGATCCACTGTCAATTCATCATTTCCATTTAAATGTGTGAAGGCTGCCTAGAGTAGGTTATAAATCCTATTCATGTAGGGCACAACACTAAGCTCAGAGTGGTATGTCGTACAGGGTTACCCAACCAATACCTTCGTCGAAGGGTAGGGCCATCTATCATTGATAGATGTGTGTGGGACCGCATATGAGTCTATGGTTGGTAGAAAATTGCTTGAGTGATGATTCTCCCCCTCTACAGGGGATAAAAGACCAAGGTTTTGAAAGGTAGATTCCTAGACCATCTATATCTTATGCTATGAAGCTCAAAGGATTCATGTATGTAGTTTTGTATTTTCTTGGAATATTGTACTTTGTGAAATATTGTAATGGAATGGAAATCCTTATTGTATATTGTATAGCATCTTTTTTCATATATTCTCAATAAAGAAAGATTTTTTTTATTGCAATGGCTTATTACATAGTTTATTTTTACTCACACAGTGGAAACTTAGGAAATTTACTTTAGTAAATGTTTAGCATATTACATTATTCACGCACCTGCTCAAGAGATTTAAAACCAAACCTCTCCTTGTCGATTCACAAAATGGGGGTTGGATATTATTGGAAAAATATCACCTCCTTCTTCTAAAGGACATTTCTTTATCATCATTGCTACAAATTACTTTATGAAATGGGTCAAAGCTATTCTAATTTGGTTCATGAGTGTTGAATTCATCTGTAGCTTTCTTTTGAACAATATCATTACTCATTTTAGATTTCCTTCTACCCTTGTTTTTTTACAATGGTACTCCATTTAAGAACAAAGAGGTGAAGAAATTCTTGTAGAAGTTTCATATCCAGCATCGATTCTCTACACCATACTATCCTCAATCTAATGTCCAAGTCAAAGGATATAATAAAACTCTTAATATCATTCTTCAAAAAAAAGTAAAAGAATGTGGTAAAGATTGACATACTCAATTAACATACACCTTATGGGCTTATTGCATGAGTTTTTTTATTGTGATAGGAACATCACTATACAAGCTTGTGTATGGTGTCGGGGACATCATGCCTTTAGAATTGGACATTCCATCTTTTGTGAGTTTCCCTTAAAGGGTTAATTGATTATGAGACTTACCATGCTAACCATTTGCATCAGCTTGAGTTTCTTGATGAGTGCTAATTACAGGCCCTCGACCACCTTAAATCTTATCAATGATTACTCTCTAAACACTACAATCAAAGTGTTATTCCTAGGTATTTCAAGGTAGGTGACCTATACCTCTATGAGAATAAGAGAAATGTAAATGTGCCACCTGATTAAAAGGAAAATTTTTCCTAATTAGTTAGGCCCTTACATTGTCATCTTCGTGTATGGTTTTGGTGCTTATGGATTGTCATCCATGGATGAAACACATCTAAAAGAACTTGTTAATGTGATGCATCTTCATCAATACTATGCATAGTATCTATGTGTCATGTGCGTAACACTCATCCCTCATAGATTGTAGTGCATTATACTATGGCATTCATTCATTAACACATTGTTGCATTTTGTATTATGATGTCAACATGTGTGTGTGTGGGGTTAATTTATTTAATTAGGAGTTACATACATACATGCGTTTTATTATGCTATGTGTTTGTGCATTACATTTGATTACATTTTTTGGTTAGGAAATTAGATCATCATTGTATTTAATTAGCATACATCCATGTGTGTTTATTAGATCATGATAGCATCTAATCTAAACATACATCCAAAAGTATAACATTCATCACATAATCATACATGAAATTCAAAGCATACACATAAAGATGTTCATACGATAATGTCAGAACCAAAATCTCATATATATATCAAACACATGTCATGTACATGTATCACACCATTGTGATAAAAATAGTGGTGACTGTATATCTATCAATTTATATACATAAAAAATAATTCTATACAATGTATATATATCATTAGTACAAAAATGGGACATAACAAAATTGACATATAGACCCTAGGTGCATGGCTCCCCAAGCCCTTTGGTCCTGATGGTGAGCGTGATCAAGGTTGTATGGAAGTGACAAAGTGGGATCTGTGTGATCACAAGATAGAAATGCTCGCCTATAATCCTTTGATCTCACAGTGTAGCTCATTTATCTCTAGCTCTTCCCTCCTCAAGTCCTCCTACAATTGCAAACCAGCCACTAGCCTCATTGTTGCTTCCTATCCACTGAGGTCATGAAGTTGGATCTAAAGAGCATCAGGTTATCTCTTGAAACTCTCTACTCTTATCCTCACCTAATCTTTCTCAGTGAGCATAGGCTACAATTCTTTCAACTATTAATCCCTCTATCTAGTGAGGGTGGTGATTTCTGTAGTCCTCTGCACTGCCTCCACCCATGCCTCCTCATAGGTTGTCCTGAGAACTTCCATAGGCTCAAATTTTTTAGGCATGTTGCCCTGTTGAAGCCATCCTATAGGCATCTAGGACACTCCCCTGTACTAGTATAGCCAGGGCCACCTCTGAAATAAACCATGCAATGAATGTGGTCTAGTCTTGTGTGCCCACTACAACCACAAAATAGTAAAATCATCAATATTTCATGATATATCAAAACACATATAAATATATTTAAATGAGATGAAACTGGAAGTACTGAAAAAACAAATAACATAAGTGACTCTTGTACTTGGGTCTATGGCCTACCAATGTGGACCAAGGTAAGGAGTCGTGTTAGGACTTGCGCCTCTTATGCCCATTGTTGCTTCTATGGAAGGGATGATTGCCACTGTAGTTGGTGGTGGTGCCACCAAAATTGGGACAAAACCTTGAGGATATGAGAGCCTCCACTACCACCTCAATCTTTGTGTCACTACCTCTCCCTCCTACTTGCCATTGCTTTCTCCATCTCCTCCTCTTGTTGGTGGTGCCTACTCCAAGACACCAGTGTCACCTCTAGGGGCATCTACAGGGGAAATTGGAGTAGGACCATGTCATAGTCACCAAGTCTTAAAGTCAGCGGCCACCTCAACATCATCTATGGGTAGCATTGGGGGTTGATCTCAATCGTCTTCCTCGTTTTCCCTCAAAAGAAATTGGCTATGGAGGGACGTTGTTAATTTCCTGGCCTAATTGTACTCCTAATTGCTTGTGCGTATGATGGGGGAGTCAGCGGAATGGTCTATATAATGTTGAATTGTTGCATAACCCGCTGCCAATAGTAGGGCATAATCACAAATCGATGCAGTCGATAAAAAATCGTGTGCACTCCATGTTGTGGAGCTATTGGTCATCATCTACCCATCGCATACCATCTACCCATCGCATACCTTTGTATAGTCACCATCTAATCTAGTTTGATCGTAAGGTATCAAACTTTAATCTCCAAAATTGGAGGTCTATGTACCTCCACTAGCGTACTAACTTGTAACCATGTGTCATCGATGCACCATGGGCTATCCCTCGAGGATACCTAACTGGTCAAGTGTAAGAAATGTGAGTGAACACCCACACCTATAAAAGTGAGCATGCAGTGAGGCTCATGTACTCATAGTGCACGAACCTGTCTAGCTCCTAGTACAGGTGTGTGAGCATGTTGCGACCCCATGCAAAAATGGTCTACTAGCCCTCATAGTGTGGATGATGCCCCGATGAAGGTGTGAGCCCTGTCCATCCATAGTCACCCAGATGGTGACCATAACAACCATCACCCTCTACACTAGAGGGACTACCACGTGACCGTGCTTGAACTAGTGAATGTATATGTGGTTTGTGTCATCACCAGGGTCTATGCATCTTACATGGTATTGCATGCCCTCAAATCACTCTTGGGCCAAGCGTGTCTCATCTAGTGCCACCCATCATCCATATATGGGGAGTTCAATGATTCAATAGATGTCCTTTATCATGATGATCATCTCACCCATCGGGAGGTGGAAAGTAGAAGTGGTTGAGTCCCACTGCTCCATCAATGCCATGAATATGTGATCATGATAGAAAATGTTGGCCATGGTGTATGCCCACCATAGGCCTATCCATCATATATGTCCCTCCTCATTAAGGGACATGCACAATGACTGATCATAGAGAATCCTCAACACATGTTCATCTCTTTGCTCTCCCATCTTTGGGTAATCTTGTAAAATTGTAAAAAGATTCAAGTCAAACTTATCTACATCAAAAATTTCTAACTTCTACACCAAAACTTTTGTAAGTACAACCTCTAGGATGTAGTTGTATCATGCAAACATTTGCATGTTGTGCTATTGTCTAAGGTCTTCCATTGGAGCTTCCTGGATGACAGTGCGCTTGGATGATGCCAATGCGCTTGTTGGACTCCTTCGCATCGTCAAGACACCTACACTACAAAAATTGAAAAATCTACTAAAAACATGTTATAAAATGCACAAAGGAGGGTCATTCAGACTCACTTGATTGACCTCCCCTCCATGTGCTATTGTTTGATGCAACTACTCTATCCTGGGCTCCTCAAACTCTCAACTATGAGGCTTTTGTTTACTTTTCTCTCACAAAATTCAAGAAATCACTCATGGTGAATAGTGAAAATGACCCTTCTCAAGGCCCGCACAAGTATATATAGCCCCCCAGGGCCCATTTTTCTTGGTGATTGTGGTCTTTTCATTTTCCTATCTTTTACCCCACATAGATGGGTGAAAAACTAGGAGGGGAATATACTCACCTTTTCATCATGTTTTTCTTCTGAACCACTGAATTTTTCTTAAGCATTTTTCTCACCTTAGTAGCTTCTAATTTTTGAGCTGACCTAAATTTGAGTTTTGCAGAATGAAACTTCACATCCAATGTTGTGGTTTCTCACTGAGCTTGATTGTTGGGGGAATCATCGGTACCTTCTTGCTTGACCTCTACGGCCTCTACAGTATCATTTTTGGATGGCAAATCTATAAAAAATTTAAATTTTTGAGTTTTCTCTAATGTTCTTTTTTTCTACATTAGTGTAGCATACTTTTCCCAAATATCAACTCACTAACGTGGGGGTAAAATATAATGTCGTAAAATTGCACCTCATGGAAATTTCACATTTACGCATTTGACCCTTGCATTTATGGCACCTAGCTGCATTTATGACAAGAACCTTCTAGGTCATAATTTTATGATTTCAACTCCATAAGGGTCAATGATGAAGTGATAGTAGTCTACCACCTCATTTCTGATGAAATGATGAATTGGATGCCTGCATGGCATGTATACGTCCATGCAGCGCACTAGCATACCCACACTTTCACAAGTTGAAATGAGCAATCTTAGAATTTTTGACTTGTGACATGTGTCTCTATGGCAAGATTCCAAGAGTAACAACTCTTCCTGCCCATATAGTTGAAAAATAACTCTCTTTTCACTCTCATTTGCAACATTCTCTCACTCTAACTTACTCTTCTTTCTCATCTCTTCTCTATCTCATTTCTATGGAAAATATCTATTAGATTAAAGTCTCTTCAATAGCCAAAGCTCTTTAGAAAGTGCTCAACATTGTGTATATCAAGCCAAGAGGGATTCATGGACTATTGGTAACACTCTCTTGATTCTTGTCTATTTGCTAGCACATTATCTATTATGTCTTTATCTCATTATTCAGGCTCTTCCTCTTGAGCGGGGTTTACTTTTATCATTTTGTGTCTTTATTTCATGAGACAAGTTCTCCCAAGTAGGGTTTTTTCTTATCAGTCTTGTGTCTACTTTACTTTTTTTCTATTATTCTCTCTATCTATTTGGTAGACCATGAAGGTGGGAGCACCAAAATAGGGGTTTGACTATGGAAAGCCCCAATATTTTTCCTTGTTCGCCTTGTGTGCAAATTGTTCATGCAGAGTGTTAAAAGAGGCTTCAAAGTGAAAGACCTTGTGTGAGTCACTTATTTTCCCTCCTTTTCATTTATATGCACTTTATTATTCCATTAATTCCATAGGTTAAAAAAATATCGGATCTAGAATAGTTAGCAAATCATTTGAAATTTTTTCTAAAGGCTTAGTGCTCTATCCATACAAGATACCAACACAACTTTGGGACTTCGATGCGTCACACTAACATCTTGCTCCCACGTTGTCATCCTCTAGATGAAAAATTCTCCTTCCATCTCAAAAATATCAGTGATCTACTCTTTCGATCCTTGAAGTTTTCTACCTATTATCACTTTTGAAACTATGCTTCCGATCTACTTCTTGCAATCTCTTTCTTCTTATTCAACTCATTAGGTAGTCTAAGGTAGTTTAGGGCACTTCGTTCCTTAGGTCTCTCTTGGTAACCAAGAGAGTTGTGAGTAGTGAATCCCCCTTCTTTACAAGTGGTACACATGAATAATAAGGAAATAATTGCACTTCTCCCAAATAAGTTGGCATGACCCATACAACACCGTCAAACACTCCATCAACTCCTCACACATTTGAACTTGTGCGCATCACCAATATATCTTAGTCGACCAAGAAAAAGAATAACCTAGTGAAAACAATCATTCTGGACCACAACTTATTTTGGAGAAACCAGAAAACACCTCATGGAGCAAAAAAAACATCACATGATATTCGAGAACACTCTCATACATCCCTTTTACAATTTCATGTAGCAACAGGTTGGCACAAACCAAGAGATATTGAAACCACTCATTGAACATCACAGTCTTGTACTCTATCACTTAAAAATTTCTCTATGAAAGTATTACTGACATGAAACTTTGGATATAGAACCTACAAAACTCTCTAAACTTTTCTTTTGATCCAAATAACCATTTCTATAAATGTGGAGGAATGCAAAGCCAAAATTTTCACCTTTGAAAACACCAACATAGGATCAACACAATCTTCAAATTTTCACTTACAAAAACATCTTTTTGGAACCCAAATGACTAAAACTTGGATCACACATGCCTTGATACAACACAAAGATATCATCCAAATTGCAAGAGCAAAGCATCACCAATGAAGAAATGTGGAGCATTTCTCAGAGACTTTGGAAACCAAACAACTAGACTACAACTCTCTTTTGACATCAATGCCAACCAAATTGCAACAATGTGGAATCCTTCCCATTGGAAATGTAGTTCCCATAACTTATATTAGTTATGGCTCAACATTATAAGCCATTATATAGGAAATGCTATGATCCTTATGGCATTGAGATAATAGACCTATCTGCATCAATAGGTAGGGAAACATTTGACTTACCTCCCTACGACCAACTGAAAATAGTAACTAAAGTAGGAGAAATTGGGGAGTATAAGTGATATAAATGGTAATCTCAATCATCTTAATAAAATATGGATCAAGAATGAAAGGAATGTGTTCCAATGATTCCATAGAATCTCACAAGGTCATATTTTAATTCAAAGGTGGGATAAATCATTACCCTATAGAGTGGAGCTTTTGGAAAAGAAGAATCAAGAACATATGACACTTGGATGTTTCATGTTATCCATGTCATCCTAAAAGGATAAGTCTTCATAGATTGGGGAAAAATTGTGTCAAATGCAATTCATTCTTAGTTGACCATAGTGAGGAATAATAAATAATTCTTCATGTCTTCTTATGTTGTATATCTAGTAGCTAGAGTTAGAAATTTCCCAAGATTAATAACTAATGGAATCATAGGAGAAGCATCGAGCAAAGGAAGATTTGGGAATTTTATCCCCAATTAAAATTAAAAGAATTTGAGAAGAATTTTGAAAGGGTTATTGATACTTTCTTATACCCAATTATTAATCAGCTCTTTGGGGATATTTGATTCAAAATGTCTAAGGATGCTATGGAATTAATCAAAGAATGGGGAAAATGGTTCATCCAATTTCCAAAATATACATACATTGGGATATATGGTTTTGATAAAGCACCATACTTTTTTCCAAGGTGTTCCAATGATAAGTTGACACTAATTAAATTTTATTGGTAGGTTATGGAATTACACCTTGAAACACAAAGTAGGGTTGAAATACCCTTTAAAATTGGGATTTTAAGGATGTTCTTCCATCTTAGTTGCCAAAAATACTTTGGAAGAGCTACATGCACTAAATTTGAAACCTTTGTGCCTAGGGATAATTTTGACCCAAAAGGTAAAATGAAGGCTTCCAGTCCTTCCATGTTCCCCTTTCACCAGTAAAACAAGAATATTTTTTGGTTGACCTCCAAGATGACTTTTAAGTTAGAAAGAAAATATATAGTAGGTTAAAAAAATTCAATTGAAAGAATTTGGGATAAGGGATGGCATTCCTAAAGGATTTTTTGATGATGGAAAAAAATTAGGTCCAATATATGATATAAATAAGATTGACAATAAAAAATTGGATCCAATAGATTAGTCTGAGAAGGAATACCCTTCTATTGAAAATGTATATGAGAAAGTCCTAAACCATAGTAATGCATGGATTGATTTTAGGATTAAGAGTTTTGGGGGTGAATAAACCCAACCAAAAGGAAGAATCAATCAGCTACAAAAGGTTCCTCTTCATCAATTCCATCAAGATACAAGAGGAAATGATAAAAGAAAAGATACAAACTCAAGAATTCTTTGGAACCAAACGAATAATGAAAAAGGTAACCCATGCCTTCAAGAAAACCTCAATAACTTATACGGGTACAAAAGCAGGAGTGGTGTTGGGAATAGGGGTAATTCCTATTGCTCAAGTACTCCCCACAGATGATACTACAAGGCCTACACTGAGAAAATAAACTAGGATAGAGATACCAATAGTGGAGGTGGTTAACTTATCATACCATCCTTCTCCTACCACTCTAGAGAAGGAGTAGCAACAAAAACCTCTACAACAAGGTGAAGAAGGAGTCAAAAAGAGTGATCATATGGATATAGAATTTGATTCCTTGAAGGATAATCTAGTGGAAGAGATAAAGGTAGTTGAAAAATGTTTGACGAAGAGAATCTTGAAGAATGATTAATGACTTCATTTTCTCAGTCATAGGGGAAACTAATCTTCTCATGAATGTCTTTATTTATTCAATTTTTGCTTTTAGATCATCTTAACTTTGTTTATCCTTGGTCATCCTAGCCTTGAAGGAGTCAATAAATAGATCCAAACATGTCATCTAACTCTTCCTTGTATACTTCCCAAGTTTAATTGTAGACAACTGGTAATCTATCTCTTATTGTTCTCTATCATCCTTGTCTACAATGGGAGTAGTAACTTTTGCAATTATTTCTCCCAATTCATTTACCTTAGGAGCATGGAGAGTCCTTGACATTTTATTTGGCTTAGTCTTTTCCTCCTCCACTACTATATCTTACCAACTTATAGGTTGGATTAATATTTTCTACCTCTTCTCTAAAACCATATTTAACCATGAAGGATTTGAGGATTTAGAGTCAACTTGTTGACCGCTTTTCTATCCTTTATCTCGGTTCTCAAGTAATCATTATTCCAGTTTCTCTCCATGTTTTTCATCTATTATCATTGATGAGATTCTTTAACCATTTTCTCCTTTTGCTTCAATTTTCAACTCATTTTTTTGTTATAGAGTCAACATATGTTCCTCTTCTTCCTTAATCTCAAGGTCACAAGTTAACATCATGGAATTTATTCTAGAATCATTTACTCATTCCTTATGAAGCCTAGTCAATACCATCGTCTTCAAAAATCACTAGCAAATATAGTGTTGATTCTATCAAGTTATGGGATGATGGTTGGTTTATGTTTAGTGTTTTCTTGTTGCATGCTAATGTATCAAATTCAATTTGACATCTATTAGAATTTATTTGTTAGCACTCTTTATGGGCTTGATATCGCTAGCATTTCTCTATATCTCTACTTTTATCTTTTCCATTGGTCTTCAACATATTAAAAATTATTTAATATGGGTACTAGTACAACCCGCCTATGATAGAGCCAAATAAGATATATTGACTTTGTTATTTGATAATTTCAAAACATCCACTCTAGTCCATTATACAATATTTTTAAGCATATGTTCATAAATGAGTTTCATGTGTTGAGTCATGATTGAAAAAGTAACGAAAGTTGTGTATCATTATAGTATTTATCTACATGCAATTTCTGAGTGATTTATGTTACATGTAAAAATTTGTTATGTTCAAAATTTATAAAAGCTTGTCAATTCTTACTTGAAAATATGTAGATTTTCTTGATTAGAGTTTAGAATAAAAAATAATCGACAAGCTATCAATTGTGTTGCAAAGATTTGTATCCTAAGAGAAATGTCTCAATTTAAAACAATGATATACACTTATTAACCTCTAGCCTGCATTTCTTTGGTGTTATGTTTGATTATTGTATATGGGTAGATTAGATTCACATATTATATTACATCATGTCCCAAATTGTTGTCGACTCTTAAATCTACAATGAAATAGTTCATTGCCATCGAGAAATAGATGAGAGCATCACTTTTTCATTTTCACTTTCATGACTATTTTGTTAATGTAAGAGTTTTATTTTTTTTGTTATTCTTGTTAGTATTTGTATATTGTGATGGTTTAAATGTGTTGATGTTTTCCTTGTCACTAAGGTTCAAACCTCATCTTCTTGGAATGTTATTATTAAGTGTTTATGTTGAGCTTTAGATAAAAAACATTTACCCCTCTTAAAAAAGAAATAAAGTGGAAGAAGGATTAACTGAGAACCAAGATAAAGGAAATATAAGTGGTCAAGAGGTTGACTCTCAATCCTCAACTCCATCATAGTTAAAGATGAATTTAGAGAAGAGGCAGAAAATATGGTAGTGGTGGACAATTCTAAACCAAAGAAAATATTAACGACTCTCCATGCTACTAAGGTAAATGAATTGGGAGAAATAATTGCAAAAGTTGCTACTCCCATTGTAGACAAGGACAATAGAGAAGTGTAGGACAAAAATTACTAGCTATCTAAAATTAGCCTTAGAAAGTAGACAAGGAAGAGTCAGATGACTTGTTTGGACCTATTTGTTGACTCAGTCAAGGCTAGGATGACCAAGGATAAACAAAGCAAAGATGAGATAAAAGAACAAATTGAACAAATTAAGACATTCATGAGGGGATTAGTTTCCTCTGTGACTAAATAGGCTAGTGTATATGAGGATTCAGTTTTGATGACCAAGAGGGAGGTGGAATCCTTGAACAAAGATGAAAAGGAAGTCTCAAATTTTGGACAAGTGGGTAGAAAATTTCAAGAGAGATATGGAAGAATTGTTGATTTCTAGATACCAACAATACAAAAGGGAATACAATTTAGGGGAGGAGATGCAAAATATACTAATAGCATGAGAGATGAGGATGAAAAATACATGAAAGATCTAAAACACTTCAGGGAATTAGATAAATTGGGATCAAAATAATTGAAGAATAAAACCATTTTGGGTAATGAGAATGTCAATTTTGTTAAGAAGAGTATTAATATAATATCTTTTAAAATGGAGTTAATAGTTGAACATAGGTTAAATTTGTTCAAATTACACAAATAATTGTATAAAAATTCTTCAAATTTTAAAAGTTTTATAATCAACATCATTTGTCCAAATATTCTACTACAATATAGACATAGAATAGACACTTTCGAGGCTATTAAGAATACTTGTAACAAAAAGAAAGAAGAAAAAATGACCCCTAGCATAGGAAGTAGATGAGAGTATTTTGGAAAAGTTGAATATCAAAGAAGAACTTGGGTGGGTCAAGGATGATGTAAATAGATTGGAAATATTCATAATAGGAACATCAAATAATTTTGAAAAGACTAAGTTCATAATAGAATGGGCTGATGAACTAGATGTAGAGCTGATTGTGCAAGTGTTAGATAATTTTGAGGAATAAAATGGCTACATATTCATAGATGAATAAGTGGAATTTCAAATAAATAATATTCCACTTTATTATTCTTTTATCCATTAAAGAGGAGGCACCATGTTGAAACAAAAAGACAATTGGAGTTATATTTTGTAAATTTTAACCTTTTCGCATGCAAATTAAAGTTCATTTTGGAAAGTGTCCTAATTTATCTAACTTTTCATGTTGGGTGCACTAAGAGTCTTGCATGTTGTTTTGGTGGTGAATATGTATTTTTCTTTCTATTTATTATAATTTTCCCCTTAGTAGCATAGTTAGGTATTTTCATAGAAATTGATCTTTGAAGGGACAGATCTATGTACCAGTAGAGTTTTGTCAAGATTGTAAAAGCTTTTGACTCAAGAGCATAATAAAATTTGATCTAGTTCTATCAATTTGATATTTCTTCCTGCATGCAAATGGTATTCTTCTTGTTAATCTAGTTTATTATTTTCTAAGAGATAAACGATATTTTCATAAAATTTCATTGAAATTTCATTTTGACTTGGACATGAACATGGTAATTGAAATGAATAAATGTTGTCATGAACTTTGAGTAAAAATCTTGGAATTTAGTACTATGGATAAATTAGATTATGTATCTTTGATTTATATATTTGTACTTTTATCAAATATCTCTCTAATAACATATAAATTGGTTTAATAATAATTGAAATATTTGTGTTTTTTTAATTATTTGATCTATCTTTTGGATTTTATTTAAACCTTCCCTAGTTAGGATTAGATCTAATTTAGGGATAAATATATTCACATAGTTTGAATCAAAACCAACAAGCCTATTGAACAAAACAACCATTTTGACCACTCAGCTAGACAACAATGTTATGATCCAACTCCCAAGACCTTGAAAGGTGATTGATTTTATGATCATTTACCTTTTTCAGGAGAGGTAATGTGACTTATACCATTCCTATGTTGCATGTTTCAATTTGACCATCAACAACACTAGGACTAGAAGGAAGGCCCTTAGGAAACACAAACTAGAGCGTATAGGTTCTTTCTTTCCTAGAGTATTTGAAAGAGTACTCAAATCCACTCCAAATAAAGGAATTTTTTTTGAGTTAGGAAACCAATATACCTCATCTAATGCTCAGATGCAAATATCCCAAAATAATTTCCCTAAACATAATCAAGGTCCTAGCTCATCCAACACAAATATTGGATGCATAACAATGCCCAAAACAATAGCACTAACAATATAAGGTATAATAAGGCTCCTTTTAATTACAACAATATAGTTGGTTGTATCACACAAGTAGAGCTACATGTTTCCATGATCCATGTAAAAGGAAAAGATTCTCAATATTTTGTTACTACTCATAGAACCCACATATTAGTTTTGGGCCCATCCACATCATCCCAATTGCCTCCTATAATCCAACAATACAATATCCTTGATCATCTAGGAAAGACTCTAGCACAAATATCCATTGTAGATTTATTAAATTCTCCCCCCATACATCAAGAAATATTAACCAAAGATTTACAGGGCACCCATGTACCCAATGATATAGATCCTACATAATTTCAAGTACTTGTAGGACACTTGTCATCTACTTATCAGTTGGGATTTAGTCAGAATGATAAGGCTCCTATTGATCCTGCTCATAATTGTGCTCTCCATATAAAGGTTCTCATTGCTAGGCATAAGGATAAATGAGTCTTGGTAGATAATGGTTGTTCCCTCAACTTATGTACATTAAAGTTCATTAAATAGGTGGGGTACACTCTTATTGACTTAGATAATCAAGTGATCACCATAAAGTCTTATGAAAATGTAGAAAGAGATTCTGAGGGAACCATTTTCCTTCCTATTCAAGTTGGACCAACCATACAATACACAATTTGTCATGTTCTTGATCTTGGCCTACCATACAATCTCCTCTTAGGTTGTCCATGGTTGCATTCTATGTAGATCGTCCCATCCACATACCATTAATGCCTTATGTTCCTGCACAATGGTATTAAGGTTACCATTCAAGCCAATCCTTGCCCTTTTGAGTACTTTCATGCTCTTGAGGCTTCATTCCCTCATTATCAACATTGTCCTAGACTTGAAATTAGACTTTCCAATACTACTTCATCTTCATTCTTTATCGATCCCACTACCATCCTTTCATTATCCAGTCCATTTGTTGCACTTGAATCCTCCATTGCAAAGGTCAAGATCATTGACAAGGGGTGTGGGGAATATGAGATGTGTACCATGCTTAATGTAGGCACAATGCCTCCTTCTCCATGAACTTATGGCCAACTGTTTGAATCTCCTCAACATTAAGAATCGACCACCAAGACTATAAGCTCTAAGAATGTGGGTTCTACTACTTTCCAGTCCATAAGAACCTTATAGGACCAGCTTGATAATGAAATTATCCAATGGGTATACAAAGAAGAACCTGATCCCACACTTCCTCTCCTAGAGTATTTCCAAGAGGTTTATGCACATGCTCATAAATTGGTGTAGAAATTTAATTATTAGGAAGGAGGATTAGGTGTAAATGAGCAAGGAATGTGCAATACAATTAATACACCAACACGTCCAAGACACCTAGGAATTGGCTATGATCAAAAGCAAAAGAAATTTGCATAATCACCTAGTACGTCAAATAATGTTAATGAGGAAACCAAAATCCTTGAAGACATTTTAGAGGAAGAAACTATCATTCTCTCTTATGATGACTTGGGTGTCTCCTCTTTATTTGAATCAACCTCCATCTTTACTATAAGCCTTTCCCTCCACCACCTTGAGCTAATATATTGAGACCAATGAGGTACCACACCTATCAACATTCTCCCTTCTAAAGAGGTGTGTGTACATTTCATGAGACTAGAGGAAGATTGCGGTACCTACTTTGGGGAGGATAAGCACCCTAACCACAAAAGTAGAAAATAAAGAAATAATAAAGGATCTTCAAGTGAAAACCTTCCTAAGGCACTTTTAGATCCATTAAAAGAAAAAGGAAAGGGTGTATATTCTAATGAAAACCTCCTCGAGGCATCAAAAGATGGGGATGTTCATATTCCCCTTATGAGTACCTAATGATTCAAGAGGTCTTCTATCCTAATCGAGGAAACAAGAGAGATAAATTTGGGTACAAAGACTAAATGAAAAATCACATATGTAGCCAAATCTTTGATTGAAGATGAGTATCCTATAATTTCCAAGCTTCTTCAAGAAGGTATCATTAATTTTTCTTGGGCTTATTTTTATATGCCTGGATTGGACCCTGCACTTGTTGTGCACCATTTATATGTTCATATTTAGATGTACATATTTAGATGTGCATCTAGATGGGGAAAACATCAAACAAAAGCTCCATAAGATGCATCCTCAGGTGGCCCTACTTGGTAAAGTTGAGCTAGATAAACTATTGGTAGATCGATTTATAAGGCCAATTGACTATTTGGATTGGATCTCTAGGATTGTTCCTATAGCCAAGCCCACTAGGGGCATTCACATATGCACAAATTTTAGAGATCTTAACAAATCTTGTCGCAAGGATGATTTCTCATTACCTAATATTGAAATTCTTGTTGATCTTATAGTGGGTCATGCTATGCTATCTCTCATGGATGGATTTTTTGGCTATAATCAAATCATAATTACAATTGAAGATTGACATAAAACAAGTTTTACCACTCCTTGGGGAACCTTCTGCTACAATGTCATTCCCTTTGGTTTGAAAAATGAAAGAGCTACCTATCAGCATGCCATGATGACCTTATCTTTCAAAATCTCATTCATATCATAATGGATGAATTGTTAGGAAAGTCAAAGACTAGAGAAGACCATACCAAGATCTTGAAATAGATATTTGACAAATTGGAACAGTAAAAGCTAAGACTAAATCCCAAGAAGTGCATATTTGGTGTCACATCAGGTAAACTGTTAGGCTTTATTGTATCTAGATGTGGCATAAAAGTTGATCCAACAAAGGTTAAGGCTATTCTAGAAATGCCTCCAAAAAATATAAAACAATTGAGAAGTCTACAGGGAAAACTAGAGTCACTCAGATGTTTCATAGCTCAACTCACAGAAAAATTTCAACCATTCACTCATCTCCTTCGAGAGGACATAGTCTTTAGATGGAACTCAGAATTCCAATAGGGATTTGACAAGATTAAGGAATATATGTCCAATCCACCCATTTTGATGCCTCCCATTACAAGAAAACCATTGTTGTATATTTTCGCTACACCTGTTGCACTAGGGGCACTTTTGGCACATGATGGGAATGGGAAAGAAAGTTCCATCTATTATATTAGCCACACATTAGTTGGGTATGAGCTCAACTATACCCCCATGAGAAAATCTTGTCTTGCGGTTGTCTTCAACTCCCAAAAGCTCAGTTATACGCCCATGGAAAAAGCTTGTCTTGTGGTTGTCTTTAGCTCCCAAAATCTATGTCATTACATGCTTATTCACTCAATCAAGCTCCTATCAAAAGTGGATCCATTCAAGTATTTTTTTATCTAGAACATCATTGATGGGTAGAATGGCTAAGTGGGTTATGTTGCTAAGTGAATTTGACATAAAGTATATGGATAGGAAGGAAATCAAGGGACATATTATTGTTGATCAATTAGTTTATGCTCCTTTAATTGATGTGTATCCATTGGTTGTTGAATTTCTTAATGATCTAGTGCTTACCATTTCAGAAGAAGACACATGGAGCTTACACAAAATGGAGCTAGTGTAGGGGTCCTCTTTGTCACCCCTCAAGGGGATTTTATTCCCAAGTCATTCAATTGGCATTCCCATGCATGAATAATATCATAGAATATGAAGCTTTAATCACTGGTATAAGAATCATGGTCCAATGAAACATCATTCGTCTACATGTTTATGGGGATTCTCAACTCATAATCAAATAGGTTAATAATGAATTTCATACAAAAGATGACAAGATTCTCCCCTATAAATGCATGGTAGATAAATTCAAGAAATTATTCAATCATATCTGGTTTGGGAAAGTACCTAGATTACAAAATAAGATTTTTGATGCCATGGCTACAATTGGGTCTCTTGTAGGCATGCCTCATGATCACACCGATTGTGAGTTTTTAGTTGAGAAACTGTTAGTCCTAGCCTATGAAATTTTGAAAAATGAGATGGTGTGTGAAATTGTTGGTCCCCAATCCCCCTGGTATCATGACATTTGCACATACCTTTATGACAATATCCTCCCATTTGATTTAACCTAACCAACATAAATCCTTCATCAAATGCACTGCTTGTTACACTATCCTAGGAGACACCTTTATCATAGAGGGTATGATGGTACTCTTCTTCAGTGTAAATGATTCAAAATCTAAATTAGCATTATAAGAGGTACATAGTGGTGTTTTTGGAGCATGTACTAATGGAATGGCCTTTTCCAAGAAGCTTCCTAGGATCAGATATTATTGGTCGACTATGGAACATGATGCCTGTGAGTTTGTCAAGAAGTTTGTGCCATGTCAACAACATGCATAATTAATACATGCTCTTGCACAAGATCTACAACCAATATCCTCACCATGGCCTTTTTCACAATGGGGTTTAGACCTAATTGACAAGATATACCCTCCCTCATCTAATGGCCATACCTTCATCATCACCGCTACCGAATACTTCACCAAATGGGTGGAAGCAATTCCACTCTCCCTTATTAATGGAACTCAAATATCTAAATTTATCCTATACCATATTATCTATAGATATGGTATTCCCTCCACCATCATCACCAACAATGAAAATCAATTCAAAAACTAGTCTATGATACATTTGCATGAAACATTTCACATCCAACATCACTGGTCAACACTCTATTACCCACAAGGTAATGGCCAAGCTGAAGCAACCAATAAAACATTGGTCAAAATAATAAAAGAGGTTGTCAATAATATTGGTTGAGATTGGAATATCCATATTAATCCCACCCTTTGGGCCTATCGCACTTCCATTTGTACCCCCACTGGTGCTACACCATATTCACTTGTCTATGGCACCTACACTATCTTGTTGATTGAGGTTGAACTCCCTTCACTTCGTATCTCTTTGAAGAACTTGATTGGTGATGAGCATTGGGTGGCCCACTTGAGGTAGTTAGAGCTTCTTGATGAATAACGCCTTAATGCCTACAATCACCTCCAAGCTTATTAGTATCAGCTTAAAAGAAGCTACAACAAGAAAGTTTGTCCTTTCTAGTTTCAGGTTGGTGATCTAGCACTTAAAGAAAATCAGTGTACTTAGCAAGACCAAGAAGAGAAAAGAAAGTTTGAAGCTAATTGGTTGGGTCCCTATGTCATCACAGCTAAGTATGGTTCTAGGGAATATCAACTTGCTACATCCAAGGGAGAACCCTTGGAAGAACCCATTAACATTGTGCACGTGAAGCAATTCCATACCTAAGTTAGTTTGGTACCCCACCTAGAAAATATTGTCAATAGTAAAGAGAAATAAATCATCCTATGGTGAAAACTACCCTTGGTTATTCCTTGGATAAGTGTGCTTGGTGAAAGCCTGGAAACAAGTGCCATTCGTAGTGGGCTTAATCATTATCTACCTTGCATCTTATCTTTCTATATGCTTATACGTCATCCTAAAGTATCCCATGACTCATATCCTTGTAATCCATGTCTTGTACTTTATTCATCCATCTCCCATTACCCATCGCATGGTATATTTTGATTGAGCATTAGATGGATTCAATTTTCTATCCCTATTCCTGAGCTTTATCCACCTATTTTGGTATGGGTCTACAAAATCTTAATTGGTATCCTAATCCTTTATCCTTGTATCAATTGGTCTTTTGATAGTCCTCGTCATGTGTATCTAGTGTCCTTTTGGTTAGTCTTGTGTCACCCTCTAGGATCCACCATTATATATTTTTACCATTAGGTCCCGCATCATCTTTCACCCATTGTCTATATTTTTATCGAACTATATTTCCTTTGCACTTTCACATAGGTAAGGCCATCTTAGATGATACCCCAAGGCTTTAGTCCATCCATTTGGGTCCGTCATGGTCATCACCCTTTCGTCTCTTTGTCAATTGTTTGTGTTTTGTTATCAAGCTACGTTGTCTCTACTCTTTCACGTAGACAAGGCCATCATCGATGAGCCCTCGAGGCTTAGGTTTGTCCTTTAGGATGTGTCTTTTTCTTTTCCATGTTGCCAAGAGTCCCTATCAAGCTAGTTCCTATAAGAAAAATCCATTGGTCCCTAGAAATACCAATCTATTTGAACTACCTCGCATTTTTTTGATCTTCTAATCTACCCCATCCACCCTTGGTCTTAATAGGATATATCGTTCCTCACATCAAACTAGATCAATCTGACCCACCTAGCGTTCTCATGACAAAGGATATTTTAAATTTATTATGATCTCTTAGTTCTTTTTCATTTTTGTTTATCTTTTGAGCTTCCTACTATACTTACTCAAATTCACCACAATCCATCATATCATGTTGCACTTTGATTAGTAACTATAGGGGCATATCTTGGTTTTCTGTGTCATCATGTTTTCCTAGTTGTCCTGCATAGTACCTTCCAAGATCCTTGTGGTCTTGTGTTACACTAGGGCATCCTTTGTGTTTGTGATTTTCCAACATCAGCCCTACCAAAGCCCCCGTGACTTTGAGATGTTGGATTAACCTCCTTGTTTTTTGTGTCAGTCCTCTGCATATGATACTACATTGCCTTGGTTCTTAATACCCTGATACATGGTATCTTGTGCTATATCAAAATTAGGTGCTCTTTATGTGACAACCTAACATTAGATTGCATGATTTTGATCATAATCCATTTGCATTTACCATTTTACCATTTATCCCTTGTCCATTCCCCTATCCTATAATTATTGATCTTTGGTTGTGCAAATGATATCCCCCACCTATTCTTCCTATCAAATCGATTTAGTTCTTTAAAGGTTTACTACATCTGCCATCCATTTCATTATCATTTTGCATTATCCATTTCATTATCATTTTGGATTGACCATTCCATTTCATTTTTCACTTTTATAATCATTTAGGTTGTTTAGGATAATATAGATTTGTTATTCTAAGCATCTTAATCCATTTCATTTTGCATGCCATTATCATAATCATTTAAGTTGTTTAGGATAATATAGATTTTTTATTCTAAGAATCTTAATCCATTTCATTTTGTATGTCATTAATCATAATCATTTAAGTTTTTTTGGATAATATAGATTTGTTATTCTAAGCATCCAAATCCATTTCATTTTGCATTCCATTATCATCAGCATTTAAGTTGTTTTGGATAACATAGATTTGTTATTCTAAGCATCTTAATCCATTTCATTTTTCATGCCATTATCATAATCATTTAAGTTGTTTAGGATAATATAAATTGTTATTCTAAGAATCTTAATCCAGTTCAATTTTCATTATCATGATTATTTAAGTTGTTTAGGATAATATATTTTTATTATTCTAAGCATATTAATCTATTTCATTTCATTACCATAATCATTTAGGTTGTTTTGGATCGATTTATTATTCTATGCATCTTAGTCATCTTACACTCTCATTTCATTAGGTTCGTTCATTGCATTAGATTCATTCATTGCATTAGATTACTTCCTTGCATTAGATTCATTCATTGCATTAGATTACTTCCTTACATTAGATTCATTCATTGCATTAGGTTCATTTATTGAATTAGGTTTATTAGTCATGTTTATCTCATTTTCATTCCATCATATATATCCATTTTCATTTCATTATACATTTGTCATATTCCATAATAAGTATTCATGACATCCATGCAGTACATAAAAATCTCATACACATGTCCTACATCATACACATTAGTCCCATATATATATACATATATCATACACAATACATGTTTGTTTCCTCACATCTTAAATCACAAATCATTAGTATCACATCAAAATCATAATCGTAAACATAATGCATCACATCCTGCACCACAAATAGTTAGTCACACCCATCATGCTCATAAAATGCATACATACAAATCGCATCACATGTCATAATCACAATCATACATCCATTATGCATATATCCATCATAAACATAAACACATATGCTATAAACATCACATGATCCACAACAATCACCATCCATCTCATATATAGAATAATAATGTCCATCAAATAATACAGATGTCCATGTATAGATAAATCAGTACAAAGGACACATCATGTGTCGTTAATCAGTATAAATGAGGATAATCACTATATCATCTATCATAAAAATTTGTACATGGTCTTTGTTGCATATACATCGCCACCATCTGTACACCTATCAAAAAATGGATCCTTGTGTCCATCCTCTATCCTCATGTCTACTTCCTGTATAGGAATTTTGTGGCGACCTTGGTACCTGTCCACCTTCTCCTCCTACTCCTCCTCCCCTAGGTGGCCCCATAGGCCCACTGGATGCTCTTGATCTGCCCAAATATCTTGGCCTCTCCCCTAACCTAGATGGCCCTCCACTCCTTCTCATTGCTTGTGAGTATGAGGGAGCTCTCTATGTCACATCAAGTACTGCTACATAGTATAGGCCTCGATAATACTCGACCTCTCTCAAGGAACATGCCACATCCTCTATGCAGGACCTTAAGGTGTGTGCCACATTTTTCTCTCTTAGAGCAATCTTAATCCACCTGCAATCTACTCATATCTTGCTCCTAGGAATCCTAAGCTAACCACATGCTAGCTATATCTCCCTCTTCTCACTCTACCCATGCAAGTGCATCATCAAGCTCAGATACTAGTGTCTACACAATCCCCTCTACCTAGTCCACTAGTTCTTGCATTATATCTTGCTGCTTTATCATATCATTAAACAACCCCTACATCCTCTCCACCTCTCCCTATAATTTATCCCTCTCTACTTTCGCCACTCCATCCACCTCCTGATGTCCCCCCTACATCCTATCTAGCTACCCCTATAGGTTGTCTAGGCTTGCACATCCTCCTCCACCTGGTGTAACCATCTCTCTAGTAGAGCTATCCAAGCTTATGCCCCCACTAGTCTCAATGTTGTGTCATACTCTTGTGGTGGCTCGTACACAACTAATGCTCTCCCCCTAGAAACATCCTGCTCTACCTACCCCTCCTCTTCCTATTCCTCCACCACCTATCCCCCTCACATCATGATCCTCCTCCTACTACTCTCCTCTAGCCGCATCTTCCCCCTCCCCCTCACCCTCTTCCTCAGGTACCTCTCGTGGTGACTGTACCCTCCTCTCTACTAACATCATTCTTGGGCCTCCTCTCCTGCCACCATGCTACATATCTCTTTGTAACCCTAGGATTTTCCTCTCCACTCCTCCATGGCTATACTACCTCTCCCAACTAATCCTAGATTTGTCTAGCTCTGGTAGCTGGTACCCTTTACACCCATCAACTGCTCTCATGATTGATCTATCAGTACCTCTCCTCAAGCTCTATGATATCCTGAGGTACCCCAAACTGTCAAGTGACCCTATCTGGCCAGTTCATCTCAATAATGTGAGGGTCACATTGAATCAAATAACACCATGAGAACATTAAACCTCTATATACTCTATCATCTCCCCTCTAGGAATGGAATTCAAAACCCCTATAATGCCTCTAGATGATTTGATCATCTATCAAGTCATGCATCACTCGTCTCTAGAAGGATATGCTCCTCACCTTTGAATAGTATCTCATCCCTTGTTACTCAAAAATAATCCACAGATCTTCCTCCCTCTCCACTACCCCTACCATATTCGTTTGCATGATATAGATGTGCTACCACACCCACACCTGTAGCAAGGTCACATGGGTGATGCTACCCATCCATCTATAATATATGTAGTGCATATCCCTTTACAACTACATTAGTATGTAGGAGCCCCATGCATATACCCCCTCCTCTCCATCATACCTCATACAACCTCAATCAACTTGAGGTTGAAATAACTCCCACTCCTATCATGAACAAGAATCTCGCTAATCAAATCACATAAATATAGAGGTGGTGTTGGTGAAGACTCTAGGCATTTGTCCACGTCTAGGTGCATCCCTTATAGGGGAGGTTTTTCATCTCGAATATTTCCTGCATGCTTTGCTCCAATGGATGTTTGGTCACCCCCTCCATGATTAGTCCTTTGATCGATAGTCGTAGTATCCACCACACATATTCTAGAATCACGATCATCTCCCCTATGGGGAGGAGGAATGTGCATGTCTCCAAGATCCACCACTCGATCAACGCTATCAACGGGGGCCTGTGCACCCTAATTACAGGGAAATGCATCATATGACCAAGTCGTGTTGCCTCTATAGTCCCCTAGTCATCCTTCATCAACTCTCTCACCAATTCCAAGGTCCTCAATCTCTACTCTTTTGTTCATATGCTATTTATATCCTATAGTCATCCAACTAACATGTCATACTTTTCCATGCCCTTAACCATTTTCTTTCCTTAAATTTTTCTTTTTCCTCCCATTTTTGTGCATTCACCCCTGTACAAAGTGTGTTCACCCATCTTTTTGCACATTCGCCCATCTCATTTCCGTTTGTTCACCCCTTTTCTAACCCTAGCACATTCACCTCTAAAGGCATGTGCATTCAACCATCTGTTATGGCAATGGTGCATTTTCCCCTAAGTGTTTGCACATTCACCTTTTTGTCATTCCTCCAATGCATTCATGCATGGGCACACACAATTGCCCTTGTGTCAAGGTGCATTTTCCTTTCTAGAGATTTTATTTCTAGGGAAATTCAACTTCATCTCTAGCCTTGCATGTTCACCCCTCCCCTAATGTGTTCAACCTTGCACAAGAAACACATCCGCCCCTCTAGAGTTGATCCCTCTTGGGTAAACTTGCTTTAGCCCTACCTCATGGATTCTCCCTTCGCCAAGTGCATTCACCTATTTGGGGTATCACATAATCACCCTTGTAGACCAATCTCACATAGTTGAACCCGCCTTACCCTAATCCTCATGTGTTTTCCTATCCGAATAGGCATTTTCCCCTTCCCATTGACGTGATCGCCTCTCATCTATAGAGGTGAATCCGCTAAACCCGACGGGTGAACCTTCCCCTACATAGGTGATGAATTTTCCTTCACCCTACTTACCCCTCCCATGAATATCAATTAAAACATGTGTGAAATTAAGCGTACAAGCTCAATTTATTAGGCGTACCTGAGAGGGGATCTCGTCACTCTAATAGTAATCTCATATGATGTCCAATTGGTACGAGATATCACCTTTGTGTGTCATTTCACTCTCGAGATCACTCAATCTCTAGTGTTCACTAAAGTTAAAATGAATAGTAATTTTGGTTAATTACTATTTATAATTAACCTTTTCATCCCCTCTCCATTTTAACCCTAATTTATTTTTCTACCATTTTCATCCTATTTGTTTATTTTTCACTATGGTCCTCATGATGCCCTCCTTTTTCCTCTATTGAGATGTCGCCCAAAGTGCCTTTATCCCTATTCTCCCTCTCGAGGGGGCATAATCCTCTATATTTCCTCCATTTTTCTTCCTATCACTTTCCCTGCCATGTTGGGGCATCTAGTCATTATTTTTCTTCTATCAGTCACCTATATTTTATTTTTCTTTGAAACATCATTATTTTAATGATATTTTGAAGAGGGGAAAAATGTAGACATCTAAATTTGACCATTCCCATGTGGTCAAATTTATCCCATATTTCATCTATTTTGCATTCACACCTATATTAATTAAATAATTCCATTATTTGATTAATATTTATCCTATTTCTAATGTCCCCTAAAGTGTTTAATTGTTATTTAATACTTTACCACCCTTCTTCTCTAAATTAAATAAATAGACCAATTTATTGATTTAGTCATTAGCCTAAGCCTATATGAATTAAATTAATTTTTAATTCATCCCTCTTTCTCTCTCCTCTTGTCACATCCTCCATAATCTTCCTCTAATCCTGATTAACTTTCCTAATCTTCTCATTAGGATGTTCACACCACTAACCATGATTAGTGTCACAACCTGCATAATCAACAAGTTGCTCTTAATCACCCCATTAGCCTAATTAATCATTTGCACAACTATAATATTTGATTAACTATTCCTAATCTAGGTTTAATGCCAATTATGGCATGCACCTAGGTCAACCCCCTCATAAATACTTTCTCCATCTAGATAAGTCATCTCCTTTCCCTAAGAATGTTTAATTCCTTTTAATCCCCCCCATGAGCCGATGTGGAATTTTTAATTCCACTTTATTCTCCTAAAATCCTTGGAGGAATTAAAAGATAATTTTTAATTCCTCTTTCAAATCCCAAGGACCTTACAAGGGGAATTTTTAATTCTCTTTGGTCTTCCCAAGACCTCCAAATTCTATGGAGTTTTTTGATGAATTTTAAATTAATCACTTGTCACATCCTTCCCATGATTTGGATAGGCTAAGACAAGTCTTGTCTTTCATCCTTCCCTCCACATGGCTGCAACTACACATCCACCTCATCATTCCCCATCTCCCTAAGATGACACATGTCATCCTCTCATGAGTTGAGATACCTCAACCCTTAGATTCAATCCCTAGATTGAATTGTGGCCATCCATTTCCTTTCCCCTTCTAATGACTATCAAATGATAGTCATTTTTCACATTCAACACTTCATGCATTCAAGCTTAAAGCATACACACTTTCCTTCAACACCATTATTGTAGCCCTTTTTGCACTCATATTTTTAATTCAAATCCACCATTTTCACCTCTATTGCATCCATTTCATGATCTTAACCATGCATTTCTAGGTTTTATATTGTCAACACATCAAAAGGAGCACGCAAATCAAGCAAATCAAGGGCCAACCAAGGGCCAAACTTATAATTTATTTACTTTTCTTGTTCAAATTTCATTGTTTACCCAATCTTGAGTGTTTGTTTGTGTTTCTTGTCATTTTAATTAGTTATTATTTGCATTCTAGAGTAGACAATTACACTGCACACACCAAGTAAGCTCTCATGTTTTCTTTTATTGTTTAGCATTTATCATCCTTCTACTTTAAAGTAACTATTCACATCACAACGTTTATAAATTTCTTTAAAGTGGGGGCATATAGTCTCCCACTCATTGTTTGCATAATTGTGTGACCTATTTTAAAGTGTGGTCTTCTTAATTCATGTTACATGTCTTATTGGTGGTGAAATTAGGTTTGATGTCCTACAAGAGTGTGACCTTTCTTGGCATATGGAATTCCTCTTGGTGGTAATGCTATTGTTTGCATTCCCTAAGGTGTGAATCTTTTATTCCTTGGCTAGTCCTTTCTTGGTGGTGATGTCAAGTGTGATGTTCACTAAGGTGATACCTTTCTTGTATTAAGAAAAACCCCTTCGCATTTAAAACTAGTTCATGGCCACTAAGCATAATACAACTTGCTTGTCAGTGATGCCTTTTATTTCATGAGTGTCTAGCATAATGCAGCTTGCTAGCCTTGTGAAAAATTTAACCATTTTGTGTGGTACCTTATCAAAGTTATTAGGGAGTATAACTTTTGGTATGGTTGACATATGGAAGGCCTATAGACCTAGTGTGACTTTTCCATCTGCCACCTTTTTGTGGGTACACACTAGACCATTGTGTGTTTCTCACCCTTTTTCCTTGGGGCTCACATAGTGTATACCAAACTAAACTAGCCCTTGTGAGAGTATTTTTTGGACAAACCACTTAGCCTTGATCTATACCTTTTAGGAAAATAGTTCAAACTTGATCCAACCTTTTTATTTTTCTCTTTGCATTAATTTAATTTGGCATTGTATGATTGAGTATCTTATGGCGTTGTTGCATGCATGTGTCTCTTTGTGCCTTTTTTGGTTTGATATGAGATCTTAGATCTTGGGGGCTTGATCATCCTCCTTGATCCTTCTCATCTTATCTTCCTAATAGTTGTACAATTGGACCTCTCTTGATGCTTATTTTTCTACTTTAGTGTGAGTCTAAGCGTAAGTTTATACTCTCACTAAAGTGGGGGATAAATGTAGAGTAGGAAATTGTATACCCTTTAAAATTTCACACATTTTTTGCATCCCCTTAATTAATTGAACTTAATTAAGCCTCTAATTGACCAAATTATACATTCCAAAGCCTGATTATTCTTGCCTTTTGAAAGGGAAACCTATATTAAACAATTTCCAACATTAATTAAATCACCTTGGAAATTGAGTGTCGTAGACTTAGGTCCTAGGAACCATTCACCCAAGGGAGAAAGGGTTCCCTTTAAGTCCTAGGACCCAAATTTTAATATGTTTTTGGTGGAATTTTAATGATTCAAATTCAAGTTTCAAATGTCAAATTTTGGAATCTAATTTTTGAGAAACTAGATAAACACCTATAAATGCATAGTCTTTTTATCAGTTCAAATCATCTAACATGAAGGCAACCTTCACTAGAGAAAATATTATTTTCAAAAGCATTAAAGAGCAGAATTACTAGTCATATACACTAGCAATCAAGATTATATGATCATTTCAAAGGTCATGTGTGTTAATGTTATGTTTTGGAGCTAACATTGTGATGTAGGTTTCAAGCATTCGAGCATCAATCAATCAAGCTAATTCATATAATATGCAAGCCTTAAAGTGATGTGTTTGACTTCATTCCTCTAAGGAAATCCATTAAAGGTTTGATTCATTGGTGAAGAAGGATTGAAAGTTGAGCAAACGAGCAATTTTGCAAAGTCGCATAAGTTGTCATCATTATTGTTGAGCTATGGAAACTCATAGATTTTGTTTCTGGCTTTCTGACAGTCAAACCTAGAGAAATTAGAAGCTTAGATCTAAGATCAGAGGATTGTAAAAACTGATTTTGGACCCCTGCACTAAGACCCATTCACCCTTGGGTGAATGAGTCTTGTTATAGACCCTGAAACCCACTTTTTATCATAGGTGCACACTATCATGCCCTTCTCAAATATTCCTCTAAGTTGTCATTTTAATTTCTATTATCATAGAACTTTGTGTTTCAAGTGTTAGGTCATATGATTCATTTAGTTAATGCACTTTAAATCATTCCAATACATTGCAAATAAGTCATTTTTGTCATAAAAAAGCAGAGATCGAAGATCCAAAATAGGGTTAACTCACCTCAAGGTTGAAAGTAAATCCTATCCCTTTGTGATCTTCTCTCTTTTGAATGAAAATGGGGAAAGGTGTGTTTGAATCCTAGACCATTTCATTATTCCACATTGATTGAGTTCATTCCTCCCTTTTCCCTACAATTCAGTAACAAATCCAAGACAAACTTTTCTCATATCAATAAATCTACCTCTAAAGAACCAATTTTGGAAAGTCCTAATCACATATTTCCATTTTTCATTTATTCATTTGTACCAAAACACTCTTGTGCAACATTTTTAACTCAAAGGAAAGAGGCAGTAGACAAATTACCAATTTCTTTCATGAGTTCTCCCTTTAAAAATTTGGAAGTTAGATATCCCCCTAAAAAAAATCTTTTGATTTGGTAAAAGTTGTTAAGAAATTCCAACATTATATCTTATGCAGTAAAACCTTTGTGGTTGTCTTAAACCACGTGTTTTTAATTCTTTATTGATGCAAAGTGAAGTTGGAGAAAGAAGAGGAAAATGGATGGCTATATTACTAGAATTTGATCTAGAAATCCAACTAATGAAACTAATTTATGGACAAGGATTATTACAAGCCATGGATAAGATTGATTCCCACATCATTTTTCAATAATACATTGTGCAATCCTTCACTAAAGATTCATGGTATGTAGACTTGATCTTTCTCTTGTTGAACAATAAGTGCCCTAAGGGAATGAATTCCATGCATAGAAGGGAATTAAGATTGAAAAGTGTGAATTACATGATAAATAATGGGACTTTGCTTTAGAATAACTTTGAAGGTATTTACTTAAGGTTTTTAGAATTAAAAAAAGACAAAAAATTTCTGAGTAAATTCTATAGAAAGTACGGTACATGACATGGGTTTGCAGAATCTACTACACATAAAATACTTAGGGTTAGGTTGTTGGATGTTATTTTTATGTGGTTTTCATTGATGTCAACACTATTGGCATTAATGTCATTGAGGCTGTATATGTTGAGGATATTGAGAAAATTGTAATAAAATAAGTTGCAGGTTGTTAGTGATGCAGTGGAGTTTAGTATGTTGGCTAGCTCAGTATGTTGATGATCAGAGCTTGTGGATTAAAGGGTTTGTTGTCAATTATATCTAGTTTATCCACATTAATTTTTAGAGATCCGCATGAAGATTTGATCGAGTTATGAGTATCCGTGTTTTGACATTTTTATGTTGCTTTAGTTGGTGTTTCTGATAGAGGATGATGTGATTCTAGTAAGATGATTTGTTGCAAATACTTTTGTGGTGATTCATAATGCTCATGGATGTTTCTAGATTCTGCTCTATCTATATTGCATGTCCACATTGATGGTTGTGCTTGCGATTGTTGATTTTCTTTTGCGTGTTCATGTTTTTCATGTTCATGGCCGATAGGGTGATTGTAGCATGTTGTGGATCTTCGAGGAATAATTTTTGAAGGTGTTTCATGTTCGAGGATGTTGTTTTCGGTCTTCACTATGTTGTGGCCAACATTGGTTGATTCGCATTGCAAATTATTTATGTTTTGGGCTGAGAGTTTGTATACATTTTTTTATTTTGTTAAAGTCAACATGGAGTTGATGTAATTCCTAGTTGTGGATATATATAAGTGATTGTTTCTACCATTTGAAGGTGTGATGTGAATGAGATGCATGAATAATGTTCTAATCATTCAAAGGTAGAAGCAGAGTGTGAAGAAGAGTGAGCAGAGTGTGAAGAAATGTCCATGTGCTTAACTGAAACTATAATCAGGCATTGGCAGATGCTATTTTCTCAGTTAAAAATCTTGCTGATGTAATCCAAATGTTTCTGTAAGACAATTTGTCTTCCTTTGGGCAGTAATCCTTTTTGTAATTAAGTAGTGAGCTCTAGGTAGTGTTCCTAAAATTATGTGCATTCCCCATTTTCTTCTTTATAATTTTAACAGGGTATAATCTTGTGGACTAACCTCCACCGTGGTTTTTCCCCTAATAGGTTTTCCACGTAAAAAAATATTGGTGTTATGTGTGTTTCTGATGTGGTGATGGTTTATGCTTTCATGTTTATTTATCAAATATGAGAATAAGGCTAATAAGTTTAATAATTTTAAATTTTTGTGACAATTGATTCACCCCACTCTCAATTGTCTTCCCTCGTGTTGCCAACAATTGGTATCAGAGCAGGTTCCTTGGAAAAATTTTAATAGCTTGAGGTGATCTGGGATGGTGACATATAAGAAGGATAGTTTGATATTTGATGGAACAAATTATTCTCTGTGGAAAACTCGAATGGAGTGTCATCTGAGATGCATTGGTGAACCCTACTGGAACATTACAAAGAATAGATATATCATCCCATAGAATGGTCCTTCTACTGATGCTGAGATTAAGGATGTTGAATACAATATTAGGTCTAAGGAAGCATTGTTGAGTGCTATGACTGATTCTGAGATGAAAAATGTAATGGATCTGAAGACTACTTATGAGATTTGGAAAATGTTAGAAAAATTGTATGAAGGTGATGCTCATGTGAAGATTGCTAAGCTGCAAAGCTTGAAAGGGAAATATGAAATGTTGAGAATGGGTAATGATGAGAACATTACTTCTTTTATGCAGAGAGTGAATGAACTTGTGTGTAGTATCAGATGTGTTGATGGAACATTGGAAGAATCAGATATTGTTGCTATAGTGCTCAAATCCTTGCTTGTTGCATACAAAGCCAAAGCTATAGCTATTGAGGAGATCCAGACTATGATAAATGTAACTAGAGACATGTTGATTGGTAAGCTTGCTGATTTTGAGTTAAGCGAGTTTGGTGATGCTCTTCCTAAGACAAAATTTGCATTCAAAGCTACTATTTCCAAAAAGGATAAGAAGAGATATGATCTGGGAGAAATTTCTTCTAGAAAGATATTCAAGTATGAGGAGGAAATGAGAGAGATTGAAGAAGAGAGAAAACTAGATGAGATTGAAGCACTTATTGTCAAGAGGGAAGCTAGAGGAGAAGGTAAGTATAAAGAGAAGTTTCCTATTGAATTTTCTTCTTGCAATAATATAGGTCATTTTGCATCAAGGTGTCTAGAAAGAGTCCCTAAGCCAAGACCTAACAATCCTAGATTCCAAAAAAAGTGTTATTATGTTGCTAATAAAGGTGTGACAGATGATGAATATGATAAAGGGAATGTAAGTGAGGATGAATTGGTATTTATTGCTATCAAGGAAAATGATCCAACCCCTATTGAATCTACTAGTTGCAAAAATGTGGAGAAAGCTCTAGTAGCCAAAATTGAAGAAAAAGATGAATGGGTGATTGACAGTGGATGCTCTCATCACATGACATGTGATAAAAGTAAATTTGTGAGCTTGGAAAAGTATGATGGTGGTTTTGTAAGATTTGGTGATAACAAAGTTGGTGTAATCCATGGTAGAGGATCCATTTCTCTTGATGGTAATCATAATACTGGTGATGTCCTATATGTGGAAGGTTTGAAGCATAATCTCTTAAGTGTTGGAAAGATGGTTGACAAGGGATACAATCTTCAATTCAAGGATAGAAAGTGTAGAATATTGGGAAATTCCAGAAATGTGATTTCATCAGGTACAAAAACAAAAGGTAATATCTTTCACCTGAATGCTGCTAGTAAAAGTTGTTTGATTGCTCAAGTTGATGAAAGTTGGTTGTGGCATAGGAGAATGTGTTATGTAAACTTTGAAAATATTATCAAGATAAGTTCTACTCAGGCAGTGAGAGATCTTCCTAAGTTGATAAAACCTACTAATACCATATGCAAGGAATTTTAGTTAGGGAAGCAAACTAGAGTTTCATTTCAAAGAAAACAACATTGTTCAAATGAAGTGTTGGAGCTTGTGCATACTAATTTGTGTGGTCCTTCTAGAGTCAAAATTTTACAAGGTTATAGGTATTTCATGTTACTCATTGATGATTATTCTAGAATGATGTGGGTTTCTTTCTTAAGGGAAAAATTTGAAGCTTTGGAGAAATTCAAGATTTTTAAGGCTATGGTTAAGATAGAGACAAGAAGAGAAAGAGAGATATCTCTTTATATCTTTGTCTCCCTCTTTATTTCTATGTTTCTCATTATCTCTCATTCTCTCTCATTATCTCTCTTCCTCTCTCTCCCATATATCTCTCTATATTTGTCTTCCCTTCTCTCTTCCTCTGTATATCTTTCTCTCTTTTCCTCTTTTTGTCTCTTTCCCTCTCCTCATCTCTCTCTCCCTTGCTCTCCTTTGTTATCCCTATTTATCCCCCCTTATCTATCTCCCCTATTTCTCTCTATACATGGAAAGAGAGTGAGTAGAAGAGATAGCTACTAAAAGCAAGGCCTACTAGTGCTACAATTAGAGATTGAGGAAAGTAATTGAGAGTGCTAATGTCAAGGTTGATGAAGACATAGTTAGACCATCCAGAACCTATGGATATGATTCAAGTGATCAAAATGATAGTTTAGATAAAGGAAAGAAAGTTCAGACTTCAAATCAAGTTCAGATCATTTTGATGAATCAGGAAAATCAAGAGGAAGGAACTAGTGAAAGTACAGAAGTGAGATTACAAGATTTTGAATTTCAAGAGCATCCTAAGACTCCGAGGTATGTAAGACTAAATTATTTAGAAGATCAGATTATTGGTTATAAGAACAAAGGTGTTCAAACTAGGAGAAGAATTGAAGAAGAATATTGTTTGATCTTGAAGACTAAGCCTAATAGTGTCAATGAAGCATGAAAAGATGAACATTGGATGGAAGAAATGAAAGAAGAACTACTGCAGATTGAGAAGAATGATACATGAATTCTTGTTCCTAGGCCTAAGGACAAAAATGTAATTGGAACTAAATGGGTCTTTCAGAACAAACTGAATGAGCAAGGTGAAATTGTTAGAAACAAAGCAAGACTGGTGTGTAAAGGATATTCTCAGATGGAAGGAATTGACTTTGAAGAAACTTTTTCCCCTGTTACTAGGATTGAAGCTATGAGACTATTTCTTGCTTATGGTACTTACAAAAACTTCAAGGTTTATCAAATGTATCTCATGTCAACATTTCTAAATGGAGAGCTGGAAGAAGTGCATGTTGAGCAACTTGATGGATTTCAATTGACTGATTAGGGAGATATGGTTTGTCAGTTGAAGAAAGCACTATATGGACTCAAGCAAGCCCCAAGAGAATGGTATGCCAGATTGGACAAGTATTTGTTGAAGCTTGGATTTAATAAAGGTATTGTTGATAGTAATTTGCATTTCAAGATTGATCATGGTAAAGATTTGATTATTGAAGTCTTTGCTGATGATATCATTTTTAGAGGAGATGATAGTTTGTGCATGAAGTTTGTTGATGAGATGCAAAGTGAGTTTGAGATGGCTATGATTAGAGAAATGAAATTCTTTTTGGGATTGCAAATTACTCAGCTAGATAAGGGGATCTTTATATCTCAGTCCAAGTGTGAAATAATTGCTAAAGAAGTTTGGTATGGAAGATTCAAAGCCAGTTGGCACACCTATGGTGACTAGATGCAAATTGACACAAGATGATGATTCTCTTTAAGCAAATCAGACTAGATACAGATCGATGATTGGTGGATTTCTCTATTTGACTCAAGCTAGACCTAATATCATGAATGTTGTATGCATTATTGTAAGATTTCAAGTTGATCCTAAGGAATCTCATGTGACTGTTGTGAAGAGGATTGTCAGATACTTGAAGGCGACAGTTGATTTTTGCCTATGGTATCCTAAAGATGATGACCTTACTTTGAGTGCTTTTACTGATGTTGATTGGAAGGAGATGTGAATGACAGAAAGAGTACTAGTAGTGGTACATTTTTCTTGGGAAATAAGTTGATTTCATGGTTAAGTAAGAAGCAAAATGTCATTTCTTTATCTACTGCAGAGGAAGAATACATTGTTGTTGCTAACAATTGTACTCAAGTATTATGGATGAAGCAGATGTTGAAAGATATCAGAGTTGTGTATGATGAGCCTATTGCTATATTCTGTGATAATTCAAGTGCAATTAACATTTCTAAGAATCTGGTGCTACATTCAAAGACCAAGCAAATATCTATCAAGTTTCACTTTTTGAGAGAGAAGATGAGTGAAAAGGAAGTTAGATTGGAGTATGTGCCCACTAAGGAACATATTGGAAATATCTTTACCAAGCCATTGCCTAAGGATAATTTTGATTATCTCATAGGGAAGCTAGGGGTGATTACCCCTCCTAATCATAACTAAGATGCATTTGCTTACATCAATATGTGCATTTCACAGTCACATCTTGATTTGGATTGATGTTGTGGTGGGGGGGGAGTAGTCAAATGTTCAAAAATATGGTTTAGAGCTTGTTTGGAGAAAGATAATGTATCTTTGCCATTGATGTCAAAGGGGAAGAAGATTCATGTGAAAAAAATTTTGGGGAGAAGAGTCATGTGAAAGAGTTGAGGAGAAAAGAGTCAAAACCTAAGGGGGAGAAAGTGCTAAGAGAAAGTTGCATTGATGGTGTTTTTCACATCATGTGTTTCCATCAATGCAAAAGGGGGAGATTGTTAGATGTTGTTGTTATGTGATTGTCATTGATTTCAACACTATTGGAATTAATGTCATTGAGGTTGTATATGTCGAGGATATTGAGAAAATTGTAATAGAATAAGTTGTAGATTGTCAATGATGTAGTGGAGTTCAGTATGTTGGCTAGCTCAATATGTTGATGATCAGAGCTTGTGGATTAAAGGGTTGGTTGTTGAGTATATCTAGTTTATCCATGTTAAGTTTCATAGATCCGCATGAAGATTTGATCAAGTTATGAGTATTTGTGTTTTGCCAGTTTTTTTGTTGCTTCAGTTGGTGTTTCTGATAGAGGATGATGTGATTCTAGAAAGATGATTTATTGTGGATGCTTCTGTGGTGATTCATGATGCTCATGGATGTTTCTAGATCATGCTCTATCTATGTTGCACATCCACATTGATCATTGTGCTTGTGATTGGTGATTTTCTTTTGCATATTCATGTTTTTCATGTTCATGGTCGACACGATGATTGTAGTGTGTTGTGGATCTTCGAGAATAATTTTTGAAGGTGTTTCATGTTCGAGGATGTTGTTTTGGGTCTTCACTATGTTGTGGCTGACATTGGTTGATTTGCATTGTAAATTATTTATGTTTTGGGCTGACAGTTTGTATACATTTTTTTTATTTTGTTGAAGCCGACATGGAGTTGATGTAATTCCTAGTTGCGGATATATATATATAAGTGATTGTTTCTACCATTTGAAGGTATGATGTGAATGAGATGCGTGAATAATATTCTAATCATTCAAAGGAAGAAGCAGAGTGTGAAGAAGAGTGAGCAGAGTGTGAAGAAGTGTTCATGTGCTTAACCGAAACTGTAATCAGGCATCAGCAAATGCTATTTTCTCAGTTCAAAATCTTGCGGATGTAACCCAAATATTTATGTAAGACATCATGTCTTCCTTTGGGTAGTAATCCTTGTTGTAATTGAGTAGTGAGCTCTAGGCAATGTGCTTGAATGCATGTGCATTCACCATTTTCTTCTTTATGCTTTTAACAAGTTATAATCTTGTGGACTAACCTCCACTGTGGTTTTTCCCCTAACAAGGTTTCCACGTAAAAAAATATTGGTGTTATGTGTGTTTCTAATTTGGTGATGGTTTATGCTTTCATGTTTATTTATCAGATTTGAGAATAAGGCTAATAATTTTAATAAGTTTAAATTTCTGTGACAGCTGATTCACCTGCCCTCTCAATTGTCTGCCCTTGTGTTGCCAACATAGGTATTATTGGCCACATCTCTTTTGGGATACACACCAACACATATGAAACTGTCACATATGTCAAACAACTAGTCCAAGAGAGAAAAAACATGTAATTCCTTTACAATTAGTGTATGAGGTATGACCATTTTCCTAATGGCCTTTAGAATTTTTGGTGTGATTAACCTGAATTCCTTTGCAAGTCATAAGTTTATACTGATAGTGAGGGACTAATGCACACAATGGATCAAAGCCCAAGCATAAAATAAGTACAAAATTGATATTTTCATCAAGTTTCTTTAGTAAAACATTGTGACCAAGTTTGGGATATCATTTTCTCTAGTAGGTGAATGGCCCTACTTTCTCCTCTACACAATTTATTTAATGGTTGTTTGAGCATGAAGTAATTATAATTTTTTCTTCCAATTACTATCCACAAGGTAATGGGGTGGTAGAATCAACCAACAAAAATATTTTAAATATTATCAAGAAACAATTAGAGAAAAATTATATGGATTGGCACATCCAACATAATTTTTCCCTATGGGGTGATCCCACAATACTAGTTTACAATTTTTTACCAAACTGTACATTGAACTAATTTTTTTTAACTAAATCTTCACTTTCGAGCACCTATATCGGCTAAACCATGAGGAATTTGAAGATGATGCAAACTAGTGATTTGTGAAATTTTGTTTGTAGATTCTAAATATATTTTTTCAAAATTTTTGGAATTAGATTGCACTTATTTTTCCATCTCCTTTGAAAACTAGTTTTTAACAGTAAACACCATTTTTAAAGAGTGACGTTACTGGCTAACACATAAAAAAAAAATTATGAAGGATAAAATTCTATTTTTTTTTAATTTAGATTTGTAACTACAATATCTAGTGCATGGAATTGGTTTCATAGCATTTCATTGAATATTTTTTTCTTAATTAAGTTTCAAAGTCAAACCAGTTACAATTTAGATATGATTTACTGGATAAAACATAACTTTTTCTTATGTATCAAAATTCAATTTTATTTTTTTTGTTGGATCAGGGACATCAATATCTAGTGCATTGATATTTTTCTTTTTTTGATAATTTGCTATTTTTCCACATGTGCAAAATAGAGAGCTTGACTTTCGATGAAAAACCTACATTCACAAGAAATAAAAAATAAATATAATAATAAAATTAAATTTATTTAAAATTATACTTTTTGGGAAGCTTATAATGAGGAATATATACTTTCAAAAAATAAATTTTAAATGAATTCATTTGATCCCCCAAAAGGTAAATCAAAAGTGGTTTTTTATCAGCATTTTGATAGGTGTAAAGGAGACTTTGTTATAGGTATGGTTTAAAACTAGAGGGGTTCTATCCAAGGGGGTTTGATCAAACCCTCTTCAATTGGAATCCTTTAATTGGAACTTTTCAAGGCTTAAATCATTATATTTTTTTAAAAATATGTGATTTTAGCAAAAATTAGGATTTCCCAAAAATTGTAAACCGGTATTGTGGGATCACCCTATGGGAAGACATAACTAGAGTTAGGAACATCACCTTATCAGTTGGTGTATGTTCAAAACCCTATTTTCCTAGTGAACTTATAAATTATGGTTCCTAAATTCATGAAATAATTATTTATCAATGATGATAATAAAGAGGTTAGACTTATGAACCTCTTAAGTTTAGAAGAGAAAAGAGACATTTCTCTCAATAGTTCTCCAAACATTAGGCAGTCATCAAATACTGGTTTGAAAAATGTATCGGGATCAAAGAATTTAGAATGTCTAATTTAGTGCTCTTATGGGATAAGGCTAAATAAAATAAGGATAATCACCAAAAAATTGACAAATGTTGGTTGGGGCCTTATCATATTTTAAAAATTCTAGGATAAAATTCCTTTAGGCTCATTAATTTAATCAGAGAGCTAGTGAAATTTCCAGTTAATGGGGAATTCCTTAAACATTATTTCATCCATAAAAGGCTTGAAATCTCCCTTGTATTATAGTATCTTTTTTTTTCTTGTTTTTGTGTTTTGGTTGTTCATGTGTTTGTTTTATTCCCCTTTGTTTGTGGGGTCTTATTTTTAGAGTTATTGGATGCAAGTTTTTATGCAAATCACTCTTAAAGGTCACTTGTTTGAGGTCTACATTTTTTATATTTTCAAACTATTTGGTTAGTCTTTTATCAAGGAATCCTTGGTTTATATTTATTCAACATTGATATGAAATATTTGCAAGATATGAAGACACTAAAAGAACCCATGTAAATGATAAGAAATCCAACCTTAAATTCATGACATAAGAATTTCAAGAGTGAGTTAGGTTTCAGATAGGATAACTCTACCACAAGTGAAAAATCTAATGTTATATCATTGTCAAGATATCCATGGTAGTTTTAAACCCATTTCCTAGGATTCAATTCCTAGAAATTGAGGTACATAAAAGGTTATCCAAAAGAAAGAAAAGAGGAAGTATATTCATGAGAAAAGAATAAAAGGAAATAAATAATGATATAAAATCAATTAAGTTCGGTAAACCAAATATCTCTATCAAGGCTATGGATGTTTGGCTAGTAGTAGAGCTATGTTCAAAAATAACCAAAGGTATCACTGTCAAAGTTATGGATGCTTAATTAAAAAAAAAAGCAATACCCAGTATATCCATGTGTGATAATGATGTAGCCTATTCTATGTAACTTGGATAATAGTCTTCCATTTTAGAACCTAAAAAACTTCTTGAAAAGGGAATTAATCAAGTGCACACACACAGATTTCAAATTTTCTACTAGGACTTTTAAAATATTAGCTCACTCTCATTGATGCAAATTTCATCATGTCAAGTTGAATGGGTATAAACTAGAGATTCTAGGATAACTAGAAGATTAAATATCTTAAAAATTTATAAATCATTTTCCCAAACGAGTTTCCATTTGGTATACCTTGCATACACACCCCATTTATTTAAGGTTGAAATGGACCCCCCATTTTGATCTTTTATTTTGTTGTTTCTTTGATTTTTTCCTTGGCATTTCTTTTTCTTGTTTGTTTGGTCTCGAGGGTTTTCTTTCCTTGATGTATCTTAGTTCTTCTTTGTTGGGTTTCAAAACTCCAAAAGGATTTTGGAATTTTACCCAAAAGTTCAAGTTCCTCTTGGATCTCTGGTCTCAACTCATCTCTTCTTTTTTAGGTTTTAAAACTCTGGAAGGATTTCAAAATTTTGTCCTAAAGTCTAAGTTCCTCTCAAATCTCTGGTCCTATTTTCATGTCTTCTTAGTTGGAGTTCAGAACTCTGGAAAAGCTTCATCCTTTTACCCAAAATTTTCAGTTCCTCTCGGATCTCCTATCTTGACTTTCCTTTTCATTGTTAGGCGTCAGGACTCGAACCAAATTTTTAACTTTAAGTTTTCATCTCAAAGTAGGCCAAAATCTAGTTTTTATTTCTTCTTTCACCCTTGTTTTCTATTCCCCTTTTTTGGATTCAGTTGGAGTTTGAGGTTTCGAATGTATTTTTGACCTTTCTTGTTTTTGGTTCCAAGGTCCGATTCCATCCCATGGTCCCGCTCCACCTATTGCATGCAAGAATTATTTTATGTTGTTAATCAAGTTATTTGCAAATCAAATACTCAAATCCCCTTGTGAATTTCTTTTGCAACATCCCAAACCAATTAGATTTTGTATTTTGGAGTGAGAGTCAATTCCTTTGTGCTCAAAACATGGTTGGTGGATTTCCTTCATTATTTTTCCAAGTTGGTTTTTTTTCCTTCTATTGTTTCCTCTTTCATTTTTTTTCTATTGGTTTGTTTGTGTGCTTTGATTTTGGGTTTTTTTGTTGTTTTTCATTGTTGGTTTATTTTTGGGCTTTGATTGGTCTTCCTAGTTTTTATTTTGTGCCCTTGTTTTTTATCAGGCCCTAGTTTTAGGTATGTTCCCTAGGAGGTACAGTATCATGGTGTTGATGGCTCTCCAGGCTCCAAACTTCCTTTCACCCTTTGACCCTTGTTCCTCTAGCCATTTGGGATTTTAAATTATTTCTTTGTCCTCTTGTGAACTAATTTGAGATTGAGGAAAAACTAAAGTCGTCTAGGATTTCGGACCTTGTTCGGCCATGTGGAATGTAAAATCAAGTGTCCCTAATCTATTCTTAGTTTCAACTTCTACTAGACGATAAAGAGATTCCTTGGTTTTAGAAATTTGATCAAAATTTTTGGTTCTCAATCATTTATGTCATATATCCCTTTAAGTTCTTAAACCCCAATGACACCTTTTTGAAAAGTGCCCATAGTCCAACATCTATTTTGGATCCAATATCTTCTTCCAAGTGTTTGAGTGGTACTTTTAGTCTCGATCAGACCTTTCCTAAAGATATCCTACCTCATAATTGATAATTCCCTCTTAAGAGTTTCTAACCTCAATCAAATGTTTTGAGTCAAGTCTAATGTTTAATGTTCGATTTTGATCCCGATCCTTGGTGAAATAACATGTAATGCACAAAAGGATCTTGACAATTTTTTTGCTCCTAATTGGACCTTTATTCAAATGGTTTAAAGAACCATTGTCTACATGTAGTTCCACATCCCACCGTAGAATAGCTATGTAGAAGAGGGGGATTCACTACCCACGAGTTCTCTTCATTCAGAGAGCCTCACAAGGCGAACTGCCCTAATCTACCTTAGGAACAACAACAACGAGAGTTTCAAAATTGGAAAGAACAGGTCATAGAGATTTTCTAGACAAACTAACAAGCTCTCGGACAAAGGACATTAGCGCAGAATGCAGAAAACAACATGGCGCGCTGGCATCCTAGAGGCACGCTAGTGTCTCATACGGACCATAGAATGAGTTTATTATAGAAAATTCCTAAATGACTACTAACTACCCGATTGCTAAGAATTTATCGAATGTGATAAAGTAGTAGAATGTAACAGAACTAAAATAGAGTGAAGAGGAAATAACAAAGATAAGGAGAAGAAAAGAAATACTTACAACCATCCAAGTGATGAAGCCTCTAGCACATGAATGTCTTCAAAACCTACATGCATAATATCTAGAGAAATTATTGGGGCTATAGAGGGGTTTGCCTCAGTCAAACCCCTATTTTGGTGTTCCCACCTCCATGAATAGCCAAGAAGATATAGAGAAAGAGTGGAATGAACAAAGCATGTGGTGAAAGAAAAACCCACTCAAGAGTAGAACCTGCACCACCAAGTAAGCATACAAATGATAGGGAGATATGAAATCTCAAGATTCTCACAAGTGTGAAGCAAAGGAGATAAAGCTACAAGGAGTGTTGTAGAGAGATCTTGAGAGAGCTTGAAGCTGCTGCAACAAGTTGTATGAAGCTCTGCAAGAAAAATAGCAAGAGTAAGAAAGGAGAAGAAGGTAGGAGCTAAAGCTAGGAAGATTTAGAAGACCAAATGGAATGGAAAGAATAGATTAAAAAGGAAGAAAAGAAGCTTCCTGGGTGGTTACAGGGAGTCCCAAGCCGTTTCCACTAACAAACTTAGCTGACAAGTGGAAAACATGCTCAGAAACGGTTGTCTGAGCATTGACATGTCACAAGATGCTAGCGCGGCGCGCTAGTGTCTGGACACGTCATGCTACAAAATGACGAGAATGGGAAAAGCCCAAAGTTTGATGTAAAGCTGATGTGCGAAGGGTAGTTGTTGAAAAGGGGCGTTGGAGCATCCTGAGAAGGGGAAAAGGCTAATCCAGGGGATGAAATGAGCCTACAGAAGATGCTAAGGGAGTGGATACTAAAGCGGATGCAAGAATGTATGTGAAATTGTGAGGGGTGCAATTTTATGACTATACATTTTTCCCCCACTTTAGCGGGCATATGAATCTACATTAATATGCATGCTAAAGGAAATATACTAAACATAAATAACATCATATGCCAAAAGGATACTGTCAAGGAAGTAGATAACTTTTCAAACCATGGAATCCTAACCCTAGTCTGAAGATCTAAAAAACCAATACATTAAGTGAGAAAAACCTGCACCAGACAGCAATGTTAGAACATAAAATGCTAAATGATTTGAGTCAACAAAGTAAAGAGACCTCGATGTAAAAGGTTGGTGTAGGAGCACCTATTTGATCACATGCCTCCATGAGGCCATATTGAGTCATTTGTTCCATTTTGATGTCTTGATGTTCTAATAAGGCCCAAGAGGCCACATTGGTGGTGTTATAGGTCCGAGGATGTTGTTCATTTCTCATATATTGTAAAAATTGGAAGTTGTCAAATCATGTCATATTGCAAAAAATGCAATGTATGGTAGTTGAAGAGGAAAAATTAAGTAGGTAAAAATTCAAGAGGTTAGGAGAAGGATAGAATCAGTTGTAGGCATTTTTTATGAGTTATTTTTGGTCTTCAATGTATAAATAAGCCTCACACAGGTCGAGGCAAGGGGAGAATTTGATTTGTAATTGAAAATCATTAATGGAATTCTGGTTTTTACTCAAAAAACATTGGTAAAGCATGATTATTTACTCTTGTATGGCCATGTACGACCTAATACTGAAGGGGTAGTCATTGGATAAGTTTGTATTATGTTTCTACTTCAATTTTCACTTGGCCTTGTTTGATTTCATGAAGGAGTGAGGAATTTATTACATTTTTTGTGCAAATAATCTGAAACCCTCAACTAGGGTATACAGAAGTAAAGAAAATGACATTTCTCATTCATGAACCAGTGAAAAAATATAAAAATTTGCATAATGATTGATTTATGTGTATATTTTCATAATCAAAGATTCTAGGTTGTGAGGTTTTGTTTTTCTATTGAAAACTTGATACCCTAGGATTGGGTTTTTGTGAAAAAACTAAGAAATACAGTGTTCATTGAAGATTTGATTGTTTTGGTTGTAAGAGAATGTGTCACCTTGGGTTTTATTGTTTAACAATGTGTCTAAAATGTGTAGTGACCCATCTCATAGGTGGCTTTATGAACTTTAGGGATTTGAATGCATTATTGTATACTGCCTTGTCAAAACAAAGTATTGACAGTCAAGTTTTTTGGTCAAGAATGAAGGTATAGATGGGAATTTTAATGAAACAACATGAAAAATGCATGGGAGATGGTGTGTTTGGTATGTGCAAAGATATGTGAACATGTTAGAAGCCTTGGGAAAGTGAATGAATGGTTGGGTTACTCATTTTCAATAAACCCTTAAGAAAGTTGGCTTAAATATGAATTTTTGGAATCTTGTCTCTTTAATGGTTGTCATTATTGATACAGTTGTTGATTGGTCTATTTTCACATGTTGAGCATACTTGGATGGAGTTTGTTGGTTTTTGTAAAGGATATCTTGAAGTTGGTTGTTGGTGTGGCCTAAATTAGACCTAGTCCTTATAGGACAGTCATCATTTTATGGTGCTGTTACAAAACAAAATTGTCTCATATTTTGACATGTTTCTAAATGACTAAAAAGGTGTCTAGAAAGCCTTCCACAGTCTTGAATAGAGGTCTTTAGTAAAATTTATGTCTGCAGCCTGGAGGTGCATGGCTATAAGGAGAATTGGCATTCAATGCATGTTTAGTCAATGGGTGAAAGGGCAGACCCTGGTAAGTGTTTTTGTTGATTGGATTAGTATTTCTAAGGAGTCTAAAGGTGAGGAGAACCTGGTTATGAGCCTGTGAGATGTAAATCAAATTTTTCCTAGTAAAAGGGAATTGTTGTAAGTTGTTTTCCTCAAAGGGAAATTTCAGTTTAATGAATTGGTTTGTTTCCAAGAATAAAGTGAGTAGAGTTGGTTGTGATCCTATTTTTGGATCAAAGGTTGTCTCAGTACTATGTTTCATCCCCAAATTGAAATCTAGAAGAATTCTAAAATGAAGAGAGGAAGGGTATATACACAGGATGAAGAAGACGTAGATCTTCGATCCGGTATATACAATTGAGAAGAGAAAGATAGAAATGAATGCAAGAGTGATAAAAGCAATGCCCACTCAAGGAGGAAAACCCATATCACAAAGTAAAGGTAATAAAAGAAATCCCCGCTCAAGGAGGAAAACCCATATCATAGAGTAAAAGTGATAAAAGTAATCCCCACTCAAGGAGGAAAACCTGTATCACAGAGTAAAAGTGATAAAAGAAATCCATGGTCGAGGAGGAAAACCCGTATCACAAAAGATAGGTGATAAAAGTAATCCCCACTCGAGGAGGAAAACCCGTATCACCAAATAAGGATGTAAAGGAGCTCTACAGGTTCTCAATCCTATAGAGAGGTATCCCCCAAGAGCTCTCGTATGGATGAAACCTTAGGAAAGTGGACTCTACAGAGTCAGAAAGCGACCACATAGGAAATTAAGTGAGGTCTAGTCAGGCTTCCCCCAAGCTAGACATGAAGAAATTGAAATAGGTCTAGTCAGGTTGCCCCTAAGCTAGACGTCATAGAATTCACTTGAGAGAAAAGCTTTCAAAGAGGTCCCTTGAGAACTCTTCAAAACAAGATGGGATCCATTCAAGGGATGCTTCAGTTGAAATACTTAGGGAAGATAGGGGTCCTTAAGGAGGACACACATCTCCAAAATAAGTTATCACTACCCCCAACACATAGGGGAGGAGAGTCATGAAAGGTACTTGGAACATGCAGGATAGAGGCAAACCTTGATATCACTTGTCATGCGAAGTAAAGGCAGGTGTGTCAATAAAATGGGAGTTTGATGGCACTTGAATCAAAAAGTTGTATTTTGTCTTTCAAGGCCTTGAATTCACTAGTGGAATGGCCAAGCACTTGATGGTATGCACAGAAAGAATGTTTATCATGTTCATGAGATTTCTTGCGTGTAGGAGAAGGAAGAGTGATTAGTGGGATTTTAGAAGCTGCAAAAAAATACGCTCTTTCTTAGATAGAGAATGAGGAGCAAGAAGTAATCATTTCTCTTGTGAAGAAAGGCTTGACTACTCACAAGGAGAAGATTTGAGGATAGTAGATAAGGGTGGATCAACATTAAGAATATTACAATTATTACTCATACCATCCCATGATACAAGAGAACAACCATCTTTGATAATGGGTATGGGTGATGTTATCGGAAGGTCTAAGTGGATCGGGTTGACTTTATATTCCTGAATGAAGGAATCTGTAAATTTTAAAGAACCCCAATCATCATCAAGACATGCATTTTCTTGAGAAGAGGAAATAGTAGACTTAAGATTTCTTTCTTCAAAAGGATCTTCCTCAGGGATATTTATCTCGAGAGTATCCTTTGTAGTAGACACTGCTAGAGTAAACATCGACACATTAGAAGACACTGAAGGAATAAGAGTAGGAACAACTGAAACCTAACCACCAGCTATCATCTCACATAAGTGCATAGCATCAGGGTCAGCCTTGACTGTGACTACTCGATTATTGCAAATGAACTTAAGAGATTTATGCAAGGTAGATGGAATTGCACCCATAGCATGAATCCACGGTCTACCAAGAAGAAGGTTATAAGGTAAATTTTCTGATATAACATATACAAGGGTGGGTATAGTAAGGGGTCTAAGTTGCAAAGGTAATACTATTGTACCTAGAGCTTATTTCCCAACATTATCAAACCCACGAATAACAACAAAAGAAGCATTAAGAGAAGATGAGTCAATATTAATCTTAGGTAATAGATCAATACTACATACATTGAGCATCGAGCCAGTGTCAACGAGAGTACGTCTAATGTTGATTTTATTAATGTTGACTATGATCGTCAAAGGGTATGCTTTCTTCTGTACTTCTGAAGGCAGGAGCTCTTGCAAATAGAATGTAATATTTGGCGAATCTGCACGAATATATTCCATCAACGCATTAGCATCCGTCAGCCTAGCGGAAGAAGGAAAGAGGATCTTTTGCAAGGCTTCTTGAAGCATACCTTGATAAACCGGAGTAGATTGAAGCAAGTCCCATAGTGAGATCTTATCCAGAGTAACCCAAAGTTTCTTGAAAAGATTGCAATCACTAGGTGCTTTAGTCATAGGTTTAGAAGCTTGAGGAAGGATTGGTCATTTATTCATTCTATTCTCATAAGTATGGGCTACCGCTCTATAAGATGGAGCCTTAGGAATATCAAGAGAGTTACTATCAAATGGAACACCATTAATAGAACAAACCTTTTTAGGAGGACTAGTTGGAGTCACATAAATGATCAGTCTCTTAGGCCTTTGAGGGGCAACAAAGACATAGACTACATTTACAAAATCATCAGAGCTAGTAGAATGGTTATTTGAATACATATTCTCAACATCGATCCAAATAGGATCAAATGTGGAAGTTGATTTATTGTTCGCTAATGCATCATCTTGAGAGGAGAGTGCATTGGAATAGATAAGAAGTTCATTATTCAAAAATGCAACGTCTCTAGAAGAGAGTGCATCAGAAGGAAAAGAAGGTTCATTTTTCACAAATGCATCATCTCTAGAAGAGAGTGCATTGGAAAAAATATGGGACTCATCATTCACAAATGTAACATCCCTAGAAGAGAGTGCATTGGCATGAAGAGAAGGTAGAGTAATGTTAAGAAAGGTATCAATGATTTCGTCTTCTTGCAACAAGATATCCCCCAGAATCTCATGAGAAGGATCAAAGATACAAAGTGAAATGGGAAAATCCACATCACTATCACATGCATGAAATGGAATATCATTAACATTTTGAACAAAACTAGATACTAAACTAATAAAAGAAGATATTAAATTCTTTACGATTTTTTTTTATATTTTCTATGTTCTAATAAATAGCATTTTCGAAGGTCTTCAGAGTGGAATTTGAGGTCGAAACTTGTGTCTATCCCTAAAATTTGAATGTCAAAGGCTCTAGTATTTTAGGGATTGAGCTAATTCTCTAGGAGACCTTTCCAACAGTGCAAACGATACTAAATTCCGAGCACCGAGTCAAAAGTTATGACCCAGACAAGTAGGGGTAAATAAATTCCTAGTTTTTTCAAAAGATTTTCTCTTCACGTCAGGTTCAAAAAAATGTAGAAGAGGGGGATTCACTACTCATGAGTTCTCTTCATTTAGAGAGCCTCATAGGGTGAACTTCTATAATCTACCTCAGGAACAACAACAGCGAGAGTTTTAAAATTGGAAAGAACAGGTCGCAGAGATTTTCAAGAAAAACTGACAAGCTCTCGGCCAAAGGATGTCAATGCAAAATGCAGACAACAACACGACGCGCTGGTGTCCTAGAGGCATACTGGTGTCTCGTACGAACCAGAGAATGATTTTATCATAGAAAATTCCTAAATGATCGCTAGCTACCCGATTGCTAAGAATTTATAGAATGTGATAAAGTAGTAGAATGCAACAGAACTAAAATAGAGTGAAGAGGAAATAACAAAGATAAGGAGAAGAAAATAAATACTTACAACCATACAAGTGATGAAGCCTCTAGCACATGAATGTCTTTAAAACCTACATGTGTAATATTTGGAGAAATTGTTGGGGCTATAGAGGGGTTTGACTTGCCTCAGTCAAACCCCCATTTTGGTGTTCCCACCTCCATGGATAGCCAAGAAGATAGATAGAAAGAGTGGAATGAACAAAGCGTGTGGTGAAAGAAAAACCCACTCAGGAGTAGAACCCACACCACTAAGTAAGTGTGCAAATGATAGGGAGATATGAAATCTCAAGATGCTCACAAGTGTGAAGCAAAGGAGATAGAGCTACAAGGAGTGTTATAGAGAGAGCTTGAGAGAGCTTGAAGCTGCTACAACAAATTGTATGAAGTTGTGCAAGCAAAATAGCAAGAGTAAGAAAGGAGAAGAAGGTAGGAGCTAAAGCTAGGAAGATTCAGAAGACCAAATGGAATGGAAAGAATGGATTAAAAAGGAAGAAAAGAAGCTTCTCGGATAGTTATAGGGAATCCTGAGCCATTTCCACCGACAAACTTAGCTAACAAGTGGATAACATGCTCGAAAACGGTCTTCTGAGTGTTGACACATCGTAAGATGCTAGCGTGGCGCGCTAGTGTCCGGACACGTCATGCTACAAAATGACGAGAATGGGAAAGGCCCAAAGTTCAATGTAAAGCTTATGCGCAAATGGTAGTTGTTGAAAAGGGGCATTGGGGCATCCTAATAAGGGGAAAGGGTTGATGGAGGGGCTGAAATGAGCCTACACAAGATGTTAAGGAAGTGGATACTAAATTGGATTCAAGAATGTATGTGAAATTGCGAGGGGTGAAATTTTACGACTATACAAGCTAATGTCTTGTTTGAATTTTAAACCTCAATTGAACATCTCAAGTAAAGGTCCTTTCCATTTTTAGATCCAATTCCCACAAGTAACTCTAAAAGGCAAGTAACTTCCTAAGTTCCCTTTGGGGTTGTGGAACCTGATAGGACTATTAATCTCAAATTTCTTATGGCTTAAACCCTCATCCTATCTTGGCCCAAACTCTCGTTAAATAGAATATTTATAATGAAATGGTGGAAATTTAACAAAAATATAATTACTAAGTGAATGACTAAAGGTGTTTCTCCTTCTTGTAGATATTCTAAATGTTAGATATAAGTGAATATTCTATGGGAAAGGAAGTGCCCCAAGAAGAGAAGGGAGAGATAAAAGAGAAAAGATCTAAATCTAACAAACTTTCAATCACCATGAAGTAAAAGTTCCAGTGAGTCCCAAATGTGTCAATATTCACCTCTAAGGTAATGAAGATCATAGATGCAAAACTGGGGCATATCAACATGATATTTTCAAGGAAGAAACATTTTCCAAAGATACCTCTCCTAGGACTCATAGATTTCTAAATCAGGGTTAGCACATGAGGCATCCTTCCTAGTGGCAATATAGTTCTCAGAACTTTTATTAGTTATGGCTCAACATTATAACCCATTAGATAGGAACTATTATGACCCTTATGGGACCAAGACAATAGACTTATCTACACCAATGATGAAGGAAACATTTGAATTACCTTCCTATGTTCAACCAAAAATGGTAACTGAAGCAGGAGCATTTGGGGTGTATAAGAGTGATATAAATGGTAATCTCAGACATCTCAACAAAATATGACTCAAGAATGAAATGAATTTTGTTGCAACAATCCCACAGAAGCTCACAAGGTCATGTTTTTATTTAGAGGTGGGGGACATCATCGCCCTATTAAGTGGAGCTTTTGGAAAAGAAGAATCAAGAACATATGATACTTGGATGTTTCATTTTATCTGTCATCCTAAAAGGAGAAGCCTTGTTGGATTGGGGATAAATTGTGTCAAATGCAATTTGTTCTAAGTTGACCATAGTGAGGAATACTAAAAAAATATTCATGCCTTCTTATGTTATATATCTAGTAGATAGAGTTGGAAATTTCCTAGGATTAAAAACTAATGGAAT
>VDFB02281492.1:311369374-311551550 GCA_007258455.2 Sequoia sempervirens
AAGTGCCTCTAAGATAAAACAAAAGTGAGCAAAGACACAATCTGTAACTCGATCGATCTTTGATGGCACAAAGAAAGAGAATGTACGCGAAAATGCCCCTACTCACACTAGCACAAGATGTTCAATTTTTAAGCCCAAATTGAAGTGTTTCAAAGCAATAAAATGTATTTTGAGTGTTTCTCTTGCACCCTAGATCGCACGAAGCGCAAGGGGAGAGGATACGCACTCAAAAGACAACATCACACAATTCAAGCACTTGTTCATTTTGTGGCCTTCAAAGCAATTGTGAATTCATTTTAAGCACCAAAAAGAAGTGTGAGTTTTGATTGTTCAATTATTAACCTCAAACAAAATCTAGTGCGTTTATCCTAAGATTCAGTTTAAGCCTTTTGCAATGAAGATCAAATTATTTGTTTTAGACCCAAATGAAAATTAGTGTTCTAAAATGAAATGATAAACAACTTCGTGAAGTAGTGTTGATCAAACACTTAAAGTGTTAAAAAACACATTGTGTTTTCAAAAAAAAATCCTCCTTTCGTTTTCGTTTGCTAGCCTCCTCCTTGTTGATTTTTTGCTTTTGCTTTTTCTTTTTGCCTTCATTGTTCATTTGTACCTTTTCGCCTTCGCTTTTCCTTTGTACCTATAATAAAAAGATGATTATATGAAAATTGAGTTTGATTAGATTTGCTTCTCAAGCATTTTAAGTAAAAACAATTTCAAGTGATAAAGTATTAATAAAGATCTTGATTTTCAATAAAAGTAAAGTTTAAAGTGATTATGATTCAAGACAACCAAGAAGAGAAAAAGTTTCCTTTACCAATAATCCACTCTTGCCAAAATTAAAATGGAATATAAAGAACATCTAATATATTCCTAGATAGTGAGACAATGGGAATAAATAATCAATTCTTTAAAGTCAGCAAGATTTCAACGAAAAAATAGAAAAAATAACAATGGATTATTTTAGGTCCCCTTTATTTCAAACATTCCACGACGGATTTTGTCAAAAGGAACAAATATCTTCATACTTGCAGCATGAACACTAAAGTTAGCATAATGCACAAAATATGAAAGATGACAGTAGTATAACGTTTTTGAAAAGACTTGTGATTTAAAATAATAAAAGCAAACCTTGGCTATAAAGTCAATTCACTCAAATCAATCAGAATTTAGCTGGCAAATATCTATTTGTTCATTTACATTCTGCTAAAGCAAGTGGTTCATAGAAATAAATATGTCAGAAACAACTTACTTGCACCTAATTGATTATGAGCGACCTGTTTGACATTATTCCCAAAAGAGATGTTATTAAGAACCCTGCAATCGGCCTCTCATTAAATTTTAGACCACGCTGATTCAAATTTAGAAAAAAAAATAGCAGAGATGTCGTCACAATTGTCTTCGATGATATGTATGCACTGTATTCATCCGTCCCTGTGTATGTAGTATTTATACCAACGCATTTCCTAGCATTTTTGTATTTATAAGGTCGACCAACATTTTGCAACTACCTCCCTTCTTGTTAGGCGCGAATGTACATAAATGATGGTCTATTAATGTGACGGGAGTTGCATTTGAATTATGTTCTCATAGATGATAGGATACTACAGCTAACAGTTTTGTGTGACACACTAAATCTAGAAGGGATTTTGTGACAATGATATATCCTATTGCTCTTCTTACAACGTTGATGTGTATATGATGCATGAGATTTTGATTATCCAAGAATAGACACCTTTGACCTCTTACTATAGACAACTTGTGTTTAACCCAAGATCAATGATTTTTTATTTTGTTCTTTCTCTTCTATTAACAACTGGTAACAGACAGAACAAAATATTTTACACGCATGAAGTAGAAAAAATAATCATGATTTGCAAGCATTGAATGTTCATACCAAAGGCACGACTTGTAGATTGTATTGTTTCGAGTTATTTATAGAACTTTAAGACTGATGGAAAACAAAAAAGTTCAAAATGATACTCTCCCTAAAAGCGCAACAAAGAAGATCCCTGCTCATCAAATCTGTCTCTATAAGGGCAGCGACACCAAATAAGGGAAAGATCCCTGCTAAAAGAAAAAGCCCCAGATCTCAGAGAAGGCAGTGACTCCAAAGCAACAACAGCCAACAAAGACAGTGATATTTCAATGTTCAACTTGCAATCCCATAGATATGGAGCGTAATATCTAATAATGAGAGAACATATACAAAAACATGGTAAATAAAGACAACCATGTTAATGAAAGATACCACGTGTTTCTTTGCCTATGCCAAAATGAAAGCATAGCAAATCAAGATAAGAAGAATGCAGATTAGTCAAACATAAAACTGATAAAGAATGCTCTTTATTTCTTGGATGCTTCAATATCAATGTTTAAGTATATATGGAATAACTGACCACTTAATAAAGTATTTCAATAGATCAGATTTTTCCCATAAGGCAAAACAAACCACTAACTAAAAAATGAAATGCAGATTAGGCCCTCCTTCTAGCGCCAAGATGAAGTACCCTAAATCTGCAATGTAAGACCAACCTCAAAACTCATTAGAAGGGTTAGTCTAAACATACAAATCTGCAAATACCTCCATGAAATAGAATATCTATGCTAAAGAAATGCCACAAATAACAAAAACAGCATCAAGAAGAAATTTTAAAAGCAAGATAATCACCTATTCCATGTTGGATTGGTGTCACATGTGCTAGTGACCCTTTCCCAATCCTTGATCAAAGCTCAAGATGATAAAATGAAAATGGAGATGATGGACAAGATCAAATCTCAAATGAAGAGAGTAACCTTGCATAAAATTGTGGATCCTATGAATGAGGATTAAGCCTTAATTTTATAGATTTTGTTGATGAGAGATTGGCCAAGATGGTGAATGTGGGACTAAAGATCCTCCAATGAGAAGATGACACTTGTCATATGATGAGTGGTCAATGGTTGTGCAAGATTTGGGAAGAGTGCCCATGAGAGGGAGAATTTGAATTCAAATTTGCAATAAATTTTGAGAGGGGGACAAGAAAAAAGAGCAATAAATGCCATGTTTGACTTGTCATGTTGAGGGAAAATGAGGTTTTAATAAATCAAGTAAAATTGATTTATTGTGCAAGTGGAGATATCTAGAGAATGCAAGTGGGATGGGATTAACATTTAATCAGGGTTAGATTAAATAGATGATGATTATGTTGATTTAATGCTGATTAGGTGAGTTTGACTTTTAGGACTTTGATAATTGATTTATTTGAATTAGAAAATGATTGAATATGATTTAGGATTTGATTTAAATGAAGTCCTGATTTATTTAATTAAATGGATGATGCAAGATGAAGGTTGAATGATAATGTTTATTTGAATGGATGAAAATGCACTTGATTAATTGATGAATGGTCCTAATGCGACATCTAATTTGACTGAATCCGATCGAATGCATAATGTTAATTTTGCATGTCTACACTATGAAACCAATTCCATGCACTAGATATCGTAGTTACAAGTCTAAGTTAAAAAAAAATAGAATTTTATCCTTCATAGAAAGTTTTTTATGTGTTAGCCAGTAACGTCACTCTTTAAAAATGGTGTTTACTGTTAAAAACTAGTTTTCAAAGGAGATGTAAAAAGAAGTGCAATCTAATTTCAATTTTTTTGAAAAAAATATATTTAGAATCTACAAACAAAATTTCACAAATCACTAGTTTGCATCATCTTCAAATTCCTCACGGTTTAGCCGCTATAGGTGCTCGAAAGTGAAGATTTAGTTAAAAAAATTCAGTTCAATGTAGAGTTTGGTCAAAAATTGTAAACTAGTATTGTGGGATCACCCCATCGAGAAAAATTATGTTGGATGTGCCAATCCATATAATTTTTTTCTAATTGTTTCTTGATAATATTTAAAATATTTTTGTTGGTTAATTCTACCACCCCATTACCTTGTGGATAGTAATTAGAAGAAAAAAATTTACTTCATGCTCAAAAAACCATTAAATAAATTATGTAGAGGAGAAAGTAGGGCCATTCACCTACTAGAGAAAATGATATCCCAAACTTGGTCACAATGTTTTACTAAAGAAACTTGATGAAAATATCAATTTTGTAGTTATTTTATGCTTGGGATTTGATCCATTGTGTGCATTAGTCCTTCGCTATCAATATAAACTTATGACTTGCAAAGGAATTCAGGTTAATCACACCAAAATTTTTAAAGCCCATTAGGAAAATGGTCATACCTCATACACTAATTGTAAAGGTGTAGACATGTAAAATATACCGATTGACATTGTGCAATTGATCATGACTTACTAACATTGTTTCTTCCTGAATCATCCCTCGGTCTAACCATTTAATCAAATCTCCTTATCTGATTAAATTCATCAACTTTCATCCCTTAATTAAATAAATCAATTTTTCTAATTAAGTTTCTCTCTCTTGTTAATTAAATCAATTCATCTGATTTAATTATCCTTAATTAAATAATCAATTTATTTGATTAAATCTCTAAAGTCTATCCATTAAATTAAATAAATTAAAACCTTATTTGATTTAATCTAACACCATCTTTTTAATTAAATAAATCAAAATCCTTATTTAATTAGTCTCTTGTCATATTCCTCTCTTATTTGATTTAAATAAATCCATAAATTTGAGTCAAATAGGTTACATCATCTAACCTCTCTCATTAAATTAATTAACCCTTGATTAATTTAATCTCATCTCATGTCCCATCCTCTAGATAATGCAAGTTGCACATGAAGATAGATTTAATTCATTTATTAATTCTATATTTTCCTCACAAGGCATCTTTTGGAATATTCTCTCAATTTGAATTCAAAAATTCCAAGTCAATATGTACATCCAACAAGGCAATAACTTCATCTTACATGTCCTTTTCCTTGAGCCAAGTGGAAGTTATTGCATTTTCCCTTCCCTCTTACAAGTCATTTCAATAAATTTGAAATTCAAAATTAGGCATTTATTGGCACAATCCCCAAATCTTGCACATCCTTCATCCATTCATAGCTTGACAAGTGGCATCATGCCATTGGATGAATGTTAGTCCCACATTGCTCAAATTTGGACATTCATCCATCTTGGAATTCTATAAATAAAGAGCTCATATCCTCTTTTGATCATCCACAATTTAGGCAAAGTTACCATGCTCAAATATCTCTCAAATTTCATCCATTATCGTTGAATTCTTAGTTAGGTTTTGCAGATTTTTGGCTTGGAGCTCTCATCCTTCATCAACAAAGTGAATCAATCTTGTCAACGTATCAAGCTTGCATCTTAGGAATTGGGAAAGGGCCAATTTTTACATCAAATTGGCACCAATTCCCCCATGGGATCATGAGTTTGCACATTTAAATTAGGATTCAATCTATTTTGTTCTTTTTATTAGGCTTTTCATTATTTTCCTTCCTATTTTGAAGTTGTAAATGGATTTCATGGGAAATCCTTGTTTTAGATTGCAATCTCTTGTTTAACTTGTTTATTCTTGTTGTTTTGCAGGTACTAGGATTGGGGTTCGAACATTTGGCGCTAGAGGGAGGGCAACATCTCATTTTCAATAAGTTTTTTTCAAAATTTCTATGTTTTTTCTCATACACAGAAATTTCCAACGCTGGGAGCTCAACATTGTTGTTTTGGTACCGCTATCTCTTCAACATCGCTATATCACACTACGGGAGACTCAAAGTGCGATGTTGGACTCTTCCCGCCCAAAAAAATGAAATTATAAACTCCACCGCTGGGCTCGTTGACTCACAAAGTTTTTCAAAAGGTATCAAACTACGACGCTAGAAGAAAACTGCAACGCTGGATGAAAAGTGTGATGCAATTGAGCTCTTTATCCTGACACAGAGCGACGCTGACTGGCAAGTGGTGTTGTGAGAGCACCGCTAGGAAATCAAACTATGACGCAGTTACGAGTTGCGACGCTGGAAGGGAGTAAAAAGGGGAAATTTAATTTTAGCATGTGTTATTTGATTAATGATTAATTTGTTCTCTGTTTTCTGCTTTTTTGTCTCTGTATTTTCTAGAATCTGACTACTTTTTCTTCCTTGTAGGTTGGACATTGAAATTGAAATCAAAGAAAGTAGAAGCATGAGGAGGATGTTTCATCACATCAAAGTGTTTTAAAACACTTTAGTGTTTGCTTAACACTTTGTTAAGAAATTGTTAGCACTTCTTCTTTAGGACACTAATTTTTGTTTGGGTTTAAAAAGAATCTTTCAATTTCTTCTTGCAAAGGCTAAAATGAACATTAGGACCACAACACACTAGAGTTTGTTTCTTTGGTTAACAAATTGAACGAAGTGTCTATCATTTGTCTTTTGGTGCTTAAAAAGAACTCACATTTTACTTTGTGGATTTAAAAAGAACAAGTGCAACTTTGTTTTGTGAAGGCTTACTTGAACTAACCTCATTGAAAAAGGACGTATGCGCTTCTCTAGTGCTTTATAGTGATCTTCAGAATCAAAAGGATTTTTTCTGATTTTAGGTTGAGACAAAGCAATCACCTTCACACTTCAATTTGGGTTTAAAATTGAACATCTTGTGTGAGTGTGAGTGGGGGAATTATTGCATATATTCTCTCTTTGTTGCCAACAAATATTGATCGAGTTACGAATACTGTTTTCACTCACTTTTGTTTATCCTAGAGGGCCTGCCTTGGGGAAAAAGTACTCACCCAAGGGAACGACTCAATTGGTAACACTCTAAAGCCAAGATTATTTCCAAACGGTATATAAATGTGGGTATTGGAGTAAACACCAATATCACATGGTTGATTCTGAAAAGATGGATCCAAAAGGGGACTCTTTCCGTATGGGTCAATCTCCACGAATGGAAAGTTCTTACTAAAACCCATGTGCTAAAATTTGCTAAAATCCTTTAATATATTTGTTGGTGCAAGAACGGTCATTCTAAAGCCGCACCACACTTTTACAGTCTTTTAGTAGAAATGGAAAACATGCCATGAGAGTTTCATGGGTGTTGATGCTTGACTGCCCCGTATAAGTGAGTGTCGTGGAGGGGAGCTAGCAGGGTCAAGCATCTAACCATTCGCTAAAGATAAGCATAGCTAGACTTGTCCAAGTGGGAATCCAACAAATATTGTCTTCCACATCCATAGGATTGTCCTTATTCTTGGGTTACAAAATGCATTGCTTGATTGAAAATGTCTCAAAAACAAACACTTAACATCATCCAAATTTCAAACCCTTTTGGAGACAAATGTCATTTGACTCAATCTATGTATTATTGCTTGCCCTTGGGATTCATGTCCTTAGAGGTTTCTAAACATTGGATTATATCTCGATTTGTATCCTTAAGTAAACAATAGGGACACCCTTGCCTTGAGTTCATCGAATTTCCACATAACATATCTTGTGGGGTTTGAAAACTTAATCAAAGAGAGTGTTTTTAGTAAAATAAAGCCATTAAACAAAGCTAAGAAAAATTAACTTTCATGTGTTTTGAAGACTCACTATTTCTCAAAAGGTTCAAAGTCCAAAGCGAAGGTCATTGGTTCAAAATCTGAAGATGTGTGTTCAAATTGAATCATTCTTTGGTCACAAAGGTCTATAGGAAGCATTTGCATATTCTTCAATACCTAGGTCTAGGCAATCAAAGTGTCCTTTTTTAGGTTTACCTTAGGATCAAAAGCAAATCAAAATATTTTTCATCCATCCTTAAAAATATCAAACATCATCTCTCCATCACCTTTTGGAAAATCTTGAAATCATCCTTATGCTAGGATTTTTTGGAAAAATCAAACATCATCAAATCCTTGAGACTAAATCCTTGAAAACATTATCAAAATCACCTTTGGCTAGGTATGTGTAGATGCTTCCTTTTGCATATGCTTAGTCAAAGTCATCAAAATAATCTTGTTTAGCTTGTTATACATAGATGCATCCTTCTTCATATGCTTAGCTAAATTATCATCTTGTTTAGGTGTGGGTAGATGCATCCTTCTCCCTACACATATTCAAATCATCATCCCTTGAACAAAGCTATCCCTTAGATCATCATCCAACATCTTAGGGTCTTTTTGTTCAAAATAAAAAACAATCAAAACCAATCAAGATCAAGGACAAATTCAAAAGGAAGATCAAAATCAGAAACATATCCGAAAGTCCCAAAAGCCTAGCATCTCCCATCAAGATTGATCAAAAGACCATAAAATCCACATCATCCATCCCTCACATCATCACCATATCATCTCTTGATCCTTAAGATATCCTAAAAATTTCTACTTTGGACATAAAGTAAAGATCAAGCCAAAGAATCAATAGATTCATCTCTTCTATTCTTGAAAATTGATCCTCGTTTTATGGTTCAAACTAGATCTCAATACAAGAAAATCATGGAAGCCAACAAAGAAACACCCACTTCAAGTGATCTTAGCCAAACAAACGTTGAAATGAATCCCGCCGAATCAAGAAATCCTTTGACCATTTCATCATCACAAAATCCCCAAGAGGAAACCCAAGGGGAGGATCTTACCTTTGGGATGTCTCACGAAGAAATAACTGAAATGCTCCAAAATCTAGACAATCATAGAATCATCAACATTATGATGAGGCTTAACCCTTCGTTATACATGCTTGAACTAGCAAAACAAGGGGCCAAACTACCTTCAGATTTTGACGTGAGTACTATAGTGGAGACATCATTTCCTCCAATATCATCCACCATTCCCATCTCATCTACACCCCCATCCCAAAACATCACCCAAAACATACCGCAAATCACGACATCTTTTGCTCCAACCCAACCCAATGTTAACAAGGGAAATGGATTTCTTAATGCTCTTCAAGCACACCCCCTTGTTAATAATCAAAACTTGGATGCAAACACCACCTTGGAACAAAACATACTTGAAAATCCATTACATAAAAAATTTCCTCTCACCTTCCATCATGATCCATCATCATCATTTTTTTGTGCAATGCCTCAAACTCCTCTCCTCACATATTCGCAAGAAGAAGGAGACATGTTCAGACCAAGGGGCATCTTCGACACCACAACATATTCACAAGCAGTACTCCCCATTGAGATTGAGATCCCATCACTCAGGATATCACTGCAAAACCTCATCACTAATGAAGACTACTGAGAATCAAGACTAAACGAACTAGAGCTATTGGATGAGTGATGGATAGATGCTTTGAATCATTTGCAAGTCTATCATAATAGACTCAAAAGAAGCTACAATAAGAAAATCAGAAGCAGGATGTTCCAAGTCGGAGAACTGGTATTAAAAGAGAATCAGAAGAATGTCCCAAACTCAAACAACAAAGGCAAGTTCGAACCTAATTGGTTGGGACCATTCTTCATCACAACAAGTTACAAATCAGAGGCATATCAGTTATCAACACCCAAAGGGGAACCTCTGCAAGACCCCATGAATAGCTCTCATCTCAAAAAAATTTATGCCTAAATCTTTCAAGGTATAAAACCAAAAAATCTAAAAAATCAGAAAATGTCCTAAAAAAATGGTTACTTTGGCGAAAACCTGGCAAACAGGCATCTTAGTGACAACAAAAAAATCAAAAAGAGCCAAAAAAAAAAAATCAAAAAAATGATTGAAAATAGTAAGGAGAAAAAATTGTCCTCTAGTGAAAACCACTTCGGTGGCACTTTGGACAAGTACTTTGGTGAAAACCTGGCAACAGGCGCCTTGTGTAAATAAGCACTTTCCATCCACCAGGATCTTTACGGCTTGTTCTAAATCATCCATCCATCATCCATCGCATTCCATATCTCCATCTATCACTCATCCACTCGCATCCGCACCATAGCTTGGTCTTGTGTTGATATCATGATCCCTCCTAGTACTACTCAGTTCATCCTTAAGGTCAGTGTGTCCTGCCTTTATCAGAGTAGTCTATTGCATCATGCTGGGGGCATGTTCTCATTGGATCGGATTCATGTATGATCTTAAAGTCCTCAAATCAAAAAATCCAAAAACATCAGAAAATCAAAAAATAAATTTTTTTTAGAAAATCAGAAAATCCAAAAATATCAAAACATCAAAAAAATCCAAAAACATTCAAAACATATCAAAATCCCAAGAATGGGTCAAAAATTCATTCAAAAAGTAAAAAACAGAGTCGTCATGTTGAACTACGTCATCTCTGAGCTTGAACATAGGCAAGGTTGATCTTTGATCATCCCCCGAGACACTTAGGTCAGTCCTTTAGGAGTGTCATAATAAGTGACATTTCATCATGTGTATCTCCATCTATAAATCAGTCAACTCGTCAAACTACGTGGTCTCGTGTATAACGTAGGCAAGGCTAATCTGTTGATTAGCCCCGAGGCATAGGATAGGTCTTTAGGTTAGTCTCTTGGTCAAAATCTCAGAAAACCCCAAAAACATTGGAAAATCAAAAATCAAAACATTTGAAAATCTCAAGAAATACCAAAAAAAACCTCAAAAAATTGTAAAACTCCAAAAACATCCAAATATTTGAAAAAAACCATCCACCTCATCTCACTTGCACCTGCAATAAACACCACTCATAATAAACTGATCGTCATCCTCAACCTTTGGTGAAACAGTTAGAAACAAGTCTAGCAGGTCAAAAGTAAAAGCTTAAAATGTCAAGTCTTAAGTCTAAGTCAGTGCATAAGCAAGTTGGTCATCTCTTCGTATCGATAACTCATCATCCAATCGATCCCATATCAATCATATTTTCGAACGCTTTGGGTAAATGAAATGATGTGACGCCATCAACTAACATGTCCTAGGATGAATCCTTTCTACAATGGGAATTATCTTTTGGCAATAAGTTTCGGTTCTTATCCTTAGAAAACACATCCTTCTTTGGTTAGCGGTATTGAAGAACATCAACTTGTTTGTTTACTTTGTCTTTACCTTTTGACTTATCTTATTGTGCTCATTCCAAGGACTTCTTGATGATATCCCAAATAGAGGATTTAGAGAAATAGGAATGGGGCAACGATCATTATCTTTTTTATCTGCTATGCTTGTTGGACGTTCTTGTAAAATAACCTCGACGAATACTTGCTTTGTTAGGTATGTATGGAGGAGGTCTAGGGCAACTTGTTGACTATTGCATGGATAGGTTTACCTTTCTGTGTTTTGGTCCAAGATGTTTTGAACTTCTTAAATACATCCTAGCAAGGTTTCCATATGTCAGGTGTGAGTAAGAATACTCCTATCTTCTTGTCAAGTCAAATTCCATCACACTAGGTACAACACCATCCTGGTTTTCTATACCTTGATGCATCCTACCACGTGTGTTATCAAACATAAGAAAATTTTTCCCTTTGAAAAATCCCAATTCCTCGGCAAGTAATCATCATTATCAATTGCATTTGCATCATCTTGTGCTTCATTGAAATGATTTCTTCTTTCCTTACTAACCGCACTAACAAGGTACTATGACAGTTGATCATCATCATCATCATCATCGTCATTAATCCTACATCCACAAATCATTAGCATATTGCATAAACATATCATATAGGAAATATATGCATCGCATTTCCATCATCATATAAACATGTCATCATAAGCATTCTTTAAAGATAGATGCATTCATTTCATTGCATTTCATCCATCACATCTATCACATAAATCATCACATAAACATTTACAAAAGCATTTCATAGTCATTTCTTGCATAATCATAAACAATAGGTATATAAGCATTTAATCCATTTGCATGCATTCTTGCATAACATCATGACATCATCTCATCACACTACATTCATATTACATTACACATCCTCATATCACTTTGCATTAACATATCACTACATCACATACATTACATCATCATTTAATACGTCTAGGATAATAACATTTTCTATTCTAAGCATCTCATAAAACCATCTCATTTGCATTAACACCATTTTATTTGCATCATATCACGACCATCACATTCATATCATCTCATAAATAACATCATAAAACATTCATTGCATAAATCATTCCACATAGGCATAAATGTACAAAATTCATTACAAACAAAGCATATATGCATCCATTCATAAAAAATTTCATAAAGCACAATTTACTTATCATTTCACATGTGCGCCATAGATCATATCATATCACATATTAGACCATCTCATTTGCATAAATAGATCATCATATAGATAACATCATTGCACATCACATTTGAATATCATAGGTTAACATAATATAGATCTATTAGTCATAATCATAATGCATACATCATTAGAAATAAATGCATCCACAACATATAGAAGTAAAATCATACATATTGCATCGCATCAAAATCATCATCAACTCATATATATATATATATCATCAATAACGCAACTGTCATAGTACAAAGAATAAATAGGATCACTATACATATGTGTCAATGAATAAAAAGGCCCATCGGGCTATCAAAAATGAGCCCATAAGGCACATAAAGTATCATAACATCTCGATCAAGCTCGGTCCCTATGAATGCTTCCCTTGCCCCTGTCATCGTGACCCTCTGTTGGTCTGTGGCTGGCCCGCTTTGAATACTCTGGGACCCGCTCTGCTCTGGGTACGACCTCGTGATAAAATTGTTGATAATACTCTACCTCTCGGACGACATCCCTATAAGAGTGAACTAATACTATACCCTAGGAGGAGGAGCCTGTCATGCTCTCTATCTGCTATCTTCGGCCTAGCTCTGTGGCTGCATGCAGCTTTGCAGCCTGTCTCTGCTGCACAACCTGATCCCTCTCGGCCTTGAGCTACTCTCTCTCATCCCTCACCTAATCTCTCTCAGCTGTCATGACCTGGACCTAGGCCTGCAACTGTGCAATCAAAATATCTCATGCATCTGGCTGTCCTGCTGGTTGTACCTGTGGCTGCACTCGAGGAGGATCGTCGACTTGTGGTGGTGGGACTGGTGGCAACTGTTGCTGGTCCTGCATGTGCACATCTCCATGATCTGGCTGGACTGGAGGCACAAGTGGCGGATCCTATCGAACCTCAACTCTTTGTCCTCGTCCTCCCCCTCTACCTCTGACTCTCTGTGGATCCAGATCTACACCTAGAATCGTCAGCCAAAGCAGAGGCCAAAACCAATCTCTGTAGGCCTGGGTAGTCCCTAGATCTGCAAGCCCTTGATCATAAGCCCATGGCCGGGCTACCAACTACCTAAAGCTGTCGACCACCTCCGAAGCAGGAATATACCGCCCCCATGTTACCTATGTCATGGAGCATGCGAAGACAACCACGTATTCATCATCCAGGCAATCCTGCGGCTCTCCAAATTGACGCTGCATGCGCTCAGGTAGATATTTCTCGAGCATAGTGTGCTCCCACCTCTACATGAAATGATCCTAGCGGTAGTAAAACATATGATCGACATCGTCAGCCCATCCGGGCCGACCAAGGTATGGTTGCCAGGTAAAAACTTGCATCTCATCCAAGACTCTCCTCTAATAGGATATCCCGTGCTCCCCGGTGTGAGTGAAAGACACACTGCCTCTGTATTGTGCCATGAGGGGATCGTCTGGCCCCATTGGAACTGAAACGACATGGGGACGTTGCACATAAATGTTCTCCCATGCCTAGATGTGAAGTAGGGTCACCCCTGCTCCCAGCGCTTTGTCGTCCATATAAACGTACTCATGCAGGTCTCTGTAAAGTGAAGTGAGAAGAATAGGCCCCCATGCAAAATGAACTGGCCTATCTCAGACCATCCACTCCTAGCAATATCCCAAGCTAGGACTGAAGTATCGCCCTCACCTGTTAGGGGCAACAAGGCCTGAAATGATAGCTGCAATCACCCAGCGGTAGGGAGGTGCTAGGATCCTATGGCACTCAAGCTCTATCTACCCCTCGCAGAAGACAATCTCGTCAGTAGTGAGGACTTGGAAGCAGTCCTCACATCCCTCGTCCATGTCGAAGATCGCCCGACGACCATAAATAGGCAATTGTAAAATATGCTAAACATCCTCTAGAGTGACGGTGGCCTCACCAGTGAGAAGATGGAACAAAGATGTCTCACTGTGCCATCTCTCTGCCAGGGCTGACAACATCCCTAAGTGAGTGCAAATGGGTGCTGCATACACAATGTGCCACAACCCCGCAATCCAGAGTCGATCTTGGTCCATGTTGCTCAGGTCCTATAGATAGCCAGCCAGGTCTCACGACCTGTGCTCCCGAGAGTAGAGCTCCCTCACTACATCCTGCATCAAAGGTCACCATGTTAAAAATTTTGAAAAAAAATTCATCAAGCATCCAAAAAACTTCCCCAGCGGTGCAACCCATGATGGCGTCATAGTTTGATTTTAATCAAACTCCGACTCTAGGGCTGAAAAAAGAAAAATAACACTGCTGCAGTGCAATTTGCCTCCCTACGGTGCACTTTGGGCAGAATTAACGCCGCCGTGTTGCACTTTGTAAATCCACCCGCCGACCCCAAGCTTAGCGTCAGAGTTTCTAAACTCCAAACTGCACCGCGGCATCACTATATCACACCAAGTGGCGCAATTTGACTTCTGAGTGGTGCTATATGGCGCCGCTGCAGATGAACTGACTCTTTAAAGCATTAATTGAAGCAATAAATGAAGGATGAAGCTTGCGTAAGGACCACTTACTGGTGCCTCGATGCTAGTGGCCGCTAGTACGTCTGAACTCGATCAGAAATGTGTAGGGGAAGCTGTTGTTGCGCCATATTGTCAGGAGGTCTCAGCTCAAATCTCGAGGTCACTATTGGAGGTGTTTGAAATTGACTTGAAAGTGACCCCTCAGGCCCCTTTTAAGCATGAAAATTAGGGTTTTTTCACCCTGATTGGCTATCCTGTTAGGGTTTTGGACCCTCGAACCTATTTTTATCCAGTTGAGGCTTGTTTTTCAGTGTTTTATTGCATTTATACATGTTTTTAACCTCCTGGAGCCCTTTCAGACCTATTGGGTACTTTTTCCTCTTTTTTCGTGAGATCACCCAAAAATTGGAATTTTCATCCAATCTCTAGAGGGGGCATTATATTGGCACATTCTCTCCCACCATACAGTAGTGAGGCAAGTTTTTAAATATCAATTTTTTTTGGCTTCGATCGAGAGCATTTATTCTTTGAACGAACGCAAGTGCATTGTTGCAAAGAGGGGAAAAATGTAGACACGTAAAATATACCGATTGACGTTGTGCAACTGATGCTGACTTACTAACATTGTTTCTTCCTAAATCATCCCTCAGTCTAACCATTTAATCAAATCTCCTTATCTGATTAAATTCATCAACTTTCATCCCTTAATTAAATAAATCATTTTGTCTAATTAAGTTTCTCTCTCTTGTTAATTAAATCAATTCATCTGATCTAATTATCCCTACTTAATTAAATAATCAATTTATTTGATTAAATCTCTAAAGTCTATCCATTAAATTAAATAAATTAAAACCTTATTTTATTTAATCTAACACCATCTCTTTAATTAAATAAATCAAAATCCTTATTTAATTAGTCTCTTGTCATATTCCTCTCTTATTTGATTTAAATAAATCCATAAATTTGAGTCAAATAGGTCACATCATCTAACCTCTCTCATTAAATTAATTAACCCTTGATTAATTTAATCTCATCTCATGTCCCATCCTCTAGATAATGCAAGTTGCACATGAAGATATATTTAATTCATTTATTAATTCTCTATTTTCCTCACAAGGCATCTTTTGGAATATTCTCTCAATTTGAATTCAAAAATTCCAAGTCAACATGTACATCCAACAAGGCAATAACTTCATCTTACATGTCCTTTTCCTTGAGACAAGTGGAATTTATTTCATTTTCCCTTCCCTCTTACAAGTCATTTCAACAAATTTGAAATTCAAAATTAGGCATTTATTGGCACAATCCCCAAATCTTGCACATCCTTCATCCATTCATAGCTTGACAAGTGGCATCATGCCATTGGATGAATGTTAGTCCCACATTGCTCAAATTTGGACATTCATCCATCTTGGAATTCTATAAATAAAGAGCTCATATCCTCTTTTGATCATCCACAATTTAGGAAAAGTTACCATGCTCAAATATCTCTCAAATTTCATCCATTATCATTGAATTCTTAGTTAGGTTTTGCAGATTTTTGGCTTGGAGCTCTCATCCTTCATCAACAAAGTGAATCAATCTTGTCAACATATCAAGCTTGCATCTTAGGAATTGGGAAAAGGGCCAATTTTCACATCAAATTGGCACCAATTCCCCCATGGGATCATGAGTTTGCACATTTAAATTAGGATTCAATCTATTTTGTTCTTTTTATTAGGCTTTTCATTGTTTTCCTTCCTATTTTGAAGTTGTAAATGGATTTCATGGGGAATCCTTGTTTTCGCTTGCAATCTCTTGTTTAACTTGTTTATTCTTGTTGTTTTGCAGGTACTAGGATTGGAGTTCACACAAAAGGAATTACATGTTTTTTCTCTCTTGGACCAATTGTTTGACATATGTGACAATTTCATATGTGTTGTTGTGTATCCCAAAAGAGATGTGGCCAATAATACCTATTTTGGAAACACAAGGGCAGACAACTGAGAGGGCGGGTGAATCAGTTGTCACAAAAATTTAAACTTATTAAAATTATTAGCCTTATTCTCAAAATTTGATAAATAAACATGAAAGCATAAACCATCACCAAATCAGAAACACACATAACACCAAGATTTTTTTACATGGAAACCTTGTTAGGGGAAAAACCACAGTGGAGGTTAGTCCACAAGATTATAACCTGTTAAAAGTATAAAGAAGAAAATGGTGAATGCACATGCATTTAGGCACATTGCCTAGAGTTCACTACTCAATTAGAACAAGGCTTACTACCCAAAGGAAGACACACTGCCTTACATAAATATTCAGATTACATCCGCAATATTTTGAACTGAGAAAATAACATCTACTAATGCCTGATTATAGTTTCGGTTAAGCACATGAACACTTCTTCACACTCTGCTCACTCTTATTCACACTCTGCTTCTTCCTTTGAATGATTAGAATATTATTCATGCATATCATTCACATTATACCTTCAAATGGTAGAAACAATTGCTTATATATATCTGCAACTAGGAATTACATCAACTCCATGTCGGCTTTAACAAAATAAAAGAATGTATACAAACTGTTAGCCCAAAACATAAATAATTTACAATGCGAATCAACCAATGTCAGCCACAACATAGTGAAGACCCAAAACAACATCCTCGAACATGAAACACCTTCAAAAATTATTCCTCTAAGATCCACAACACACTACAATCATTGTGTCGACCATGAACATGAAAAACATGAATACGCAAAAGAAATCACCAATCACAAGCACAATGATCAATGCAGATGTGAAACATAGATAAAGAACAATCTAGAAACATCCATGAGCATCATGGATCACCACAGAAGCATCCACAACAACTCATCTTACTAGAATCACATCATCCTCTATCAGAAATACCAACTGAAGCAACAAAAAAACTATCAAAATGCAAATACTCATAACTTGATCAAATCTTCATGCGGATCTATGAAACTTAACATGGATAAACTAGATATACTTGACAAAAAACCCTTTAATATCAAGCTCTGATCATCAACATACTAAGCTAGCCAACATACTGAACTTCATTGCATCACTGACAACCTACAACTTATTCTATTACAATTTTCTCAATATCCTCGACATATACAACCTCAATGACATTAATTCCAATAGTGTTGAAATCAATGACAACCACATAACAACAACATCCAACAATCTCCCCCTTTGGTATTGATGGCAACACATGATGTGAAAAACACCATCAACACAACTTTCTCTTAGCACTTTCTCCCCCTTAGGTTTTGACTCTTTTCTCCTCAACTCTTTCACATGACTCTTCTCCCCACAAAGTTTTTCACATGACTCTTCTTCCCCTTTGACATCAATGAAAAACATATATTATCTTTCTCCAAACAAGCTCTAAACCATATTTCTGAACATCTGACTACTCCCCTTGAGTAGCACCCACCACAACATCAATCCAGATCAAGATGTGACTGTGAAATGCACATATTGATGTAAGTCAATGCATCTTAGTTATGATTAGGAGGGGTAATCACCCCTAGCTTCCCTCTGAGATACTCAAAAGTATCCTTAGGAAATGGCTTGGTAAAGATATCTGCAATCTATTCCTTAGTGGGCACATACTCCAATCTAACTTCCTTTTCACTCACCTTCTCTCTCAAAAAGTGAAACTTGATAGATATATGCTTGGTCTTTGAATGCTGCACCAGATTCTTAGAAATGTTAATTGCACTTAAATTATCATAGAATATAGCAATAGGCTCATCATACACAACTCTGATATCTTTCAACATCTGCTTCATCCATAATACTTGAGTACAATTGTTAGCAACAACAATATATTCTTCCTCTGCAGTAGTTAAAGAAATGACATTTTGCTTCTTACTTAACCATGAAATCAACTTCTTTCCCAAGAAAAATGCACCACTACTGGTACTCTTTCTGTCATTCACATCTCCTGCCCAATCAACATCAGTAAAAGCATTCAAAGTAAGGTCATCATCTTTAGGATACCATAGGCCAAAATCAACTGTCCCCTTCAAGTATCTAACAATCCTTTTCACAATAGTCACATGAGATTCCTTAGGATCAACTTGATATCTTGCAACAATGCATACAACATTCATGATATCAGGTCTAGTTTGAGTCAAATAGAGAAATCCACCAATCATCAATCTATATCTAGTCTTATTTGCTTAAGGAGAATCATCATCTTGTGTCAATTTGCATCCGGTCACCATAGGTGTGCCAACTAGCTTTGAATCTTCCATACCAAACTTCTTTAGAAATTATTTCACACTTGGACTGAGATATATAGATCCCCTTATCTAGCTGAGTAATTTTCAATCCCAAAAAAAATTCATTTCTCCAATCATAGACATCTCAAACTCACTTTGCATCTCATCAAAAAACTTCATGCACAAACTATCATCTCCTCTAAAAATGATATCATCAACAAAGACTTCAATAATCAAATCTTTATCATGATCAATCTTGAAATACAAATTATTATCAACAATACCTTTATTAAATCCAAGCTTCAACAAATACTTGTCCAATCTAGCATACCATTCTCTTGGGGCTTGCTTGAGTCCATACAGTGCTTTCTTCAACTGACAAACCATATTTCCCTAATCAGTCAATTGAAATCCATGAGGTTTCTCAACATACACTTCTTCTTCCAGTTCTCCATTTAGAAATGTTGACGTGACATACATTTGATAAACCTTGAAGTTTTTGTAAGTACCATAAGCAAGAAATAGTCTCATAGCTTTAATCCTAGTAATAGGGGAAAAAGTTTCTTCAAAGTCAATTCCTTCCATCTAAGAATATCCTTTACACACCAGTCTTGCTTTGTTTCTAACAATTTCACCTTGCTCATTCAGTTTTTTCCGAAAGACCCATTTAGTTCCAATTACATTTTTGTCCTTAGGTCTAGGAACAAGAATCCATGTATCATTCTTCTCAATCTGTAGTAGTTCTTCTTTCATTTCTTCCATCCAATGTTCATCTTTGCATGCTTCATTGAAACTATTAGGCTTAGTCTTCTAGATCAAACAATATTCTTGTACAATTATTCTCCTAGTTTGAACACCTTTGTTCTTATCACCAATAATCTGATCTTCTGAATTATTTAGTCTTACATACCTTGGAGTCTTAGGATGTTCTTGAAATTCAGACTCTTGTAATCTCACTTTTGCACTTTCACTAGTTCCTTCCTCTTGATTTTTCTGATTCATCGAAATGATCTGAACTTGATTTGAAGTCTGAACTTTCTTTCCTTTATCTAAACTGTCATTTTGATCATTTGAATCATATCCATAGGTTCTGGATGGTCTAACTATGTCTTCATCAACCTTGAAATTATCACTCTCAATTACTTTCCTCAATCTCTAATTGTAGCACTGGTAGGCCTTGCTTTTAGTAGAATAACCAAGAAAGATTCCTTCATCACTCTTAGCATCAAAATTTTATATATCTTCATCTCTTTTGATAAAACATTTACTCCCAAAGATTTTTAAATATCTAATAGTAGGCTTATGACCATACCATAGCTCATAAGGAGTCTTACCAATATCACCTTTGACTTGTACCCGATTGAGAGTGTAAACAATAGTACTCACAGCTTCTTTCTAGTAGATATGAGGAAAATTTCCTTCCAGCATCATAGTCCTAGCAGCTTCTTGAATTGTCCTATTCTTCCTTTCCACAACTCCATTTTTCTGAGGGGTCTGTGGTGTAGACAATTGTCTCTTTATCCCATGCTCTTCACAAAAAGAATTAAACTCATTACAAGTGAATTCACCACCTCTATCTGATCTCAGATATTAATGCCAATAGTGTTGACATCAATGACAACCACATAACAATAACATCCAACAACCTAACCCTAAGTATTTTATGTGTAGTAGATTTTGCAAACTCATGTCATGTACCGTACTTTCTATAGAATTTACTCAGAACTTTTTTGTCTTGTTTTTATTCTAAAAACCTTAAGTAAATACCTTCAAAGTTATTCTAAAGCAAAGTCCCATTATTTATCATGTAATTCACACTTTTCAATCTTAATTCCCTTCCATGCATGGAATTTATTCCCTCAGGGCACTTATTGTTCAACAAGAGAAAGATCAAGTCTGCATACCATTACTCTTTAGTGAAGGATTGCACGGTGTATTATTGAAAAATGATGTAGGGATCAATCTTATCCATGGCTTGTAATAATCCTTGTCCATAAATTAGTTTCATCAGTTGAATTTCTAGATCAAATTCTAGTAATATAGCCATCCATTTTCCTCTTCTTTCTCCAACTTCACTTTGCATCAATAAAGAATTAAAAACATGTGGTTTAAGACAACCACAAAGGTTTTACTGCATAAGATATAATGTTGGAATTTATTAACAACTCTTACCAAATCAAAAGCTTTTTTTTTAGGGGGATATCTAACTTCCAAATTTTTAAAGGGAGAACTCATGAAATAAATTGGTAATTTGTCTACTGCCTCTTTCCTTTGAGTTAAAAATGTTGCACAAGAATGTTTTGGTACAAATGAATAAATGAAAAATGGCAATATGAGATTAGGAATTTCCAAAATTGGTGCTTTAGAGGTAGATTTATTGATATGAGAAAAGTTTGTCTTGGATTTGTTATTGAATTGTAGGGAAAAGGGAGGAATGAACTCAATCAATGTGGAATAATGAAATGGTCTAGGATTCAAACACACCTTTCCCCAATTTCATTCGAAAGAGAGAAGATCACAAAGGGATAGGATTTACTTTCAACCTTGAGGTGAGTTAACCCTATTTTGGACCTTGGATCTCTGCTTTCTTATGACAAAAATGACTTATTTGCATTTTTTTGGAATGATTTAAAGTGCATTAACTAAATGAATCATATGACCTAACACTTGAAGCACAAAGCTCTATGATAATAGAAATTAAAATGACAACTTAGAGGAAGATTTGAGAAGGGCATGATAGTGTGCACCTATGATAAAAAGTGGGTTTCAGGGTCTATAACAAGACTCATTCACCCAAGAGCGAATGGGTCTTAGTGCAAGGGTCCAAAATCAGTTTTTACAATCCTCTGATCTTAGATCTAAGCTTCTAATTTCTCTAGGTTTGACTGTCAGAAAGCCAGAAATAAAATCTATAAGTGAGTTTCCATAGCTCGACAATAATGATGACAACTTATGCAACTTTGCAAACTTGCTCCTTTTCTCAACTTTCAATCCTTCTTCACCAATTAATCAAACCTTTAATGGATTTCCTTGAGTCAAACACATCACTCTAAGGCTTGCATATTACATGAATTAGCTTGATTGATTGATGCTTGAATGCTTGAAACCTACATCACAATGTTAGCTCCAAAACATAACATGAACACACATGACCTTTGACATGATCATATAATCTTGATTGCTATTGTAGATGACTAGTAAATCTGCTCTTTAATGCTTTTGAAAATAATATTTTCTCCAGTTAAGGTTTCCTTCATGTTAGATGATTTGAACTGATAAAAAGACTGCATTTATAGGTGTTTATCTAGTTTCTCAAAAAATAGATTTCAAAATTTGACATTTGAAACTTGAATTTGAATCATTAAAATGACACCAAAAACATATTAAATTTGGGTCCTAGGACTTAAAGGGGACCCTTTCTCCCTTGGGTGAATGGTTCCTAGGACCTAAGTCTAGGACACTCAATTTCCAAGGTGATTTAATTAATGTTGGAAATTTTTTAATATAGTTTTCCCTTTCAAAAAATGAGAATAATCAGGGTTTGGAATGTATAATTTGGTAAATTAGAGGCTTAATTAAGTTCAATTAATTAAGGGGATGCAAAAAATTTGTGAAATTGTAAAGGGTATACAATTTCCTACTCTACATTTATCCCCCACTTTAGTGAGAGTATAAACTTATGCTCATACTCACACTAAAGTAGACAAATAAGCATCAAGAGAAGTCCAATTGTACAACTATTAGGAAGATAAGATGAGAAGTATCAAGGAGGATGATCAAGCTCCCAAGATCTAAGATCTCATATCAAACCAACAAAGGCACAAAGAGACACATGCATGCAACAATGCCATAAGATACTCAATCATACAATGTCAAATTAAATTAATGCAAAGAGAAAAATAAAAAGGTTGGATCAAGCTTGAACTATTTTTCTAAAAGGTATAGATCAAGCCTAAGTGGTTTGTCCAAAAATACTCTCACAAGGGCTAGTTTAGTCTGGTATACACTAGGTGAGCCCCAAGGAAAAAGGGTGAGAAACACACAATGGTCTAGTGTGTACCCACAAAAAGGTGGTAGATGGAAAAGTCACACTAGGTCTATAGGCCTTCCATATGTCAACCATACCAAAAGTTATACTCCCTAATAACTTTGATAAGGTACCGCACAAAATGGTTAAATTTTTCACAAGGCTAGCAAGTTGCATTATGCTAGACACATGAAATAGAAGGCATCACTAACAAGCAAGTTGTATTATGCTTAGTGTCCATGAACTAGTTTTAAATTCAAAGGGGTTTTGCTTAATACATGAAAGGTCTCACCTTAGTGAACATCACACTTGACATCACCACCAAGAAAGGACTAGCCGAGGAATAAAAGATTCACACCTTAGGGAATGCAAACAATAGCATTACCACCAAGAGGAATTCCATATGCCAAGAAAGGTCACACTCTTGTAGGACATCAAACCTAATTTCACCACCAAGAAGACATGTCACATGAATTAAGAAGACCACACTTTAAAATAGGTCACACAATTATGCAAACAATGAGTGGGAGACTATATGCCCCCACTTTAAAGAAATTTCTAAACACCATGTTGTGAATAGTTACTTTAAAGTAGAAGGATGATAAATGTCAAACAATAAAAGAAAACATGAGAGCTTACTTGGTGTGTGCAGTGTAATTGTCTACTCTAGAATGAAAATAATAACTAATACAAATGACAAGAAACATAAACAAACACTCAAGATTGGGTAAACAATGAAATTTGAACAAGAAAAGGAAAAATTATAATTTTGGCCCTTGGTTGGCCCTTGATTTGCTTGATTTGTGTGCTCCTTTTGATGTGTTGACAATATAAAACCTAGAAATGCATGGTTAAGATCATGAAATGGATGCAATAGAGGTGAAAATGGTGGATTTGAATGAAAAATATGAGTGCAAAAAGGGCTACAATAATGGTGTTGAAGGAAAGTGTGTATGCTTTAAGCTTGAATGCATGAAGTGTTGAATGTGAAAAATGACTGTAATTTGATATTCATTAGAAGGGGAAAGGAAATGGATGGCCACAATTCAATCTAGGGATTGAATCTAAGGGTTGAGGTATCTCAACTCATGAGAGGATGACATGTGTCATCTTAGGGAGATGGGGAATGATGAGGTGGAGGTGTAGTGGCAGCCATGTGGAGGGAAGGACAAAAGACAAGAATTGTCTTATCCTATCCAAGTCATGGGAAGAATGTGACAAGTGATTAATTTAAAATTCATCAAAAATATCCATAGAATTTGGAGGTCTTGGGAAGACCAAAGAGAATTAAAAATTCCCCTTGTAAGGTCCTTGGTATTTGAAAGAGGAATTCAAAATTATCTTTTAATTCCTCCAAGGATTTTGGGAGAACAAAGTGGAATTAAAAATTCCACATCGGCTCATGGGGGGAATTAAAATGAATTAAAAATTCTTAGGGAAAGTAGATTACTTATCTAGATGGAGAAAGTTTTTATGAGGGGGTTGACCTAGGTACATTCCATAATTGCCATTAAACCTAAATTAGGAATAGTTAATCAAATATTATAGTTGTGTAAATGATTAATTAGGCTAATGGGGTGATTAAGAGCAACTTGTTGATTATGCAGGATGTGACACTAATCATGGTTAGTGGTTTGAACATCCTAATGAGAGGATTAGGCAAGTTAATCAGGATTAGAGGAAGATTATGGAGGATGTGACAAGAGGAGAGAGAAAGAGGGATGAATTAAAAATTAATTTAATTCATATAGGCTTAGGCTAATGACTAAATCAATAAATTGGTCTATTTATTTAATTTAGAGAAGAAGGGTGGTAAAGTATTAAATAACAATTAAAAACTTTAGGGGACATTAGAAATAGGATAAATATTAATCAAATAATGGCATTATTTAATTAATATAGGTGTGAATGAAAAATAGATGAAATAGGGGATAAATTTGATCACATGGGAATGGTCAAATTTAGATATCTACATTTTGCCCCTCTTCAAAATATCATTAAAATAATGATGTTTCAAAGAAAAATAAAATATATGTGACTGATAGAAGAAAAATAATGACTAGATGCCCTAGCATGGCAGGGAAAGTGATAGGAAGAAAAATGGAGGAAATATAGAGGATTATGCCCCCTCGAGAGGGAGAACAGGGAAAAAGGCACTTTGGGCGGCATCTCAATAGAGGAAAAAGGAAGGCATCATGAAGACCACAGTGAAAAGTGGCTTTCAAATAGAGGAAAACAAACAAATAGGATGCAAATGGTAGCAAAATAAATTAGGGTTAAAATGGAGAGGGGGTGAAAAGGCTAATTATAAATAGTAATTAACCAAAATTACTATTCATTTTAACTTTAGTGAACACGAGAGATTGAGTGATCTTGAGAGTGAAATGACACACAAAGGTGATATCTCGTACCAATTGGACATCATATGAGATTACTATTAGAGCGATGAGATCCCCTTTTAGGTACGCCTAAAAAATTTAGCTTGTACGTTTAATTTCACACATGTTTTAATTGATATTCATGGGAGGGGTAAGTAGGGTGAAGGAAGATTCACCTCTATAGATGAGAGGTGATCACGTCAATGGGAAGGGGAAAATGCCTATGCAGATAGGAAAACACACGAGGATTAGGGTAAAGCGGGTTCAACTATGTGAGATTGGTCTACAAGGGTGATTATGTGATGCCCCAAATAGGTGAATGCACTTGGCAAAGGGAGAATCCATCAGGTAGAGCTGAAGCGAGTTTACCCAAGAGGGATCAACTCTAGAGGGGCGGATGTGTTGCTTGTGTAGGGGTGAACACATTAGGGGAGGGGTGAACATGCAAGGCTAGAGACGAAGTTGATTTTCCCTTGAAATAAAAGCTCTAAAAAGGAAAATGCACCTTGACACAAGGGCAATTGTATGTGCTCATGCATGAATGCATTGGAGGAATGACAAAAAGGTAAATGTGCAAACACTTAGGGGAAAATGCACCATGGCCATAGCAGATGGTTGAATGCACATTCCTTTAGAGGTGAATATGCTAGGTTTAGCAAAGGGGTGAACACACAAAAAGGCGAATGTGCAAAAAGAAGATGGGTGAACTCACTTCGCACAGGGGTGAATGCACAAAAATGGGAGGAAAAAGAAAAATTGAAGGAAAGAAAATGGTTAAGGGCATGGAAAAGTATGACATGTTAGTTGGATGACTATAGGATATAAATAGCATGCAAACACAAGAGTAGAGATCGAGGACCTTGGCATTGGTGAGAGAGTTGATGAAGGATGACTATGGGATTGTGGAGGAAACACGACTTGGTCATATGATGCATTTCCCCGTAATTAGGGCACACAGGCCCCTATTGACAGCGTTGATCGAGTGGTGGATCTTGGAGACATGCACATTCCTCCTCCCCATAGGGAAAATGATCATGACTCTAGAAGATGTGTGGTGGATACTACGACTATCAACCAAAGGACTGATCATGGAGGGGGTGACCAAACATCCATTGGAGCAAAGCATGTAGGCAATATTCGAGATGACAGACCTCCCCTATAGGGGATGCACCTAGACATGGAAAGATGCCTAGAGTCTTCACCAACACCACCTCTATATTTGTGCGATTTGATTAGTGAGATTCTCATTCGTGACAAGAGTGGGAGATATTTCAACCTCAAGTTGATTGAGGTTGTATGAGGTATGATGGAGAGGAGGGGGTATATGCATGGGGCTCTTGCATACTAATGTAATTGTATAGGAATATGCAGTACATATATTTTAGATAGATGGGTAGCATCACCCATGTGACCTTGCTACAGGTGTGGGTGTGGTAGCACATCTATATCATGCAAAAAAATGTGGTAGGGGTAGTGGAGAGGGAGGCAGATCTATGGATTATTTTTGAGTAACAAGGGATGAGATACTATTCGAAGGTGAGGAGCATATCCTTTTAGAGACGAGTGATGTATGACTTGATAGATGATCAGATCATCTAGAGGCCTTACAGGGGTTTTGACTTCCATTCCTAGAGGGGAGATGGTAGGGTATATAGAGGTTTAATGTTCTCATGGAGTTATTTTATTCGACGTGAACCTCACTTTATTGAGATGAACTAGCCAGATAAGGTCACACGACAGTTTGGGGTACCTCAGGATATCGTAGAGCTTGAGGAGAGGTACTAATAGATCAATCATGAGAGCGGTTGATGGGTGTGAAGGGTACCAGCTACTAGAGCTAGACAAATCTAGGATCAGTTGGGAGAGGTAGTATAGCCATGGAGGAGTGGAGAGGAAAATCTTGGGGTTATAGAGAGATATGTAGCATGGTGGCAGGAGAGGAGGCCCAAGAAAGTGATGTTAGTAGAGAGGAGGGTACAGTCACCACGAGAGGTACCTAAGGAAGAGGGTGAGGGGGAGGGGTAAGATACGGTTGGAAAGTAGTAGGAGGAGGATCATGATGTGAGGGGGATAGGTGGTGGAGGAATAGGAAGAGAAGGGGTAGGTAGAGTAGGATGTTCCTAGGGGGAGAGCATTAGTTGTGTACGAGCCACCACAAGAGGATGACACAACAATGAGACTAGTGGGGGCATAAGCTTGGATAACTCTACTAGAGAGATGGTTGCACTAGGTGGAGGAGGATGTGCAAGCCTAGACAACCTATAGGGGTAGCTAGATAGGATGTAGGGGGGACATCAGGAGGTGGATGGAGCGGTGAAAGTAGAGAGGGATAAATTACAGGGAGAGGTGGAGAGGATGTAGGGGTTGTTGGATGATATGATAGAGTAGTAGGATACAATGTAGGAACTAGTGGACTAGGTAAAGGGGATTATGAAGACACTAGTATCTGAGCTTGATGATGCACTTGCATGGGTAGAGCGAGAAGAGGGAGATATAGCTAGCATGTGGTTAGCTTAGGATGCCTGGGAGCAAGATAGGAGTAGATTGCAGGTGGATTGAGATCGCTATACGAGAGAGAAAAATGTGGCACACACCTTAAGGTCCCACATAGAGGATGTGGCATTTTCCTTGAGAGAGGTCGGGTATTACCAGGGCCTATACTATGTAGTAGTACCTGATGTGACATAGAGAGCTCCATCATACTCACAAGTAATGAGCAGGAGTCGAGCACCATCTAGGTTAGGGGAGAGGCCAAGATATTTGGGTAGATCAAGAGCATCCAGCGGGCCTATGGGGCCACCTAGGGGAGGAGGAGTAGGAGGAGAAGGTGGAGAGGTACCAAGGTCACCACAAAATTCCTATACAGGGAGTAGACATGAGGATAGAGGATGGACACAAGGATCCATTTTTTGATAGGTGTACAAATGGTGGCGATGTATATACAACAAAGACCATGTACAATTTTTTATGATAGATGATACAGTGATTATCCTCATTTATACTAATTAACGACACATGATGTGTCCTTTGTACTGATTTATCTATACATGGACATCTGTATTATTTGATGGACATTATTATTCTATATATGAGATGGATGGTGATTGTTGTGGATCATGTGATGTTTATAGCATGTGTGTTTATGTTTATGATGGATATATGCATAATGGATGTATGATTGTGATTATGACATGTGATTTGATTTATATGTATGCATTTTATGAACATGATGGGTGTGACTAACTATTTGTGGTGTAGGATGTGATGCATTATGTTTATGATTATGATGTTGATGTGATACTAATGATTTGTGATGTAAGATGTGAGGAAACAAACATGTATTGTGTATGATATATGTATATATATATATATGGGACTAATGTGTATGATGTAGGATATGTGTATGAGATTTTTATGTACTGCATGGATGTCATGAATACTTATTATGGAATATGAAAAATGTATAATGAAATGAAAATGGATATATATGATGAAATGAAAATGAGATAAATATAACTAATAAACCTAATTCAATAAATGAACCTAATGCAATGAATGAATCTAATGCAAGGAAGTAATCTAATGCAATGAATGAATCTAATGCAATGAACGAACTTAATGAAATGAGAGTGTAAGATGACTAAGATGCATAGAATAATAAATTGATCCAAAACAAACTAAATGATTATGGTAATTAAATGAAATAGATTAAGATGCTTAGAATAATAAAAATATATTATCCTAAACAACTTAAATAATCATGATAATGAAAATTGAACTGGATTAAGATTCTTAGAATAACAGTTTATATTATCCTAAACAACTTAAATGATTATGATAATGGCATGAAAAATGAAATAGATTAAGATGCTTAGAATAACAAATCTATGTTATCCTAAACAACTTAAATGATGATGATAATGGAATGCAAAATGAAATGGTTTTGGATTCTTAGAATAACAAATCTATATTATCCTAAACAACTTAAATGATTATGATTAATGACATACAAAATGAAATGGATTAAGATGCTTAGAATAAAAAATCTATATTATTCTAAACAACTTAAATGATTATGATAATGGCATGCAAAATGAAATGGATTAAGATGCTTAGAATAAAAATCTATATTATCCTAAACAACCTAAATGATTATAAAAGTGAAAAATGAAATGGAATGGTCAATGAAAAATTATAATGAAATGGATAATACAAAATGATAAAGAAATGAATGGCAGATGTAGTAAAACTTTCAAGAACTAAATCGATTTGATAGGAAGAATAGGTGGGGGATATCATTTGCACAACCAAAGATCAATAATTATAGGATAGGGGAATGGACAAGGGATAAATGGTAAAATGGTAAATGCAAATGGATTATGATCAAAATCATGCAATCTAATGTTATGTTGTCAGATAAAGAGAACTGAATTTTGATATAGCACAAGATACCATGTATCGGGGTATGAAGAACCAAGGCAATGTAGTATCATATGCAGAGGACTGACACAAAAAACAAGGAGGTTAATCCAACATCTCAAATTCGCGGGGGCTTTGGTAGGGTTGATGCTGGAAAATTAGAAACACAAAGGATGCCCTAGTGTAACACAAGACCACAAGGATCTTGGAAGTTACTATGCAGGACAACTAGGAAAACATGATGACACAGAAAACCAAGATATGCAGCTATAGTTACCAATCAAAGTGCAACATGATATGATGGATTATGGTGACTTTGAGTAAGTATAGTAGGAAGCTCAAAAGATAAAAAAAAATGCAGAAGAACTAAGAGATCATAATAAATTTAGAATATCCTTTGTCATGAGAACGCTAGGTGGATGGGATTGATGTGGTCTGATGTGAGGAACAATATATCCTATTAAGACCAAGGGTGGATGGGGTAGATTATAAGATCAAAAAGATGCGAGGTAGTTCAAATAAATTGGTACTTCTAGGGACCAATGGATTTTTCTTATAGGAACTAGCTTGATAGGGACTCTTGGCAATACGACAAAGAAAAAGACACACCCTAAAGGACAAACCTAAGCCTCAAGGGCTCATCGATGATGGCCTTGTCTACGTGAAAGTGTAGAGACAACGTAGCTTGATAACAAAACACACACGATAGACAAAGAGACGAAAGGGCGATGACCATGATAGACCCAAATGGATGGACTAAAGCCTTGGGGGATCATCTAAGATGGCCTTACCTATGTGAAAGCACAGAGGAATTATAGTTTGATAAAAAGATAGACAATGGGTGAAAGATGATGTAGGACCTAATGATAAAAATATATAATGGTGGATCCTAGAGGGTGACACAAGACTGACCAAAAGGACACTAGATACACATGATGAGGACTATCAAAAGCCCAATTGATACAAGGATAAAGGATTAGGATACTAATTAATATTTTGTAGACCCATACCAAAATAGGTGGATAAAGCTCAGGAATAGGGATAGAAAATCGAATCCATCTAATGCTCAATCAAAATATACCATGTGATGGGTAATGGGAGATGGATGAATAAAGTACATGACATGGATTATGAGGATATGAGTCATGGGATACTTTAGGATGACGTATAAGCATATAGAAAGATGAGATGCAAGGTAGATAATGATTAAGCCCACTAGGAATGGCACTTGTTTCTAGGCTTTCACCAAGCACACTTATCCAAGGAATAACCAAGGGTGGTTTTCACCATAGGATGATTTATTTCTCTTTACTATTGAAAATATTTTCTAGGTGGGGTACCAAACTAACTTAGGTATGGAATTGCTTCACGTGCATAATGTTAATGGGTTCTTCCAAGGCTTCTCCCTTGGTTGTAGCAAGTTGATATTCCCTAGAACCATACTTAGCTGTGATGACATAGGGACCCAACCAATTAGCTTCAAATTTTCTTTTCTCTTCTTGGTCTTGCTAAGTACACTAATTTTCTTTAAGCGCTAGATCCCCAACCTGAAACTAGAAAGGACAAACTTTCTTGTTGTAGCTTCTTTTAAGCTGATACTAATAATCTTGGAGGTGATTGTAGGCATTAAGACATTATTCATCAAGAAGCTCTAACTAACTCAAGTGGGCCACCCAATGCTCATCACCAATCAAGTTCTTCAAAGAGATACGAAGTGAAGGGAGTTCAACCTCAATCAACAAGATAGTGTAGGTGCCATAGACAAGTGAATATGGTGTAGCATTAGTGGGGGTACAAATGGAAGTGCGATAGGGCCCAAAGGGTGGGATTAAGATGGATATTCCAATCTCGACCAATATTATTGACAACCTCTTTTATTATTTTGACCAATTTTTTATTGGTTACTAAAGCTTGGCCATTACCTTGTGGGTAATAGGGTGTTGACCAATGATGTTGGATGTGAAATGTTTCATGCAAATGTATCATAGACTAGTTTTTGAATGGCTTTTCATTGTTGGTGATGATGGTGGAGGGAATACCATATCTATAGATAATATGGTATAGGATGAATTTAGATATTTGAGTTCCATTGATAAGGGAGAGTGGAATTGCTTCCACCCATTTGGTGAAGTATTCAGTAGCGGTGATGATGAAGGTATGGCCATTAGATGAGGGAGGGTATATCTTGTCAATTAGGTCTAAACCCCATTGTGAAAAAGGCCATGGTGAGGAGATTGGTTGTAGATCTTGTGCAAGAGCATGTATTAATTATGCATGTTGTTGACATGGCACACAATTCTTGAAAAACTCACAGGCATCATGTTCCATAGTCGACCAATAATATTTGATCCTAAGAAGCTTCTTTGACAAGGCCATTCCATTAATACACACTCCAAAAACACCACTATGTACCTATTATCACCTGAAGTTGCACCCCTGTTGAACCTGATGTTCAACACCTCAGTGTAACATGGGAAGACCTGTAAAGCTGTGGGTCACTTATAGACAAAGGTCAACCTCTGGAGAAGTCCAGCTTCCTTGTTGGGTCAACACCTAAAACTACTGATTCTTTGAAGGGAAAGGAAGAAGGAATGCATAAAATAAAACTAACGCTAAGGTGATACACCGACTGATAAGAACAATGAGATACTCGAGTTACACTTGATTACTGATGATGGATATGGGATTGTACAACAAGATTCTGTAGATTATGCATACAAACAGGTTCAACATGCACACACTTTCAAGAAGGAAAAATAGACTTTCACAAATTAAAAGCTCATGTCCAATTGAGTAAACACAGTTTATAACCTACATGATACCAATTTTGCAAAGAAAGGCATGCTAACATGAAACAAAGCTATAAGGAAAAGAAAGATTTTACTAAGTAGCTTGATGAATCACTTAAAAATGCACAATACTTCACAAGAACCAGAAGGAAAAAAATGAACCATCAATGGTAATCAGGGTAAATTTTATATAACATGTTCCAAAATGAGTTACAAAATTTTTCTAATCCGAGAGAGGACTGTAGAAGTCACAGACTTTAGAAAAGCATCAGGAGAACTCCATAACTCCTTTACAAGAAGGCAAAAAAGCCTTATATACAAAAGTGTGTCGACCCCTCTGGGCTTACCAAAATATCTGCCTTAGATCTTTTTCTGAAATTAATGCTGCATTTTGCGTGTCCTTGTTGCCTATGTCAGTGAAGGAGTCGCCTCCATATCCTTTGCAGCTACCGCATTCATTTTTGATCCTCGTGTCCACCTTTGAATCCCCTGTCGAGTTTCTTTGAATGCCTCAGAGCTGATCCATGTCGATTTCACTCTGTTGATCCTCCTGGCACCTAGTTCTACTGCCACGGCTCTCCTTTAGCTCCCTCAGATTGGTCGACGGATGCCACATAGATTCTTCAGGTGGTCAAAATCTCCTCCTGTAGAATCGCATGTTGGTGAGACACTAATCGTGTCTCCCCAATGTGATTAAATCCTCCTGCAACCATCGACATAACATGTAACTGTCGATGAGAGTTATTATTGAGCTTCAAAAGTCATACTGATATCACCTTTACTTTGCTCAGAATATCGGCAAGACATATCGCTTTCGACAAGATGTTACAATGAGCCCCTTAGAGTCATTTTGACATCACCACTTTATTGGAAAATCCATCACTATCGGCCAGAGATTACATGTTCGGGAAGACCCTATATCGAGCCCCTCCTCTCTCGGTGAGCACATCCAATGCGGCAAGACATTGCTCCGACGGCTGGAAGTTACGCTAATGTCATATATGTCGGGGAGACCTTCTGCATTCAGTGAGACCTTATGGCAAAGCTCAACCACTTCCCCAGGCTCAAACATCCCTTTAGTGAGACACTAAGCCCTTGGCAAGATGTTATGTCGATATCAATTTCTTTCGATGGGGCCTTTGCTAGTCGCCGAGACATCTTGGTGACTTGACCTTCCTTTTGGTGAACTGGGATCCCGTTGAGGTGACTCTCATATGTCGGCGAGACTTTTCGTTATCGATGAGACCTCCTACCGAACTCACTTCCTTTCGATGATGCTGCTCAATTTCCCTATCGGGGAGACCTCTCTATATCGGCAAGATCTTTTTATGAAGACACCTTGCCTTGGTGAAGGTTCATTTTAGTTGGGAAGACTCATCTTTATCACTAAGACATCTCAATGAACTCAACTTTCTTTTGTCAAGTGCAACCTTTCGACAAGACCCCATGCCGAACTCTCATCCTGTCGGTGAGACATCCTCTGGCAGGCTAGACCTCATCCCAATGGCGAGATGTCATGCCGCATACGATCCCTCGGTGAGGCCCCTTTATTTTCTTCAGTGTGACCTTCATCCTTCGGCAAGACGTTATAGCGAAGCTCACTTCCTTTGCCGAGGCCGCCTCATTTTGGTGAGACCTTACCCCATCAGTAAGACCTCCTAGCAAACCCCCCATACATACATTAAAGGCATCCTGCTTCGGTGAGACATAATTGTATTGGCAAGACATTTGGCCGACGACAACTGCTTCATCGAGACCTCTTGTCAAAAGAAAACCGTCTCCCCGAGAGCTCCCCGATGAACAATTGTCGGCATGATTCCTTTCGAGTGAAGACATGTATGAAGACTCTTGGTGACCCAAAAGTCTTGGCGACTGGTGTATTCAAACAGATAACACATTGCCAATCGGCAAGACAGCAGGAGGGTCTTGCTGACTTTCTTCTCTGATAAGTTTTGTGCCAAAACTGATGGAGGCATGCTTTTCAACTGAGCTCCTTGTGAAATGTCATCAAATGCATGACCTAACCCTCGATGCAAATGTCCCATTTGGCCCTTATGAACATTTGAAACATAATTTATCCTGCTTGATTGAGCCTGTAGACAAAAATTGGGTAACATTTCTTGCGACCTTTGCTTGATGTTTGCCTGCTAAACACAGAAAACCAGTAGCCTAGGCCTATCCATTGGGCATGAAGTCATTGGGACAACTCATAAACAGATCAAGAGCAACTTTGTACATGGTTGTAACTCATCTCGAGACTCACTAGAACACTTGGAAACTTATTGAAAACAAGAAAAACTAAAATAAAACTATTTACTGTGCTGGAACAACACTTAGGGAATAAAAACTACATCTAAACCTATCCTACACTAACCAGTGAGAAATTGATCAAAAAAAACCGTTGACAGGTTGGGTAAGATAACTGCCCTTTCTAACAAATTTACAATGTTTACTATGCTAGAGAACAACTAAAGAGAAATAAAGCATGCATGACAATTCAACAGATGGTTGCAAGATCTCTTGGAGAAGATAATCAAGCTTACTAACCTTTTCATACAGAATGTAAACATTCTCGTTATGAGGTGGAAAGGTAACTTGAGTGCGCTCCTCCTGAGCAGTACCCTCATGCTTGGGTGTAAGCAAGGTATCAATTCCTTTGTTGGTCTCCATTTTGGCTAGATGCCTGATAGGGTAGCCTCTAGTAAGGGAAAAACTTGCACTTTCCTTGCTGATCTTTTGCTCATGAGCTGTCATTCTATCACCTTGCTGGCTAGAAAGGTATAACCCCTGAGGCTGAGTTGATGGAAGAGTAGTAGCCTCCTCAATATGCTCATGCTTTCCAAAATGAACATTCACTCCTTTAATGAATAATGAGATGGCTTCCTCCAACACACTTTCAATCAATTCATCAACCTCAAGCTCCTTTATAGACCAAAATGGAAGCTGCTCATAATTCTCATCATCATTGGAAGAGTTACATTATGATTCAGGCTTGTATTTTTCAACACGAGAAGACAACAATTCAAGTGGTGATAAGGTCTCAAGCTCTTCTATACAATGGAATGGAAGCTCCTCCAACCAGTTATGATCTTGTAAATCAAGACCATGAGGCTTCTCCTGCTGCTTCAGCATTTGTTCAAGTTGTTGCTCTAGATCATCATGACTATCAGCCTTTTTTGACTCTTTTCCATCTAATGTTGAACAAAACTGTTCGATAATACATGTGCACAACTCTTCAAAAAGCTCAACATTGGCTTCCTCACCCAGAACATGCTCAAAAACATCAAAATTCTCACCTTGGAGGATAGAATCAGGCTCAATTTCAGGCTTTTCCTCCTGAATTAAGGCTCCATTTTCTTGCTGATTATCATCTATCAACAACCCACCCATGCTTTCTTGCTGTTTAATCATTTGCTGCTATTGTTTTCTATATTCCTCCATAGCTAGCTGTAGGAAATCAATATTTTTAGTCTCCTCCGAGTTGAGTGAGCTGTACTAGTTAAAAATCTGCCCTTCTTTTACTTCCTGGATGCTAGAGCATGATTTAATTTGCATGATAGGCAAAGGAAACTCACAAGGTGATTGAGATGGGACTTTCCAATTTGGAATCCTGAGGGTAGAAGACTTATTGATAGGCTTACTAAATATCTTGGAAGGCTTCTCTTGTTTAAAGCTAGGAAACCTATCTCTGGAAGCATCCTCTTTCACCGGATGATTCAACATTACAGGAGGAGGTGAGCTGAAACTAGGAATGGAAAGGGCTGCCTATGTTTCATACCTTTGAGCTTGATAATCTAAATAAGCCTGACTACCTTGTACCTGAACAGATAAGAATTTCATTTGCTCCTCTTTGGCTGCTATCTCTCTCTCAAGATCTTCTTCAACCTGATATCCCAACTCCTGCTAGTGTGAAACAAGTTTTTTCTATTTCTTGACATCGACCAACATGCCATACATGTAGGAGAACACCTTACTGACATCATTAATCTACATATTTTCAAACCTCTGGCTCAAAGCCCACAACACATGATCAAACTGCTGGAGCAGGTCCGTTATAGCTTGGTAAGGATGCTTTAGAGGTTGATTATGTAAATAATCATGCTGGTTAGCATTGAAAACCTCCTCCTGGGGTTGATTTTGATTATATAATGGCTGACATAAAAGGTTGACTAGGAGTGGGAGATTGGAAAACATGATGAAAATACTGGTAATCTGCTGATATCGAGTCATTTGACATAAAAACAACAGGCTGTTCTATATAGTATGGCTGAGGGGAGGACATATACACATGACTCTCATGGAATGGAGGTGGCAAGTCACTATATTGCTGATAACTAATCATTGTAGAGATAAGACATGAGGAATAACAAGCCTAAAGATCAAACCTTATTAATTGCAGACACCTGGGTTGTTGGAACTAGTTGTTATGAAGTTGGAGTCACCATGATATGCTGATATTTTACCTCTGAAAGGCCTAAAATTTACAATATCAAAAACCAGTAGTAGACATATAATTTCCAAACTGTCTATTCGAAAGTCCCACCGGGCGTGCCAAAAATTGTTATCACCTTAAGTTGCACCCCTGTTGAACTTGATGTTCAACACCTCAGTGTAACATGGGAAGACCTCTAAAGCTGTGGGTCACTTATAGACAGAGGTCAACCTTCAAAGAAGGCCGACTTCCTTATTGGGTCATCACCTAAAACTACTGATTCTTTGAAGGGAAAGGGAGAAGGAATGCATAAAATAAAACTAATGCTAAGGTGATACACCAACTAATAAGAACAATGAGATACTCAAGTTACACTTGAGTACTGATGATGGATATGGGACTACATAACAAGATTCAGTGGATTATGCATACAAACAGGTTCGACATGCACACACTTTCAAGAAGGAAAAACAGACTTTCACAAATTAAAAGCTCATGTGCAATTGAGTAAACATAGTTTATAACCTACATGATACCACCTTTGCAAAGAAAGCCATGCTAACATGAAACAAAGCTATAAGGAAAAGAAAGATTTCACTAAGTAGTTTGATGAATCACTTAAAAATGCACAATACTTCACAAGAACCAGAAGGCAAAAAATGAACCATCAATGGTAATCAAGGTAAATTTTATATAACATGTTCCAAAATGAGTTACAAAATTTTTCTAATTCGAGAGAGGACTGTAGAAGTCACAAAATTTAGAAAAGCATCAGGAGAACTCCAAAACTCCTTTACAAGAAGGCAAAAAATCCTTATATACAAAAGTGTGTCGGCCCCTCTGGGCTTAGAAAAATATTTTCCTTAGATCTTTTTCTGAAATTAATGTTGCATTCTGTTTGTCCTTGTTGCCTATGTCGATGAAGGAGTCGCCTCCAAATCCTTTGCAGCTACCGCATTCATTTCTGATCCTCGTGTCTATAAGGAAAAGTAGATGCGGAAAACAATTTTCCTAACGTCAACACCTCAGGAAAGAATGTAGATACACTTTAAAATTTACAATTACAGTCCAATTATGATGCACTATGAAATAGACAACAAAAATAGAGTATTTGACAATCACACATGAACACCAGATATTCGTGGGAAAACCCTTACGAGAGAAAAACCCGCCACACCAAGAGAAACCACTTTGTATTACAGTAATGAAATTACATACAACTTCCAGACTTATATTTCTAGTGTCATTATACAACAGCATTCACCATTAACCAAATTGCATAGGAACCTTTTCTGATTACAGTCTTTATAGAATCGAATCCACACTGATACAGTTTGAACTCTTCACTCTCTACTGTTGATCGAACCAACCTCACTACAATTTGAAATCACAGAGTATATCTCTGTTGTTCCATTTTCTTTGAGCTTCCTCACAGAACCGTCACAACGAATAGACTCCCAACGGTTCCACTTTCGACTCCTCTGATTCATCCACAAGACTCCACATAAGATGGTCAACCAGTCAACAGAATTCATATTGTATTGGCATCTCAGTGAGACACTAACAGTGTCTTGCCGATGCCACATATACTTCATACCGATGTTGCCAAGAGTCATCGTAGTCTCCAGGATGTTCTATCGAGCTTCAAGAGATACACTGAGTCATCACGCAGTCGCCCTGACCTATCACTTTCGCTAGGAGATCATAGCGAGACATCAAAGGTTACAACAAAGTCATATAGACATGAGTATTTCATTTGGCAAGAGTGTCGAGCTTCGGCGAGACTTCATATCAATGTCACAAGTCACTCCGAAGAGTAGTCGGCAAGACAAGAGCTTATCGCTGAGACATTTCCCCATGATCATTAAGTTACCCCAAAGATTCTTCAACATTGGCGAGACTCATCAGAGTCGCTAGGAATTCTTATCGAAAACCCAGTGTTCCACCAATGACCACCATTCGACAAGAGTTACACTGAAGACTAACACTTGAGTTTTCGTCGCTGAGACATATTTACTTCGGTAGGACATCTTACCAATGGCACTTCCTTCGGCCAAGTCTCCCTGATGAAACAAACCAAACACTATCGGCGTAACATTTGCTTTCCTGGTGACTTCTCACCGAGCCAACATGATTTACCCTGAGGACCACAGAGTAAATGTGGTCGGGAAGACATTAACACTTCATTGAGACATCTTAGAGAGAACCTTTAGCTTCACTGAAGACCATAGTCACCAAGAGTCTTGCTGATACATGATTGAGTGGCCTTTCGGCCAGAGGTCTCTCGAGCGCTATAAGGTCATAACGAATACTCCTTGTCACAACAATAGACTCCACAGTAACCATTCGGCAAGACTCCTGCAAGGTCACAGTGACCTATGCAAACCATCATGATACACACTACTTGTCGGCTAGACATTGTAGCTGTCACACCAACTTGGCTCTAATGGAGGTTTTAGCCTGTATAGTTTGAGGTACATATTTCCAATAGTGTCCACCTTTGAATCCCCTGTCGAGTTGCTTTGAATTCCTTAGAGCTGATCCACGTCGATTTCACTCTGTTGATCCTCCTAGCACCTAGTTCCACTACCATGACTCTCCTTTAGCTCCCTCAGATTGGTTGACGGATGCCACAGATTCTTCGAGCAGTCAAAAGCTCCTCCTATAGAATCACATGTTGGGGAGACACTAATCGTGTCTCCTTGATGTGATTAAATCCTCCTACAACCATCGACATAAAATGGAATTGTCGATGAGAGTTCTTATCGAGCTTCAAAAGTCATATTGATATCACCTTTACTTCGCTCAGAATATCGGCAAGACATATCACTTTCAGCAAGATGTTACAATGAGCCCCTTGGAGTCATAACGACATCACCACTTTATTGGAAAATCCATCACTGTCGGCCATAGATTACATGTTCGAGAAGACCCTATATCAAGCCCCTCCTCTCTCGGTGAGCACATCCATGTCGACAAGACATTGCTCCGACAGTTGGAAGTTACGCCAATGTCATATATGTCAAGGAGACCTTCTGCATTTAGTGAGACCTTATGGCAAAGCTCAACCACTTCCCCAGGCTCAAACATCCCTTCGGTGAGACACTAAGCCCTCAACAAGACATTATGCCGATATCAATTTCTCTCAGCGGGGCTTTTGCCAGTCGCCAAGACATCTTGGCGACTTGACCTTCCTTTTGGCGAACTAGGATCCCATTGGGGTGACTCTCATATGTCAGCGGGACTTTTTGTTATCGATGAGACCTCTTGCCGAACTCACTTCCTTTCGGTGGCACTGATCAATTTCCCTGTCGAGGAGACCTCTCTATATCGGAAAGATCTTTTGCCGAAGACACCTTGCCTTAGCGAAGGTTCATTTTAGTCGGGAAGACTCATCTTTATCGCCGAGACATCTCAACGAACTCAACTTTCTTTTTCCAAGTGCAACCTTTCGGCAAGACCCCATGCCGAACTCTCATCCTATCACCGAGACATCCTCCTACCGACCAGACCTCATCCCGATGGCGATATGTCATGCCACATACAATCCCTTGGCTAGGCCCCTTTATTTTCTTCGGTGTGACCTTCATCCTTCAGCAAGACATTATAGTGAAGCTTGCTTCCTTTGTCGATGCCGCCTCATTTCGGCGAGACCTTACCCCATCGGTAAGACCTCCTAGTGAACCCCCCACACATACACCAAAGGCATCCTACTTCAGTGAGACATCACCGGATCAGCGAGACATTTGGCCAATGACATCTGCTTGACTGAGACCTCCTGTCGAAAGCAAACCATCTCCCTGAGAGCTCCCCGATGAACAACTGTCGGCATGACCCCTTTCGAGCGAAGACATGTATGAAGACTCTTGGCGACCCGAAAGTCTTGGCGACTAGTGTATTCAAATAGATAACACACTACCAGTTGGCAAGACAGCAGGAGGGTCTCACCGACTTTCTTCTCTTATAAGTTTTGTGCCAAAACTAATGGAGGCATGCTTTTCAACTGAGCTCCTTGCAAAATTTCATCAGATGCATGACCTAACCCTTGATGCAAATGTCCCATTTGGCCCTTATGAACATCTGAAACATAATTTATCCTACCTGATTGAGCCCGTAGGCAAAAAATGGGTAACAGTACCTCTTATAATGCTAATTTAGATTTTGAATCATTTACACCGAAGAAGAGTATCATCATACCCTCTATGATAAAGGTGTCTCCTAGGATAGTGTAATGAGTAGTGTATTTGATGAAGGATTTATGTTGGTTATGGGTTAAATCGGATGGGAGGATATTGTCATAAAGGTATGTGTAAATTTCATGATACCAGGGGGATTGGGGACCAACAATTTCACACACCATCTCATTTTTCAAAATTTCATAGGCTAGGACTAACAGTTTCTCAACTAAAAACTCACAATCGGTGTGATCATGAGGCATGCCTATAAGAGACCCAATTGTAGCCATGGCATCAAAAACCTTATTTTTTAATCTAGGTACTTTCCCAAACCAGATATGATTGAATAATTTCTTGAATTCATCTACCATGCATTTATAGGGGAGAATCTTGTCATCTTTCGTATGAAATTCATTATTAACCTATTTGATTATGAGTTGAGAATCCCCATAAACATGTAGATGAATGATGTTTCATTGGACCATGATTCTTATACCAGTGATTAAAGCTTCATATTCTATGATATTATTCATGCATGGGAATGCCAATTAAATGAATTGGGAATAAAATCCCCTTGAGGGGTGTCAAAGAGGACCCCTGCACCAGCTCCATTTTGTGTAAGCTCCATGTGTCTTCTTCTGAAATGGTAAGCACTGGATCATTAATAAATTCAACAACCAATGGATACACATCAATTAAAGGATCATAAACTAACTAATCAAAAATAATATGTCCCTTGATTTCCTTCCTATCCATATACTTTATGTCAAATTCACTTAGCAACATAACCCACTTAGCCATTCTACCCATCAATGATGTTCTAGACAAAAAATACTTGAATGGATCCACTTTTGATATGAGCTTGATTGAGTGAATAAGCATGTAATGACATAGATTTTGGGAGCTAAAGATAACCGCAAGACAAGCTTTTTCCATTGGCGTATAGCTAAGCTTTTGGGAGTTGAAGACAACCACAAGACAAGATTTTTTCATGGGGGTATAGTTGAGCTCATACCCAACTAATGTGTGGCTAATGTAATAGATGGACCTTTCTTTCCCATTCTCATCATGTGCCAAAAGTGCCCCTAGTGCAATAGGTGTAGTGAAAATATACAACAACAATGGTTTTCTTGTAATGGGAGGCATCAAAATGGGTGGATTGGACATATATTCCTTAATCTTGTCAAATCCCTATTGGAATTCTAAGTTCCATCTAAAGACTATGTCCTCTCGAAGGAGATGAGTGAATGGTTGGAATTTGTCTATGAGTTGAGCTATGAAACATCTGAGTGACTCTAGTTTTCCTTGTAGACTTCTCAATTGTTTTATATTTTTTGGAGGAGGAATTTCTAGAATAGCCTTAACCTTTGTTGGATCAACTTTGATGCCACATCTAGATACAATCAAGCCTAACAATTTACCTGATGTGGCACCAAATATGCACTTCTTGGGATTTAGTCTTAGCTTATACTATTCCAATTTGTCAAATATCTATTTCAAGATCTTGGTATGGTCTTCTCTAGTCTTTGACTTGCCTAACAAGTCATCCATTATGATATGAATGAGATTGTGAAAGATAAGGTCATCATGGCATGTTGATAGGTAGCTCTTTCATTTTTCAAACCAAAGGGAATGACATTGTAGTAGAAGGTTCCCCAAGGAGTGGTAAAACTTGTTTTATGTCAATCTTCAATTGTAATTATGATTTGATTATAGCCAAAAAATCCATCCATGAGAGATAGCATAGCATGACCCACTATAACATCAACAAGCATTTCAATATTATGTAACGAGAAATCATCCTTGTGAATAGTCAATTGGCCTTATAAATCCATCTGCCAATAGTTTCTCTAGCTCAACTTTACCAAGTAGGGCCACCTGAGGATGCATCTTATGGAGCTTTTGTTTGATGTTTTCCCCATCGAGATGCATATCTAAATATGAACATATAAATGGTGCACAACAAGTGTAGGGTCCAATCCAGGAATATAAAAATAAGCCCAAGAAAAATTAATGATACCTTCTTGAAAAAGCTTGGAAATTATAGGATACTCATCTTCAATCAAAGATTTGGCTACATATGTGATTTTTGGTTTAGTCTTTGTACCCAAATTTATCTCTCTTGTTTCCTCGATTAGGATAGAAGACCTCTTGAATCATTAGGTACTCATAAGGGGCAGATGAACATCCCCATATTTTGATGCCTCGGGGAGGTTTTCATTAGAATATACACCCTTTCCTTTTTCTTTTAATGGATCTAAAAGTGCCTTAGGAAGGTTTTTACTTGAAGATCCTTTATTATTTCTTTATTTCCTACTTTTTTGGTTAGGATGCTCATCCTCCCCAAAGTAGGTACCACAATCTTCCTCTAGTCTCATGAAATGTACATACACCTCTTCAGAAGGGAGAACGTTGATAGGTGCAGTACCTCATTGGTCTTAATACATTAGCTCAAGGTGGTGGAGGGAAAGGCTTATAGTAAAGATGGAGGTTGATTCAAATAAAGAGGAGACACCCAAGTCATCATAAGAGAGAATGATAGTTTCTTCCTCTAAAATGTCTTCAAGGATTTTGGTTTCCTCATTAACATTATTTGACGTACTAGGTGATTATGCAAATTTCTTTTGCTTTTGATCATAGCCAATGCCTAGGTGTCTTGGACGTGTTGGTGTATCAATTGTCTTGCACATTCCTTTCTCATTTACACCTAATCCTCCTTCCTAATAATTAAATTTCTACACCAATTTATGAGCATGTGCATAAACCTCTTGGAAATACTCTAGGAGAGGAAGTGTGGGATCAGGTTCTTCTTTGTATACCCATTGGCTAATTTCATCATCAAGCTGGTTCTATAAGGTTCCTGTGGATTGGAAAGTAGTAGAACCCACATTCTTAGAGCTTATAGTCTTGGTGGTGAGTTCTTAATGTTGTGGAGATTCATAAAGTTGGCCATAAGTTCATGGAGAAGGAGGCATTGTGCCTACATTAAGCATGGTACACATCTCATATTCCCCACACCCCTTGTCAATGATCTTGACCTTTGCAATGGAGGATTCAAGTGCAAAAAATGGACTGATGATGAAAGGATGGTATTGGGATCGATAAAGGATGAAGATGAAGTACTATTGGAAAGTCTAATTTCAACTCTAGGACAATGTTGAGAATGAGGGAATGAAGCCTCAAGAGCATGAAAGTAATCAAAAGGGTGAGGATTGGCTTGAATGGTAACCATAATACCATTGTGTAGGAACATAAGGCATTAATGGTATGTGGATGGGACGACCTACATAGAATGCAACCATGGACAACCTAAGAGGAGATTGTATGGTAGGCCAAGATCAAGAACATGACAAATTGTGTATTGTATGGCTGGTACAACTTGAATAGGAAGGAAAATGGTGCCCTCTGAATCTCTTTCTACATTTTCATAAGACTTTATGGTGATCACTTGATTGTCTAAGTCAATAAGAGTGTACCCCACCTATTTAATGAAATTTAATGTACATAAGTTGAGGGCACAACCATTATATACCAAGACTCATTTATCCTTATGCCTAGCAATGAGGACCTTTATATGGAGAGCACAATTATGAGCAGGATCAATAGGAGCCTTATCATTTTGACTAAATCGCAACTGATAAGTAGATGACAAGTGTCCTACAAGTACTTGAAATTGTGTAGGATCTATATCATTGGGTACATGGGTGCCCTGCAAAGCTTTGGTTAATATTTCTTGATGTATGGGGGGAGAATTTAATAAATCTAGGATGTATATTTGTGCTAGAGTCTTTCCTAGATGATCAAGGGTATTGTATTGTTGGATTATAGGAGGCGATTGGGATGATGTGGATGGGCCCAAAATTGATATGTGGGTTCTATGAGTGGTAACAAAATATTGAGGATCTTTTCCTTTTACATGGATCATGGAAACACGTGGCTCTACTTGTGTGATACAACCAACTATATTGTTGTAATTAAAAGGATCCTTATTATAACTTATATTGTTAGTGCTATTGTTTTGGGCATTGTTATGGATCCAATATTTGTGTTGGATGAGCTAGGACCTTGATTATGTTTAGGGAAATTATTTTGGGATATTTGCATCCGAGCATTAGATGAGGTAGATTGGTTTCCTAACTCAAAAAAACTTCCTTTATTTGGAGTGGATTTGAGTACTCTTTCAAATACTCTAGGAAAGAAAGAACCTATACGCTCTAGTTTGTGTTTCCTAAGGGCCTTCCTTCTAGTCCTAGTGTTGTTGATGGTCAAATTGACACATGCAACATAGGCATGGTATAAGTCACCTTACCTCTCCTGAAAAAGGAAAATGATCATAAAATCAATCACCTTCCAAGGTCTTGGGAGTTGGCTCACAACATTGTTGTCTAGCTGAGTGGTCAAAATGGTTGTTTTGATCAATGGGCTTGTTGGTTTTGATTCAAACTGTGTGAATATGTTTATCCCTAAATTAGACCTAATCCTAACTAGGGAAGGTTTAAATAAAATCCAAAAGATAGATCAAATAATTAAAAAAACACAAATATTTTAATTATTATTAAACCAATTTATATGTTATTAGAGAGATATTTGATAAAAGTACAAATATATAAATCTAAGATACATAATATAATTTATCCATAGTGCTAAATTGCAAGATTTTTACTCAAAGTTCATGACAACATTTATTCATTTCAATTACCATGTTCATGTCCAAGTCAAAATGAAATTTCAATGAAATTTTATGAAAATATCGTTTATCTCTTAGAAAATAATAAATTAGATTAACAAGAAGAATACCATTTGCATGCAGGAAGAAATATCAAATTGATAGAACTAGATCAAATTTTATTATGCTTTTGAGTCAAAAGCTTTTACAATCTTGACAAAACTCTACGGGTACATAGATCTGTCCCTTCAAAGATCAATTTCTATGAAAATACCTAACTATGCTACTAAGGGGAAAATTATAATAAATAGAAAGAAAAAGACATATTCACCACCAAAACAACATGCAAGACTCTTAGTGCACCCAACATGCAAAGTTAGATAAATTAGGACACTTTCCAAAATGAACTTTAATTTGCATGCAGAAAGGTTAAAATTTACAAAATATAACTCCAATTGTCTTTTTGTTTCAACATGGTGCCTCCTCTTTAATGGATAAAAGAATAATAAAGTGGAATATTATTTATTTGAAATTCCACTTATTCATCTATGAATATGTAGCCATTTTATTCCTCAAAATTAGCTAACACTTGTATAATCAGCTCTACATCTAGTTCATCAACCCATTCTATTATGAACTTAGTCTTTTCAAAACTATTTGATGTTCCTATTATGCATCTTTCCAATCTTTGAACATCATCCTTGACCCATCCAAGTTCTTCTTTGATATTCATCAACTTTTCAAAAATACTCTCATCTACTTCCTATGCTAGGGGTCATTTTTTCTTCTTTCTTTTTGTTACAAGTATTCTTAATAGCCTCCAAAGTGTCTATTCTATGTCTATATTGTAGTAGAATATTTGGACAAATGATGATTATAAAAATTTTAAAATTTGAAGAATTTTTATACAATTATTTGTGTAATTTGAACAAATTTAACCTATGTTCAACTATTAGCTCCATTTTAAAAGATATTATATTAATACTCTTCTTAACAAAATTGACATTCTCATTACCCAAAATGGTTTCATTCTTCAATTATTTTGATCCCAATTTATCTAATTCCCTGAAGTGTTTTAGATCTTTCACGTATTTTTCATCCTCATCTCTCATGCTATCAGTATATTTTGCAGCTCCTCTCCTAAATTGTATTCCCTTTTGTATTGTTGGTATCTAGAAATCAACAATTCTTCCATATCTCTCTTGAAATTTTCTACCCACTTGTCCAAAATTTGAGACTTCCTTTTCATCTTTGTTCAAGGATTCCACCTCCTTCTTGGTCATCAAAACTGAATCCTCAAATACACTAGCCTATTCAGTCACAGAGGAAACTAATCCCCTCATGAATGTCTTAATTTGTTCAATTTGTTCTTTTATCTCATCTTTGCTTTGTTTATCCTTGGTCATCCTAGCCTTGACTGAGTCAACAAATAGGTCCAAACAAGTCATCTGACTCTTCCTTGTCTACTTTCTAAGGTTAATTTTAGATAGCTAGTAATTTTTCTCCTATACTTCCCTATTTTCCTTGTCTACAATGGGAGTAGCAACTTTTGCAATTATTTCTCCCAATTCATTTACCTTAGTAGCATGGAGAGTCGTCAATATTTTCTTTGGTTTAGTATTGTCCACCACTACCATATTTTCTACCTCTTCTCTAAATTCATCTTTAACTATGATGGAGTTTAGGATTGAGAGTCAACCTCTTGACCACTTATCTTTCCTTTATCTTGGTTCTCAGTTAATCCTTCTTCCACTTCTTTCTTTTTTAAGAGGGGTAAATGTTTTTTATCGAAAGCTCAACATAAACACTTAATAATAACATTCCAAGAAGATTAGGTTTGAACCTTAGTGACAAGAACAACATCACCACATTTAAACCATCACAATGTACAAATACTAACAAGAATAACAAAAAAAATAAAACTCTTACATTAACAAAATAGTCATGCAAGTGAAAATGAAAAAGTGATGCTCTCATCTATTTCTCGATGGCAATGAACTATTTCACTGTAGATTTAAGATTCGACAACGATTTGGGACATGATGTACTATAATATGTGAATCTAATCTATCCATATACAACAATTAAACATAACACCAAAGAAATGCAGGCTAGAGATTAATAAGTGTATATCATTGTTTTAAATTGAGACATTTCTCTTAGCAGACAAATCTTTGCAACATAATTGATAGCTTGTCGATTATTTTTTATTCTAAACTCTAATCAAGAAAATCTACATATTTTCGAGTAAGGATTGACGATCTTTGATAAATTTTGAACATAACAAAGTTTTACATGTAACATAAATCACTCAGAAATTGCATGTAGATAAATACTATAATGATACACAATTTCCGTTACTTTTTCAATCATGACTCAACACATGAAACTCATTTATGAACATATGCTTAAAAATATTGTATAATGGACTAGAGTGGATGCTCTAAAATTATCAAATAACAAAGTGAATATATCTTATTTGACTCTATCATAGGGGGGTTGTACTAGTACCCATATTAAATAATTTTTAATATGTTGAAGACCAATGGAAAAGATAAAATTAGAGATATAGAGAAATGGTAGTGATATCAAGCCCATAAAGAGTGCTAACAAATAAATTCTAATAGATGTCAAATTGAATTTGATACATTAACATGCAACAAGAAAACACTAAACATAAACCAACCATCATCCCAGAACTTGATAGAATCAACACTATAATTGCTAGTGATTTTTGAAGATGATGGTATTGACTAGGCTTCATAAGGAATGACTAAATGATTCTAGAATAAATTCCATGATGTTAACTTGTGACCTTGAGATTAAGGGAGAAGAGCAACATATGTTGACTCTATAATAAAAAAATGAGTTGAAAATATGAAGCAAAAGGAGAAAATGGTTAAAGAATCCTCATCAATAACAATAGATGAAAAACATGGAGAGAAACTAGAATAATGATTACTTGAGAACCAAGATAAAGGATAGAAAAGTGGTCAACAAGTTGACTCTCAATCCTCAAATCCTTCATGGTTAAATATGAATTTAGAGAAGAGGTAGAAAATATTCATCCAACCTATAAGTTGGTAAGATATAGTAGTGGAGGAGGAAAATACTAAACCAAATAAAATGTCAAGGACTCTCCATGCTCCTAAGGTAAATGAATTGGGAGAAATAATTACAGAAGTTACTACTCCCATTGTAGACAAGGATGATAGAGAACAATAAGAGATAGATTACCAGTTGTCTACAATTAACCTTGGGAAGTATACAAGGAAGAGTTAGATGACATGTTTGGATCTATTTGTTGACTCCTTCAAGGCTAGGATGACCAAGGATAAACAAAGTAAAGATGATCTAAAAGAAAAAATGAATAAATAAAGGCATTCATGAGTAGATTAGTTTCCCCTATGACTGAAAAAATGAAGTCATTAATCATTCTTCTAGATTCTCTTCGTCAAATATTTTTCAACTACCTTTATCTCTTCCACTAGATTATCCTTCAAGGAATCAAATTCTATATCCATATGATCACTCTTTTTGACTCCTTCTTCACCTTGTTGTAGAGGTTTTTGTTGCTACTCCTTCTCTAGAGTGGTAGGAGAAGGATGGTATGATAAGTTAACCACCTCCACTATTGGTATCTCTATCCTAGTTTATTTTCTCAGTGTAGGCCTTGTATTATCATCTGTGGGGAGTACTTGAGCAATAGGAATTACCCCTATTCCCAACACCACTCCTGCTTTTGTACCCTTATAAGTTATTGAGGTTGTCTTGAAGGCATGGGTTACCTTTTTCATTATTTTTTTGGTGCCAAAGAATTCTTGAGTTTGTGTCTTTTCTTTTATCATTTCCTCTTGTATCTTGATGGAATTGATGAAGAGAAACCTTTTGTAGCCGATTGATTCTTCCTTTTGGTTGGGTTTATTCACCCCCAAAACTCTTAATCCTCAAATCAATCCATGCATTACTACGGTTTAGGACTTTCTCATATACATTTTCAATAGAAGGGTATTCCTTCTTAGACTAATATATTGGATCCAATTTTTTATTATCAATCTTATTTATATCATATATTGGTTCTAATTTTTTTCCATCATCAAAAAATCCTTTAGGAATTCCATCCCTTATCCCAAATTCTTTCAATTGAAATTTTTTAACCTACTATAGATTCTCTTTCTAACTTAAAAGTCATCTTGGAGGTCAACCCAAAAATATTATTGTTTTACTGGTGAAAGGGGAACATGGAAGGACTGAAAGCCTTCATTTTACCTTTTGGGTCAAAATTATCCCTAGGCACAAAGGTTTCAAATTTAGTGCATGTATCTCTTCCAAAGTATTTTTGGCAACTAAGATGGAAGGACATCCTTAAAATCCCAATTTTAAAGGGTATTTCAACCCTACTTTGTGTTTCAAGGTGTAATTCCATAACCTACGAATAAAATTTAATTAGTGTCAACTTATCATTGGAACACCTTGGCAACAAGTATGGTGCTTTATCAAAACCATATATCCCAATGTATGTAGATTTTGGAAATTGGATGAACCATTGTCCCCATTCTTTGATTAATTCCATAGCCTCCTTAGACATTTTGAATCAAATATCCCCAACAAGTTGATTAATAATTAGGTATAAGAAAGCATCAATAACCCTTTCGAAATTCTTCTCAGATTCTTTAAATTTTAATTGGGGATAAAATTCCCAAATCTTGCTTTGCTCGATGCTTCTCCTATGATTCCATTAGTTATTAATCTTGGGAAATTTCTAATTCTAGCTACTAGATATACAACATAAGAAGACATGAAGAATTATTTATTATTCCTCACTATGGTCAACTAAGAATGAATTGCATTTGACACAATTTGTCCCCAATCTATGAAGACTTATCCTTTTAGGATGACATGGATAACATGAAACATCCAAGTATCATATGTTCTTGATTCTTCTTTTCCAAAAGCTCCGCTCTATAGGGTAATGATTTATCCCACCTTTGAATTAAAATATGACCTTGTGAGATTCTATGGAATCATTGGAAAAAATTCCTTTCATTCTTGATCCATCTTTTATTGAGATGACTAAGATTACCATTTATATCACTTATACTCCCCAATTGCTCCTACTTTAGTTACTATTTTTAGTTGGTCGTAGTGAGGTAAGTCAAATGTTTCCCTGCCCATTGATGTAGATTGGTCTATTATCTCAGTTCCATAAGGATCATAGCATTTCCTATATAATGGGTTATAATGTTGAGCCATAACTAACATAAGTAATGGGAACTGCATTTCCAATGGGAAGGATTCCACATTGTTGCAGTTTGGTTGTCATTGATGTCAAAAGAGAGTTGCAGTCTAGCTATTTGGTTGCCAAAGTCTTTGAGAAATGCTCCACATTTCTTCATTGGTGATGCTTTGCTCTTGCAATTTGGATATATCTTTGTGTTGTATCAAGGCATGTGTGATCCAAGTTTTAGTCATTTGGGTTCCAAAAAGATGTTTTTGTAAGTGACAATTTGAAGATTGTGTTGATCCTGTGTTGGTGTTTTCAAAGGTGAAAATTTTGGCTTTGCATTCCTCCACATTTATAGAAATGGTTATTTGGATTAGAAGAAAAGTTTAGAGAGTTTTGTAGGTTCTATATCCAAAGTTTCATGTTAGTAATGCTTTCATAGAGAAAGTTTGAAGTGATAGAGTACAAGACTGTGATGTTCAATGAGTGGTTTCAATTTCTCTTGGCTTACACCAACCTGTTGCTACATGAAGTTGTAAAAGGGATGTATGAGAGTGTTCTTGAATATCATGTGATTTTTTTTTGCTCCATGAGGTGTTTTCTGGTTTCTCCAAAATAAGTTGTGGTCCAGAATGATTGTTTTCACTAGGTTATTCTTTTTCTTGGTTGACTAAGATATATTGGTGATGTGCACAAGTTCAAATGTGTGAGGATTTGATGGAGTGTTTGACGGTGTTGTATGGGTCATGCCAACTCATTTGGGAGAAGTGCAATTATTTCCTTATTATTCATGTGTACCGCTTGTAAATAAGGGGGATTCACTACTCACAAGTCTCTTAGTTACCAAGAGAGTCCCAGGGGACGAAGTGCCCTAAACTACCTTAGACTAACTAATGAGTTGAATAATAAGAAAGAGATTGCAAGAAGTAGATCGAAAGCATAGTTTCAGAAGTGATAATAGGTAGAAAACTTCAAGGATCAAAAGAGTAGATCACTAATATTTTTGAGATGGAAGGAGAAGTCTTCATCTAGAGGATGACAATGTGGGAGCATGATGTTAGTGTGATATGCACTGAAGTCCCGAAGGCGTGTTGGTATCTTGTATGGATAGAGCACTAAGCCTTTATACAAAATTTCAAATGATTTTCTAACTATTCTAGATCCAAGATTTTTTTAACCTATGGAATTAATGGAATAATAAAGTGCATATAAATGAAAAGGAGGGGAAATAAGTGACTCACACAATGTCTTGCACTTTGAAGCCTCTTGCAACACTCTGCATGAAAAATTTGCACACAAGGCGAACAAGGAAAAATATTGGGGCTTTCCATAGTCAAACCCTTATTTTGGTGCTCCCACCTTCATGGTTTTCCAGATAGATAGAGAGAATAATAGACAAAAAGTAAAGTATACACAAGAGTGATAAGAAAAAACCCCGCTTGGGAGAACTTGTCTCATGAAATAAAGACACAAAATGATAAAAGTAAACCCCGCTCAAGAGGGATAGCCTGAATCATGAGATAAAGACATAATAGATAATGTGCTAGAAAATAGACAAGAATCAAGAGAGTGTTACCAATAGTCCATGACTCCCTCTTGGTTTGATATACACAATGTTGAGTGCTTGCTAAAGATCCTTTGCTATTGGAGAGACTTTAATCTAACAGAGCTTTGCCATAGAAATGAGATAGAGAAGAGATGAGCAAGAAGAGTAAGTTAGAGTGAGAGAATGCTGCAAATGAGAGTGAAAAGAGAGGTTTTTTTGAACTACATGGGCAAGAAGAGTTGTTACTCTGGGAATCCTGCCATAGAGACGCATGTCACAAGTCAAGAATTCTAAGATTTCTCATTTCAACTTGTGAAAGTGTGGGGATGCTAGTGCACCGCATGGACATCCACACGCCATGCAGGCATCCAATTCATCATTTCATCATAAATGAGGTGGTAGACTACTATCACTTCATCATTGGCCCTTATGGAGTTGAAATCATAAAATTATGACCCATAAGGTTCTTGTCATAAATGTAGCTAAGCGCCATAAATGCAAGGGTCAAATGCGTAAATGTGAAATTTCCATGAGGTGCAATTTTACGACATTATATTTTACCCCCACGTTAGTGAGTTGATCTTTGGGAAAAGTATGCTGCACTAATGTAGAAAAAAAGAACATTAGAGAAAACTCAAAAATTTAAATTTTTTATAGATTTGCATGCCAAAAATGATACTGTAGAGGTTGTAGAGGTCAAGCAGGCAGGTACCGATGATTCCCCCAGCGATCAAGCTCAGTGAGAAACCACAACATTGGACGTGAAGTTTCATTCTGCAAAACTCAAATTTAGGTCAGCTCAAAAATTAGAAGCTACTAAGGTGAGAAAAGTGCTCAAGAAAAATTCAATAGTTCGAAGAAAAACACGATGAAAAGGTGAGTATATGCCCCTCCTAGTTTTCCCCCCATCTATGTGGGGTAAAAGAGGGGAAAATCACAAGACCACAATCACCAGAAAAAATGGACCCTGGGGGGCTATATATACTTGTGTGGGCCTTGAGAAGGATCATTTTCACTATTCACCATGAGCGATTTCTTGAATTTTGTGAGAGAAAAGTAAGCAAAAGCCTCATAGGTGAGAGTTTGAGGAGCCCAGGATAGAGTAGTTGCATCAAGCAATAGCACATGGAGGGGAGGTCAATCAGGTGAGTTTGAATGACCCTCCTTTGTGTATTTTATAACATGTTTTTAGTAGATTTTTCAATTTTCGTAGTGCAGGTGTCTTGACGATGCGAAGGAGTCCAACAAGCGCATTGGAATCAGCCAAGCGCACTGTCATCCAAGAAGCTCCAATGGAAGACCTTAGACAATAGCACAACATGCAAATGTTTGCATGACACAACTACATCCTAGAGGTTGTACTTACAAAATTTTTGATGTAGAAGTTAGAAATTTTTGATGTAGATAAGTTTGACTTGAATCTTTTTACAATTTTACAAGATTACCCAAATATGGGAGAGCATAGAGATGAACATGTGCTGAGGATGCTCCATGATCAGTCAGTGTGCATGTCCCTTGATGAGGAGGGGCATATATGATGGATAGGCCTATGGTGGGAATACACCATGGCCAACATTCTCTATCATGATCACATATTCGTGGAATTGATGGAGCAATGGGACTCGACCACTTCTACTTTCCACCTCCCGATGGGTGAGATGATCATCATAATAGAGGACGTCTATCGAATCATTGAACTCCCCATATGTGGATGATGGGTGGCACTAGATGAGACATGCTTGGCCCAAGAGCGATTTAAGGGCATGCAATACTATGTAAGGTGCATAGACCCTAGCAATGACACAAACCACATATACATTCACTAGTTCAAGCTCGGTCATGTGGTATTCCCTCTAGTGCAGAGGGTGATGATTGTTATGGTCACCATCTGGGTGACTATGGATGGATAGGGCTCACACCTTCATCGGGGCCTCATCCACACTATGAGGGCTAGTAGACCATTTTTGCATGGGGTCGCAACATGCTCACACACTTGTACTAGGAGCTAGACAGGTTCATGCACTATGAGTACTTGAGCCTCACCGTGTGCTCACTTTTATAGGTGTGGGTGTTCACTCACATTTCTTACACTTGACTAGTCAGGTATCCTCAGGGGATAACCCATGGTACATTGATGACACATGGTTACAAGTTAGTATGCTAGTGGAGGTACGTAGACCTCCAATTTTGGAGATTAAAGTTTGATACCTTACAGTCAGACCAGATTAGATGGTGACTATACAGAGGTATGCAATGGGTAGATGACCACTAATAGCTCCACAACATGGAGTGCAAGCGATTTTTGATCGACTGCATCGATTTGTGATTATGCCCTACTATTGGCAACGGGTTATACAACATTTCAACATTATATAGACCATTCTGCCAACTCCCCCATCATACGCGCAAGTAATTAGGAGTATAATTAGGCCAAGAAATTAACAACGTCCCACCATAGCCAATTTTTTTTGAGGGACAACGAGGAAGATGACTGAGATCAACCCCCAATGCTACCCATAGATGATGTCGAGGTGGCCGCTGACTTCAAGACTTGGTGGCTATGACATGGTCCTACTCCAATTTCCCCTGCAGATGCCCCTAGAGGTGACACTGGTGTCTAGGAGCAGGCACCACCAGCAAAAGGAGGAGATGGAGGAAGTGATGGAAAGTAGGAAGGAGAGGCAGTGACACAAAAATTGAGGTGGTAGTGGAGGCTCTCATCTCCTCAAGGTTTTTTCCCAGTTTTGGTGGCACCACCACCAACTACAATGGCAGTCATCCCTTCCATAGAAGCAACAATGGGCATAAGAGGCACAAGTCCTAATGACTCCTTACCTTGATCCACATTGGAAGGCCATAGACCCAAGTACAAGAGTCACTTATGTTATTTGTTTTTCAGTACTTCCAGTTTCATCTCATTTAAATATATGTATATGTGTTTTGATATATCATGAAATATTGATGATTTTACTATTTTGTGGTTGCAGTGGACACACAAGACTAGACCACATTCATTGCATGGTTTATTTCAGAGGTGGCCCCGATTGTACCAGTACAAGGGAGTGTCCTAGATGCCTATAGGTTGGCTTCAATAGGGAAACATGCCTAAATTTTTGAGCCTATGGAAGTTCTCAGGACAACCTATGAGGAGGCATGGGTGGAGGCAGTGTAGAGGACTGCAGACATCGCCACCCTCACTAGATAGAGGGATCAATAGTCGAAAGAGTTGTAGTCTGTGCTCACTGAGAGATATTAGGTGAGGACAAGAGGAGAGAGTTTCAAGAGGGAACCTGATGCTCTTCAGATCCAACTTCATTACCTCAGTGGACAGGAAGCAACAATGAGGCTAGTGGTTGGTCTGCAATTGTAGGAGGACTTGAGGAGGGAAGACCTAGAGATAACTGAGCTACACTGTGAGATCAGAGGATTATAGGTGGGCATTTCTATCTTGCGATCACACAGACCCCACTTTGTCACTTCCATACAACCTCGATCACGCTCACCATTAGGACCAAAGGGCTTGGGGAGCCATGCACCTAGGTTCTATATGTCAATTTTGTTATGTGCCATTTTTGTACCAATGATATATATACATTGTAGAAAATTATTTTTTATCTATATAAATTGATAGATATACAGTCACCACTATTTTTATCACAATGGTGTGATACATGTACATGACATGTGTTTGATATATATATATGAGATTTCAGTTCTGACATTATTGTATGAACATCTTTATGTGTATGCTTTGACTTTCATGTATGATTATGTGATGAATGTTATACTTGTGGATGTATGTTTAGATTAGATGCTATCATGATCTAATAAACACACATGGATGTATGCTAATTAAATTCAATGATGATCTAATTGCCTAACCAAAAAATGTAATCAAATGTAATGCACAAACACATAGCCTAATAAAACACATGTATATATGTAACTCCTAATTAAATAAATTAAGCCCACACACACACATGTTGACATCATAATACAAAATGCAACAATGTGTTAATGAATGAATTTCATAGTATAATACACTACAGTCTATGAGGGATGAGCGTTACACACATGACACATAGATACTATGCATAGTATCGATGAAGATGCATCACATTGACAAGTTCTTTTAGATGCATTTCATCCATGGATGAAAATCCATAAGCACCAGAACCATACACGAAGATGACAATGTAAGGGCCTAACTAATGAGGAAATTTTTTCTTTTAATTAGGTGGCACATTTACATTTCTCTAATTCTCATAGAGGAATAGGTCACCTACCTTGAAATACCTGTTACCCAATTTTCACCTGTGGGCTCAATCAGGTTGGGCAATCCATGCTTTCAAGTGTTCATGAAGACCAAATGGAGGAACATTTGCATCAAGGTTACATATTTTCTAACTGGTTTGCTTCTTGTGTAGCTGCGGGGGAAAATTATGTTAATTCGGCATGTGGATTAAATGTGGCTCCCACAAGGGTTGAGCCCAACGTGCAGGTGTTCATTTTTGTTGAGGGTTTTCATCTTATGTTTTTTCCTTGTTTTCCCCCTTTCCATTTTGTTTTCCTTGTGCCCTTTTTGTTTTTGTTCTGTCAGAGGCAGAGTCAGACCGAAACCAAACATTGGAAGTTTCCAAAAGTTCCAGTTTCTATTTTCGGTCTGGTTCCGGTTCTGGTTCCACACTTGTGTGCGTCTCATTTTCTTCTTTGACCTTGCGTTTGACCGTGGGGTGGTTGTTTCCCTTTGTTTATTTCTTCTTTCCTTTTTTCCCATTTTTATTGTGTTTTGGCAGACCCGGGATTGGTACTGAAACTGAACTTGGAACTTTTCCAAAAGTTCTGGTTCCAGTTTTTGTTCTGGTTCCACCCCCGCTGTGTTATGCCCAGGATCGGTTTTTGTTCCGATCCCGTTTATGTTTTGGCATCCTTTGGTCTTTGTTTTTCTGTTCCTTGGGTTTTCTTTTCCTTAGGAACTTTTCTTCATTTGGATGGACTCGAGATCGGAACTGAAACTGAACTTGGAACTTTTCCAAAAGTTCAAGTTCCTGTTTCTATTCTGGTTTCGATCCCAGTTCCGCCCTTCTTTTCTTTGCTTTTTCACTGCCGGTGGTCAGGGGATGTCTCCTCCTCTTTGTTCTTCTTTGTGTTTTACTTCCTTCCTTCGTGCCTTATATGTTGCCGGGGGCAGGATTGGAACGAAATACAAACTTGAAACTTGATGAAAGTTTTAGATCCGGATTTGTTTCTGGTTCCGGTTCCGCGAGTTGTTTGGTTTTGCCCCTGTTCTGACTTCGGTCCCATTTTGGTTCTCATCCCAACTCTGACTCCGCCGAAGGGTCCAAGCTCGGGAAACATTGAAGAGCTCGCGATGATGTCTTGTTGACCCAATAGGGTCTTGTCGAAATGAAGGGAGCTCAGTAAGGGGTTTGGTCTCCCCATAACGTCCTGTCAATAGCGATGGACTTGTCGATCGAAAAGGATATTGGTATGACTCTTAGCACCCACTGTGACCTCTTCCCAAATATGTGGAGTCTCACTGAAAGAATGGTGTCTTCGATGTAACTGAGGGAACTCTCTATTACCTCCGACCGATAGCGATGGTCTTGGCTACAATTTTGGGACATCGCTATAACTCCTACAGTTCGCTATGACCTCTCGCCGATAGTCCTAAGCTATGCTGATAACTATTGAAAGGCATAATCACATCGAGGAGACACGGTTAGTGTCTCACTGACATGTGATTCTAAGGAAGTGACCTTTGACCATCTTGGAATCTATGTGGCACAAATTCAACCAATTAGAAGGCGCTAGGGAAAATCATGAGCAGTTTGACTGATTGACTCCCCCGTAAAGAATGATTGATAGAGCATGATGACATCGACCTACTCTAGGATCGGAGGTGATCAATCAGTAATGGTGCTTGAATCTAGTAGGTAAATTTGATGTTGCTCCTCGAAAATAATTGACTTGAAGAAATATCTGGAGTGAGAAGAAAGCCGAAGAAGAGGAAACCGTGAGTCACAGTGACAGCTGGGATCGCTACTGGTAGGAGCAGATCAGCATTAATGACCATGCCGCAGAGCATTCAAAGCGGCTCTGACGAAGTCTTGAGGGTGGACACAAGGGCTGTGAGTTAATGCAATTGTTGTAAGAGATCTGAAGGCCATGCCCAAGAGCAAGCTTTCACCGACATGAGTAGGGTATGTGCATTAAATACCTCATTAGCTTCTTTCCAAAATGCTTCTAGGGCCGACGTGTCCAGGTGCCAACTCATTTTTGTAGAAACCCTAGGGTAGGGGCCAACACTCTTTGGTTGTATATATGGCATTTTTGCCTCTTTGTAAGGCAGTTCTTAGTGGAGAGACTGCCCAAGAAAGCATTATCTAGACTTTGTAACTCATTTTTTTGTATGAATACTATAGATCTATAACACATAGACTCCTTATTTTCTCAATAGAAAGTCATTTCCTTCATAGATTTTCTTTGTTGTTTAGTGTTGGTTGCGAGTTGCATGATAAAATTCTGTGTAATTCTTCATTTTATTAGATTCCTTCAGTACTGGATGCAAAGGATATTATGTCACAAAGTTGGTTTATGTTAGTGATCTCTTTCTATTGCATTTATATCTATGAAAACATCTTTGTTTTCCTTGTGTTAAGCATTAGAACAATCGAAACCTTACATAGACTCATTTTTTATAAACATAAATCTCTGTATTGTGAGATTGTCTAGCTCTATTGAGATTTTCTGTGAGTTTTCTGCAGTATTGTCATATTTTTATCTTTGGTGTATCACCTATTAGTGATAGGTTTTAAATTTAAGTATATCCTTCTTACTCTTTTCCTTATCATTCTTTAGTTTTCTCAAGATATCTTAAGGGGAACCAACCCATAATCTGGAGGTCCACTTCATTCCCAGGTCACCCACAACCTCAAAGTGTTCCCATGTGTCAATAGGTTGCTATAGTTGATAGCTTAGCAAGGGTGCAAACTTTATTTGACAACAGTTTTTGGCACGCCCGGTGGGACTGAGAACTATGTTTCAGTCTTAAATGAAAATTATCATACTATTGTTTGGTATGTGCAGCAAAAATTGTAGTCTTTAAGAGACAAATTTTAGCATACTTGGTGACTCTGAGCTCATATTTTGAAATTCCAATGCATTGCTGCTCATGAGAAGAGTGCAGACTAGGAGTAACTCGCCTATTTTTTAGTATTTGCAGTTGTCCCCGCCTAGAAGAAGGGGCAGGGAAATCTAAAAGGTTCAAAAGGCAGTTGTTTATTTTAGAAGATCCAAGTCGAATCCTTCTGTGAGAAGCCATACTGTTGTTCCTGTTGTTATTGCTACGAATATCCCAGTGACAATGATTCTAGCAGTGAGAAATCAACCATTTGTTGCTTTTAACCAAGGCAGCCCACTGAATCTGACTCAACATGATGAAATTACTATCACTGCCTTAAAAAGTCTGCCATATTTTCATGGCAAGGATCATACCACCCCATCAGAGCATATAAAGGATGTTGCCAACCTGTGTGCTATTCACCATGTGATTGAAGAAAATGTTGCACTCAAATTGCTGGCATCGTCATTTAAAGGAAATGGTTTAGAGGCCTGCCTGTCAACTCAATAGCAACATGGGATGAGTTAGAAAGCCAGTTGTGTAAATTTTTTGAAGATAAATCAGACCACTTGTCATTGGTAGAGCAGCTGTCTACAATCAAAAGAGCTCCACAAGAAGTTATGTCAGATTTCAATCACCATTTCTAGAGGACGTGGGATAGAATCCCACAAATGGTAAGACCTACTGCTAATCATGCCTTTTTATACTATTTAAGAGCTTTAAATAGTGATATTTCTGTAATGATTTAATCGATGGGAGGTGACACACTTCCCACAACATATAGTGTAGTTGTTAGAGCTAAAAACAACCTCATACAGGGTGGTAAAATTGCCCCAAGACCACCTATGCCAATATTTCCCACTTTTCAACCTCCAACCCCTATGCAGTTACCTACTTTGGTTGTTATTCCAAGTGCACCAGCATTGCCAACACCTGATACCCAGCCTAATGGTTAAACACATTTCCAGTTCAGTCTAATGAACTGCAAGAGATTAAAGACCTTCTAATGACCTTTGGCAATGAGATGGTTAATCCAAGAAAACAAAAAAATCAAGGTTTTAAGCCGTATCATCCCTCATTCCAGTCTAATTACCAACAAAATCAGACCAATAGACCAACTTATCATCTTTATAATCAAGGCCAAAAATTTTCTCCTAACCTAAGGTCACATCAAGCTTATGACTCCAACACTGCAAGCACTTCCAAAGAGCTTGCACCTATCCAGAACAACTTAGTTCAAGATTATGAATGGTGCTTTCTATGTAGTCAACCCCATAATCAAAGTACCTATGTAAATGGGCTGCTTAACCAAGCCTTGATGGTTCAAAATAGTTCAACAATACAGTCTAGTGTGCCTGTAGCAACTGAAGTACAACAGCAAGAGCAATAGACACATGAGTCTACATTCCTAAACTAGCAAGGGGAAGAATTTTGTGGAGTGGTCCATGCTGATTCTTCAATTGTAGACAATACATGCAGTAAGAAGAGGGCAATAGATGAGGGACATCAACCTAATACAGTTCAAACTCAATCAAAACAAGGGCTGAACCAACATCAGAATGCTCCTAGCTCATTAAAAGCTGACCAGATCTGAATGCTTCCAAGGGGCCAGCCTTTGGTAGGCAAGCAACAGTCTGATTCATCAACCCAGGTGCCTTCAATTAAAGGTGATGTTATTCCTCCCAAAGGTTAAGTTAAACCTACTACATCTTTCAATATATTGGAGCATTTGAAGAAAATTAATGTACCCATGTCAATATGGGATTCTCTGAGTATTCCAGGTCAAAAGGACCTGCTTCAATCTTCCTTATCAAGTTTAAGTGTCTCAGATGAGCCTAGTGTAGAAAAGGAGAAGGTTGTGTTGGCTAACACTATGGTTGGTAATAATGAACAACAAGCTGCTAAGGCCAAGCTGCCTCCTTTTTATTTTTCATTGATTATAGGAGATCATCTAGTTCACAATTGTATGATTGACTCAAGGGCTAGTAGTTCAGCTATGCCCAAACAAATTGTCGATAGGTTGGGAATTGAAAATGAGCCACTAGAAAAGGGGGTAGTGCAATTGGATGGTACTGCTATGAACATAGTAGGGGTCATTAAAAATTTGAGCTTAACTCTACATGCCTATCCCAATTTTGCAATACCACAGGATATATACATTATTGAGTTGCCCTCGTACTTTTCCCTTTGTTTATCTAAGGATTTTACAGCCAAGATAGGTGGTTACCTATCCTCTGATTGGTCTCACATGCTGTTCAGAACTAGATATGGCACTAGAGCCACTATTAAATCAGAACCCATATCCAAGGTTCATGTTGAACCTTACAATCTGTCTCCTATCAATGCCAACTTGTTTACAAGTGAACAAGTGGAGCAACTTGTTGTTCAAGAGGTTGAGATTCAAATAGAAAGAACATCATATATTCTTCCTAAAGAGTGGGCACCTCAAGCTCATGAGGTGGGCACAGGTAAGCGGTTGGAAGAGGTTGACATTGGTGTTTATATGATGCATGAGACTGACTCTTTTATGCCTAATATTGAAAAGAACAAGGAACATCATAGTGAGCAACATGAAAATGATCTGTTGGAGTTGTATTTTGATGGCTCAAGGAGTAGGGTAGGTGTTGGCGGTGGATGTATGCTAGTATCACTAGAAGGTTAGAAGTACTATCTAGCTTTCAAATTTTGTTTTAGCTGTTCTAATAATTCTGCTGAATATGAAGCTCTAGTCTAGGGTTTGGAGGGGGTGAGACAGAGAGGTATCAGTTGTCTAAAAGTTTATGGTGACAGCGAGTTGGTTGTCAATCAAGTGAGAAAGCTTAATGTTGTTAAAAATTATATACTCAGGTCTTACAAGAATAGGGTATGGGACTCTTAGAGGGATTTGAGGCATTTAATCTGATTTCCATTCCTAGAGCTTAGAATAAACATACTGATAGATTAGCTGTTGTAGGAGTAGAACACAATATTCCAAAGGAGATTTGCAGTGATAAAACTAATCAAAATATCAAGATTGTAGTTAGGCCCATTGTGCCTGATAATAATATACAATGGAAAGTCTTTGATAGTGACCAACAGATTGTCAGCTTTTTAAGAGAAGAATTTGAGTTCTCACATACCAATCAAGAAAAGCTACAGCACCAGTACAGTGACCAGATCATTCAGCTCAAAAACAAGAAGTTTCCCAAAGGCTTGGTCACTTTAGAATCTGTTTTTAATACCGATGATAAAGCTAGAAAACCTAAGGGAAGTATTCAGGTTTAGCAAGATCACTACAAAGAGGTTGAAGTCTTCAAAGAAAAGCTTCTTAAGTTAGGCAAGGTATGTCCAGCTGAAGAGAAGAATGTTTTTATTCAGCTTTGTCAAGAATTTAATGATATCTTTGCCTGGAAATATAGTGATTTAAAGGGATTTAATCCCCAGCTTGCTCAACATACCATTGAACTTGAGCCTAATGTCAAACCTGTTAGGAAAAAGTAGAGGCCCTTGAATCCTAAGTTAGAACCTTTGATGAAAAAGGAGCTAGATAAGTTGATTGAAAGCAGCATTATTTTCCCCATCAAGCATTCCTCATGGGTTTCAAACCTAGTACCAATAATGAAGAAAAATGGTGAAATAAGACTCTATGTAGATTTTTGTGACTTAAATAGGGCCTCCTTAAAGGACCGTCATCCTCTGCCTTCTATGGAGCAGATACTTCAGGTAGTTTCAGGGTCTGAAAGGTTTTCCTTATTAGATGGCTATTCTAGTTACAACTAGATATTAGTGAAAAAAAAGGATCAGTACAAGACAACCTTCACCACAAAATGGGGAACTGTGGCCTATCAAAAAATTCCCTTTGGTTTATCTAATGCTGGAGCAACCTTTCAAAAGGCGATGGTATGGCCTTTCAGGGTTTAATGTACAAGATAGTCTTAGTCTATCTTGATGATATCACTATTTTTTCTAAGGAGGCTAAGGATCATTTGAGTCATTTGAGGCAATTTTTTGAAAAATGCAGGGAATTTGGGATATCACTTAACCCCAAAAAATGTGTTTGTTGTTCACAAAAGGAGATTCTTGGTTATGTGGTATCTAAACAGGGTATTATTATTGACCCTAAAAGAATAAGTGATATCTTAACTCTTCCCTTACCAACGCACAAGAAAAGTCTACAGAGTTTTATTGGTAGGATTAACTTTGTTAGGAGGTTTATCCCTGGCATTGCTGATTTATTAAGTCCACTAACTCACATGTTGATAAAGAATGTACCTTTCAGCTAGACTGAAGAAGGGAAAAAAATTTTTGAGCTTATAAAAGAGGCATTGGCAACCGCACCTACACTTTTGAACCCTGACTTTTCTAAAAATTTCATTTTATATGCCTATGGAAATATTGATTAACTTTCACCCATACCTATAAAACAAAATGAAGGATTTGAACAACCCATGGTGTTCTTCAGTCGGGGACTCAAAGATTACGAGCTCAAGTATACTTTTGTGGAGAGACATGTTCTTGCTATCATAAGAAGTTTAAAGAAGTTTAGGAACATGCTTTCCAATAACAAGATTATACTGATGGTTGCTCATCCAAGTGTGAAAGAGTTTTTATTAAAAAAAGATTTGAGTGATAGAAGAGCTGGTTGGGTCACTAAGGTGATGGAGTATGAACTTGAAATAAAGGTTACCAAACTAATAAGAGGGAGAGGTCTCTGCGAACAACTTACTAAGGACAACAACAACAGTGTAAAGGAGGAGGAAAGTTTTGTTTTAGCACTCCAAGATGGACAACAAACTGCTATACCTACTCCTACTGGTTGGATTACAGAAATGACACATTTTTTATTGACTGGTGAGTTCCCTCCTGATCTGACTAGATCTAGAAGAAGGTATTATCGACTGCAATCCATACCTTATGTTCTTTTAAATGGTTTTTTGTTTAGAAGAGATTTCCATGGTGTCCTGTTAAGATGTATTGAAGTTGATTAGGTTGATAGAGTGTTGTATGAATTCCATCAAGGGTCAGCTGGCAGACACTTTTCTCTAAGAGCCATAGCTCTTAAAATAATGAAAGGAGGCTATTACTGGCCTACCTTATTCAAAGATGCTAGTGCATGGGTAATAAGATGTAAAGAGTGTGCTATTTTTGCTGGAAAAGAGAAGTTGGCAGCCCTCCTGCTGCAACCGATTCAAATTGATCATCCCTTCATGAAATGGGGTTTGGATTTCATTGGGGTTATAAACCTACCATCAATTGTAGGCCACAAATAGATACTCACAACCATTGATTATTTTTCAAAATGGACTGAAGTTGTGGCACTCAAAGAGGCTAATGAATCTGCTATCTTGAACTTCTATGAAGAGTTAGTTACCAGATTTGGTATCCTAGATTCTATTGTGTCAAAAAATGCCCTTTCTTTTGTGAGTGTTAAAATTTTTGATTGGGCTGTCAAAATGGTATATATCTGAGTACATCCTCTAATTATTATCCGTAGGGCAATGGACAGGTCGAGTCCACTAACAAGAATCTCCTGAGGATCATTAAGAGAAGTATGAAGGACAATCAAAAAGCCTGGCACACCAAGCTGAAATCAACCTTATGGGCCGTAGGATTACTTCTAAAAGGTCTACAGGACTTTCTCCATATAGGTTAGTGTACATAAAAGAGGCAAGATTTCCCATTTCAGTTGAACTCCCAACCCTGGATTTGGTAAACCAGCTTGATATGATTGAGGAGGAGCCTATGATAGCAAGGTTGGCTCAGTTAATTGAGCTTGAAGAACTTAGAGCTAAAGAAGTGAAAAGGATTAAGCAATATTAGGCTCAAATGAAAAGGTCATTCGATAAAAAAGAATCTCCCAGAGTGTTCCAAGAAGGTGACATAGTACTAAAGTGAGATGAATTAAAAAGAAATATTGGAAAGCACTCCAAATTCGATGCACTTTGGACTAGGCCATATATCATTACTGAGGAGAAACAACATAATGCTTTCCAACTATCTAGGTTGGATGGTATAGTGGAACCAATCCCAGTGAATGGGATTCACCTCAAATGTTGCTTCTGAGGTATGGACCTAAATCTATACATAGCTGTTAAAATTCTAAAGATCAATAAGTGCTTCCGCACACTAGATTAGGTGTAGTTCTCATTCCCTAAGTGTTGTCTGAGCACAAATGAACATTTTTTCCTACTGTTTTGTCTTGGATGGGCCAAGGCCTCGTATATGGCAGTCTTCTAAGTTACCAGAAGTCATGGGTGAGTTTTCTGAGGGTGGGTCTAGGTTTCCAGTGACCCTGTACCCAATGGATAGGACTAGGCTACTGGTTTGCATGTTTAGCAGGAAAACATCCTGCTAAGGTTGCTAGAAATGTTACCCAATTTTCACCTGCGTGCTCAATCAAGTTGGGCAATCCATGCTTTCAAGTGTTCATGAAGACCAAATGGAGGAACATTTGCATCAAGGTTACAAATTTTCTAACTAGTTTGCTTCTTGTGCAGCTGCAGGGGGAAAATTATGTTAATTCGACACATGGATTAAATGTGGCTCCCACAAGGGTTGAGCCCAGTGTGCAGGTATTCATTTTTGTTGAGGGTTTTCATCTTATGTTTTTTCCTTGTTTTCCCCCTTTCCGTTTTGTTTTCCTTGTGCCCTTTTTCTTTTTGTTTTTTCAGAGGCAGAGTCAAACCAAAACCAAACATTGGAACTTTCCAAAAGTTCTAGTTTTTGTTTTCATTCCGGTTCTCCACTTGTGTGTGTCTCGTTTTCTTCTTTGTTCTTGTGTTTGACCATGGGGTGCTTGTTTCCCTTTGTTTCTTTCTTCTTTCCTTTTTTCCCATTTTTATTGTGTTTTGGCAGACCTGGGATCAGGACTGAAACTGAACTTGGAACTTTTCCAAAAGTTCGATTCCACCCCCGCTGTGTTCCACCCGGGATCGGTTTTCATTACAATACCGTTTATGTTTTGGCATCCTTTGGTCTTTGTTTTTCTGTTCCTTGGGTTTTCTTTTCCTTAGGCACTTTTCTTCGTTGGGCAGGACTGAGGATCGGAACTGAAACCGAACTTGGAAATTCTCCAAAAGTTCCAGTTCCTGTTTCTGTTTCGGTTCCAATCCTGGTTCGCCCTTCTTTTCTTTATTTTTTCACTGCCGGTGGTCGGGGGATGTCTCCTCCTCTTTGTTCTTCTTTGTGTTTTTCTTCCTTCCTTCGTGCCTTATATGTTGCCAAGGGTGGGATCGAAATGAAACCCGAACTTGAAACTTGATGAAAGTTTTAGATCCGGATTTGGTTTCTGTTCCAGTTCCGCGAGCTGTTTGGTTTGGCCCCCATTCTGACTTCGGTCCCGTTTTGGTTCTCATCCTGAATCCAACTCTGCCGAAGGTTCCAAGATAGGGAAACATTGAAGAGCTCGCGATAATGTCTTATCGACCTAATAGGGTCTTGCCAAAATGAAGGGAGTTTGGTAAGGGGTTTGGTCTCACCATAACGTCCTACCGATAGCGATGGACGTGCCGATCAAAAAGGATATCGGTATGACTCTTAGTACCCACTGTGACCTATTGTCGAATACATGGAGTGTCACTTAAAGAATGGTGTCTTTGATGTAACTGAGGGAACTCGCTATGACCTTCGACCGATAGCAATGGTCTTGGCGACAATTTTGGGACATCGCTATAACTCCTGTAGTTCGCTATAACCTCTCGCCGACAGTCCTAAGCTATGTCGATAACTGTTGAAGGGCATAATCGCATCAGGGAGACACGGTTAGTGTCTCACCAACATGCAATTCTAAGGAAGTGACCTTTGACCATCTTGGAATCTACGTGGCACAAATTCAACCAATCAGAAGGCATTGGGGAAAATCACGGGCAATTTGACTGATTGACTCCCTTGTAAAGAATGATCGATAGAGAATGATGACATCGATCTAATCTAGGATCAAAGGTGATCAGTTAATAATGGTGCTTGAATCTAGCAGGTAAATCTAATGTTGCTCCTCGAAGATGGTCGACTTGAAGAAATATCTAGAGTGAGAAGAAAGCCGAAGAAGAGGAAACCGTGAATCACAGTGACAGCTGGGATCGCTACTGGTAGGAGCAGATCAACATTAATGACCATGTCACAGAGCATTCAAAGTGGCTCTGATGAAGTCTGGAGGGTGGACATGAGGGCTGTGAGTTAATGTGATCGTTGTAAAAGATTTGAAGGCCATGCCCAGGAGCAAGCTTTCACCGACATGAGCAGGGTATGTGCATTAAATACCTCATTAGCTTCTTTCCAAAATGCTTCTAGGGCCGATGTGTCCAGGCACCGACTCATTTTTGTAGAAAACCTATGGCAGGGGCTGACACTCTTTGGTTGTATATATGGCATTTTTTCATCTTTGTAAGGCAGTTCTTAGTGGAGAGACTACTCGAGAAAGCATTATCTAGACTTTGTAACTCATTTTTTGTATGAATACTACAGATCTGTAACACAGAGACTCCTTATTTTCTCAATAGAAAGTCATTTCCTTCACATATTTTCTTTGTTGTTTAGTGTTGGTTGTGAGTTGCATGATAAAATTCTATGTAATTCTTCATTTTATCAGATTCCTTCAGTAATGGATGCAAAGGATATTATGTCATAAAGCTGGTTTATGTTAGTGATCTCTTTCTATTGCATTTATATCTGTGAAAACATCTTTGTTTTCCTTGTGTTAAGCATTAGAACAGTCAGAACCTTACATAGACTCATTTTTTATAAACATAAATCTTTGTATTGTGAGATTGTTTAGCTCTATTGAGATTTTCTGTGAGTTTTCTACAGTATTGTCATATTTTTATCTTTGGTGTATCACCTGTTAGTGATAGGTTTTAAATTCAAGTATATCCTTCTTACTCTTTTCCTTATCATTCTTTAGTTTTCTCAAGATATCTTAAGGGGAACCAGCCCATAATCTGGAGGTCCAGTTCATTCCTAGGTCACCCACAACCTGGAAGTGTTCCCATGTGTCAATAGGTTGCTATAGTTGATATCTTAGCAAGGGTGCAAACTTTATTTGACAATAATACCTAGGAAGAACACTTTGATTGTAGTGTTTAGAGAGTGATCGTTGATAAGCTTTAAGGTGGTCGAGGGCCTGTAATTAGCACTCATCGAGAAACTCAATCTGATTCAAATGGTTCGAATGGTAAGTCTCATCATCAGTTAACCCTTTAAGGGAAACTCACAAAAGATGGAGTCTCCAATTCTAAAGTCATGATGTCCTCGATGCCATACACAAGCTTGTATAGCGATGTTCCTATCACAAGACAAAAACTCATGCAATAAGCCCATAAGGTGTATGTTAATTGAGTATGTCAATCTTTACCACATTCTTTTACTTTGTTTTGAAGAATGATATTAAGAGTTTTATTATATCCTTTGACTTGGACATTAGTCTAAGGATATTATGGTGTAGAGAATCAATGTTGGATATGAAACTTCAGCAAGAATTTCTTCACCTCTTTGTTCTTAAATGGAGTACCATTGTAGAAGGAAATCTAAAATGAGTAATGATATTGTTCAAAAGAAAGCTATAGATGACTTCAACACTCATGAACCAAAGTAGAATAGCTTTGACCCGTTTCATAAATTAATTTGTAGCAATGATGATAAAGACATGTCATTTAGAAGGAGGTGATATTTTGCCAATAATATCCAACCCCCATTTTGTGAATGGACAAGGAGAGGTTTGGTTTTAAATCTCTTGAGCAGGTGCATGAATAATGTAATATACTAAACATTTACTGAAGTAAATTTCCTAAGTTTCCACTATGTGAGTAAAAATTAACTATCTAATAAGCCATTGCAATAAAAAACATTCCTTTTTTTATTGAGAATATATGAAAAAAGATGCTATACAATATATAATAAGGATTTCCATTCCATTACAATATTTCACAAAGTACAATATTCCAAGAAAATACAAAACTACATACATGGATCCTTTGAGCTTCATAGCATAAGATATAGATGGTCTAGAAATCTGCCTTTCAAAACCTTGGTCTTTTGTCGCTTGTTGAGGGGGAGAAGCATCACTCAAGAACTTTTCTGCCAACCACAGACTCATATGTGGTCCCACACACTTCTATCAATGATAGATGGCCCTACCCTTCGACGAAGGTATTGGTTGGATAACCTTGTACGACATACCACTCTAAGCTTAGTGTTGTACCCTACACGAATAGGATTTATAACCTACTCTAGGCAGCCTTCACGCATTTAAATGGAAATGATGAACTGACAGTGGATCCTAGGGTCATCACACTACTTTGGCCAAAGTATTCTCACTCTGTACTTTGACTAAAGGTCTACCATTCACTTACACTATTTCAAGCTCATTTTGACTTAAGGCCATTATATATATGCTTAGGAAATCCCTCTCCACGGGAAAACTACTCCCCAAGCTAACCTATCTCTTCAACAACCTAAGGAAACACAACCCATTAAGAAAAGTACTAGTTCCCTCCCTTCACTAAACAACATTCCCAGGAATAACCTACTAGCCATCTATCACAATTAAATATCTAGCTACGAGTTTTCCTTAAGCTTATCTATGTTTGATCATATCTAGTATAATAACAATACCTATGACAAATAGTTTCTCTTACCCATGTCTAATCATATCTAGTATAATAATAATACCTATGATAAACAGTCTCTCCTATCATGGAGTATTTACAAACATTACAAAAATAGAGTAAATAGTTTCCTCCTTTCTTACAAAGCAAACATTACTTTTCCCTATATGCAAGAAACTATAAATTTTGGTTTAAACATTCAAGAATCAAATCATTCAACACTAATACAAATAAGGGAAGAATATTCTCATGCCTATGATAATTTTTCCAATTAATTGGTTGTAGTCACAACACTTCCAAATCAACAACTATCCTGGTATCATTCTTTCAGAAAAGACTTAATAACCTCTAATCTCACAAGTTGGAAAATAATCCTCTCAATGATAATAATAAACTCTCTCTAAAACTCAATACTCTCACTCACTGTTCTTGACAAAATATTGCAGATAGAAATGTAGATAAAAGTAGAGACTTGCTCAAGAATAATGCATAGAAGAATATGTCCAAAACAAAGGAACTAGTCCACTATTTATACAACAATCTGGTAACCACTTTTCCTATAGTTTAGGCATGGTTTTGATAGTAGCAAGCATGCACAACAACACATCTATCTCAACTCAAAAGGTGGTGAGCAAATAAGCACATACTCAGCTCAAAAAGCTATAGGTCGACTTAGTTAAATGACAACAATTAGAGACCAATACAAATCCCACATGATAGAATTCAGTTTGCATCTCAAAATGGATATCTATAGGAATAATGATTCAAAGGTGGCACCAAAGCTTCATAATCTCATATAGAGTTGGCACAATTTCCTTCACATCTGAAATAGTCAACATCAGATTTGCAACACCACACCTTTATCAACTAAGTCATAGTATGAGTCAATCCCTATATTAAATTGATTGACAAAGTCACTGATAGATTTACATGCTTAAATATAAGTTGGTCAATACAAACAAATAGAGTAATTAGAGTTTACTAAGTCCATGACTTCCACAAAAGAGGCGTCAACTTATTTTTTTATCACTTCATTGACTTAATTACTGCTCAATGTTTCTAGATTATAATCTCTCCTTTCTCAAACAACAAGAGTATTATGTGGCTAAAGAATATAGTCATTACTATCTCTTAGTTTGGCCTTGGTTTACTTTAATAAATCAGCCTCAAAGTTGTCAAAGATAATCGAATTCAAAGCCATATATAAATAACATTTAAATTAGCTAACAATCATTGCTTGAGATAGTTGATCTCAAAACAAATGTCATTTAAAATCATATATATAACATATACATATTTATATACTTATATATATATATTAACAAAAATATATATATACATATACGTATATATGTATATTTTGAAATATATATCCATACTTATCATATGCCAATAAAGCATGTATATATAATTGATATACAAATGAATACATCAAGATAGAAATCACATTGTTATATTAATATATCAGTTATGTATACATCTGTCTATTTATGTATATGCCTCTATGTACATGTATACGTATGTATACATTTATCGATACATTCATATGGGCATGTCCATTTTCCACCATACATATATGGATACATATATACATATGGATATATGTATATACATTATGTATATATATACACATTCAATTCATACACCAAAATCACATACAATTACTGTGGTATTGATTAGATCCTACAAGGGATATATCTATATGTGTACATATACACTTCGTGAAATCCATCAGATAGTTCCATGCACATAAGCAACTTGTGCATGACTGTGCATAGATATGCCTACCTATATACCCTCATGTATGCTTTCCTTCATGCGTATAGTCTATCATTGGTATGTATGTGTATGTGTATACATATTCCGCATATGTTCCACATATCAATACAAGCATATTAATAAGGAAAGAACTCTTAACCTCAAATAGATAAACATCACCCAATAATGAAATCAAAAGTAAGACCTTTACTAATGCATACATATTAACTAAGGATGACTTACTAACTTCCCACTTAATAACTCAACTCAATTATTCTATTGTGGTGTGTGTAATCTCAAATAGGTTACGTTATTGGTTACCTGACCAAGACCTTCTCTTGAGTGATACTTCCCCTCTTCCTAGAGGAATTGAATATATACCTGCAATCACTAACACTTGCACATGATAGTCAGTTGTTCACAAAATATGCAGTATACATAATACATCTCCAAAGTTAGAATATTAATACAATATTCATCCAATCACATAAATGCATTCCTTCATATAATATTAAATGAGATGACATTCTAATGCAGAGAAGGGGTGGAAAAATCCTAAAAAACTTCAATCAAATGTAAACATATTTCCAAATACCCATTTGGACTTTATTCAACATATTTTAGAACCAAGGTAGGTTACTTTGTACATAACCCTTCAAAAATTGATTGTCCTTGTTCTAATTAGGCCTAATTGCTTGAATAGGCTAGGTAGCAATAAGGTTCTTGAACTCCAAGCTTTAAATCTCCACACCAGTGCCTCAAACATGTCATATAGGGTCTATACCATCAATTCCCATCAATCAAAACAATCTCCCAAAAGCTTTTCAACAAACCCTAAGCTTATAGGGTTCCTAAGCCTAATACGTGGTGATATCAAGCTAGGGAAACAATCTTGCATGTGCCAAACACCTTCCCCTACATCTACAAGTTTGTAAAAACCAAGAACATTCCTACTTCTTCTATTCCACCAAGTTTCAATAGTTTTCACCAAGTGGAATGAAACTTATTACATTTTTTCAATCACTAGAAACCTTAACCAGGGTTTCAACTAGTCTAGATTAAAATGCCTCTAACTTGAACAAATCTTAATGAAAATGGACAAAACCAAATGAAATGAAAATAGGATTCACTACTCTAACAATTCCAATCAATTTCAAGCCATGGGAAGGCCATACAGAACTATACAATCAACTGTAGCAGCAAATTGGTATTTAAAATTGTAGAAAAACAAAGTTCTTTATTGGTTCAATCTCCAAAATTCAACATTAAACTTTGATCCCGACCACATAAGGATTTCTTAAAGAATTTCCAACCATTTCCCAACTATCCCCAACTAATTTTTCAAATTACAAACTTAACTAATCACCATTAGACCCTATTATACCAAAACTTGCAATAGTTGCTTTGACAACATTTAAACAACTTGACAACATTTTGCAATCACACCCTAAAACACTTCTAATGTCTCAAGACTGACTCAAATAGGCATGAAATGGTCATTGTAGACCTTATTACATGAAGACAACTCAAAATAAACCAAAATTTCCACTTTGACCACCTTGAGATATGAAAGCACACATGGGTGCCCCCGCACCATACTCCCGAGGAAAAGAAAACTCAAGTTCCACTTGAGTATAGATTTGCAACAATGTATCCCTGAATGATGACATAATCCTCAATCATCCAAGTAGTATCTTCATAAGATAGACCCTTCCATTCAGTCAAATACTGAAAATAGCCTTTGTTCCCTTGTGTTTTGAGGGCCTTAGTGTCTAAGATGCACTCCAACCTTGGTGGGAAGTCTTGGACCCACTCATCATTTGCAAATACCTGAGAACCTGCATCGTGACTTGCAACATCAATCACTTGTAAAGAGTACAATTCAAAAACTAAACCTGCAGCATTGAAATATAGTGCTCCTCTGTTCACATCTACCCCTTGCTTGCATCTGTCATCTTTGATCTATAGCATCTTCCTTTCTTCTTGATAGATGGCATACATTGCCATGTCACCTTGCTCCACTTGTATAGCCTGCTTCATTTTGACCTTAGGTTGGTTACTCATCAATTCTGAAATTTTAACAAGAGCATTGTGTCTTATTTCTTTATCTCTAACTAGTAGGACACCAAACATGGTTCCTTGATCAGTTTCTATGCCCTCTACTACAAGAATAAAATCATATCTAATCTCCAATATTCCCTTGTGAAATGCTTGCAATGAAAGTGTATATCCTTCACCTTCAATGGGAAAGAGAAAATATTGAGTTCTACTTGCCTTTTCAACACCATCAATTCTTAGGTTTGGAAGGGGCTTGTACTAAAAATCAACAACACAACTCTTATCACCCAAACCTAAAATATCCAATTTTTCTCTCTCCTTGAGGTTTGCACAATCAATAGACCTTTCCTTTTCATTGTTCATTTCAATTTGCAAAATAGAAAATGGAACCTCTTGCTTGAAATTGAACCTCTCAACTTCATCTTTTATAGGGTTACCTTGCCCAAACTTCCTAAGCAATGTAAATATACATTGGGTTGCATCCTCATATCTCATCTTCCAATGTTGAATGTATGCAATCACATTGAAGGGTTTGTCTTCCCATCCTAGAAACCTTGCATGAGGACTAGTTCCTTTCCTTGGAGTGTCATCTATTATCAAATTAGCATGCTTTTGCAACAAGTCTTGAACCTCTAATGGCAATTGATCAATCCTAGTTGTTGTCATAATATTCCTAGGCATATTTATACTCGTAAATCCCTTGTCTTCCTTTTCTATGGCTTGTACATACTCCTTTTCACTCACCAACATGACACTAGAACCCATTTGTGATTCATGACCTACCTCTTTTAATGGTGCAAGGGTGTATGAAACTCCATCTTTCTCAATGACATATATATTTTTCCTACCATCATGATTAGCATTCCTATCATATTACCAAGGTCGCCCCAAAAGAAAATGACACACATCCATTGGTATAATATCACATAAGACCCTATCCTTGTACCCTCCTATATGAAAATCAACCAAACTTGGTTCATTTATAACTACTTGTTGACCCTTGTTTAACCAATAAACCTTGTAAGGAGTAGCATGAGGAATCCTTTGTAATTTCAACTTCTCAACCGTTTCAAGAGAAACCAAATTATTTGTACTACCAGAATCAATCACTACTTTGCAACACTCACCTTGGCTTTTACATGTAGTTCTGAAAAGATACTTTCTTTGTGGTGGTTCTTTCTCCACCCTTTGAGCAGAGTCCTTCTCATTAGCAAAAACTCTCCAATCTCTAGTTCTTCAACATGTGGTGAGGAATGTACACTCTCGGCATCATCTCCACCTTGTGCAATCTGATTTATTCTTTCTCTTCCAATAGAAGTAGTTGGCTACTCCTCAGTACATTGCCATGCTTGGTGGCCTACAAATTTGTTGCATTTATAACACTTCCCTAAAAAAACCACTTGAACCTCCTCTTTGGCCTCCAAATCTACCCCTTGAATCTGATCTACCTCCTCTAGATCCACCTTTTGAATTTACAACTTGTTCTTCGGTATTTCTTGCATCTCCTTGATCCTCATATGGCTTTATTGAATCAGCAAATGTGCCTCTTCCTCTAGAATTCCTTCCTCTACCCATGCTTTATTTTTCTTACCTTCTCCTCAACTTATCTTCAGCCTTGATGTCCAATTGGTAACTCTACCATTCTTGGAGTGGTGAGGATCAATTCATCTTGAAGATTGTATCTTAAACCATTAATGTATCTTGCCACTTTCTCTTCATCATCTTCCACATGGCCTGCCCTTATGCTCAACTTGTAGAACTCCTCAGTATAGGCACTCACATCCATCTCTTTTTGCTTGAGATTTTTAAGCCTCTTGAAAAACAAAATGTTATAGTCACTTGGTAGGAATTTTCCTTTGAGTTTTGCAACCATCCTATCCCAAGATGTTATTTAATACATCCCCTTCTTTCTCCTTTCACTTTGTACATAATCCCACCAAAGCAAGGTGTGGCCCTTCAACTTTGTCTTGGCCAACTTCACCCTTTGATCTTCTAGCACATCTTCATAGTCAAAGTAGTTATCCAATGCTCATATCCAATCTAGGAGTTCCTCACAATCCATCTTTCCTCCATACATGGGTAAATACATCTTGATCTTATGACCATCTCCCTTGACTGATTTTAAGAGCTTTTCCATCCTCAAGTCATCAGGATTCATCTCTTCCTCAGACCCTTCTTGGGAACTTTCCTCTTCCCCTTCTTCTTGGTCACTCAAGTCTCCTATGACCACTCCTCTTTTTTTACTTGTTTCTAGGGTAGCAAGCCTCTCTTTCAATTCTCTCATCTCTTTGGCATATTTTTCCTTCAACTCATTCACTTCTCTGGCAATGGTATTTCCTTTTGGAGGCCTTTTGCTCCTTCTTCAACTCAACTTTATTCTTCATATCAAACCTGGCTCTAATACCAACTTGATGCAAAGAAAGCATGGAAAACTCCTAAACAACTTCAATCAATCAAGCTTCAATCTCATAAACATCCTAAGCTGGGTTTTTTTCCTCAAATGCCTTTAATCTTCTAGTAGCCTTCCAAAATTGGTTTTCCTAGTATAACTTCTAGGAAAAAAATGGTATCAAAAATGTAAACATAGTTCCAAATACCCATTTGTACTTTATTCAACATATCTCAGAATCAAGGTAGGTTACTTTGTACATAACCCTTTAAAAATTGACTATCCTTGTTGTAATTATGCCTAATTGCTTGAATAGGCTAGGTATCAATAAGGTTCTTAAACTCTAGGATTTAAATATCCACACCAGTTCCTCAAACATGTCATACAAGGTATGTACCATCAATTCCCATCAATCAAAACAATCTCCCAAAATATTTTCAACAAACCCTAAGCTTATAGGGTTCCTAAGCCTAATACATGGTGATATCAGGCTAGGGCAGTGATCTTGCATGTGCCAAACACCTTCCCCTGCATCTACAAGTTTGTGAAAACCAAGAACATGTGTACTTATTCCATTCCACCAAGTTTTAAGAGTTTTCATTAGGTGGAATGGAACTTATTACATTTTTTCAATCACTAGCAACCCTAACCAAGGTTTCAACCAATCTGAATTAAAATGCCTCTAACTTGAACAAATCTTAATGAAAATGAAAAAAAACAAATGTAATGGAAATAGGATTCACTTCTCTAATAATCCCAAATGGTTTCAATCCATGAGAAGGCCTTATAGAGTCCTACAATCAATTGTAGCAACAAATTGGCATTTAAAATTGCAAAAAAATAGAGTTCTTTACTGGTTCAATCTCCAAAATTCAACATTCAACTTTGATCCCGATCACACAAGGCTTTCTTAAAGAATTTCTAACCATTTCCCAACTATCCCCAACTAATTTTTCAAATTACAAACTTAACTAATCACCATTAGACCCTGTTATGCCAATACTTGCAAAAGTTACTTTAACAACATTGAAGCAACTTAACAACATTTTGCAATCACACCCTAAAACACTTCTAATGACTCAAGAACAACTCAAATAGACATGAAATGGTCATTTAAGACCTTATTACATGAAGACAACTCAAAATAAACCAAAATTTCCACTTTGACCACCTTGAGGCATGAAAACACACATGGGTGCCCCTGCACCACATTCATTCATAAGGCAGTGATAATAAAGAGCACACACAATTTATTCATCCACTGAATTCACATTACATTCACATTTTACTCTACATAGTAATAGTAAATAGTAATTACACAATTAGGGTGTAACATACTCCCCCCTTGTGAATCATCATCCCCGATAATTTTACGTTGCAACATAAAACAAAAAAATCAATCAACATATTGTTTCAAGAATTCTCAAAAGCATCTAAAACATGAGGAAACTTTTGTTGAATCTCAACATAATCCTCCCAAGTGCCTGAGTCTTCTCCACACTGGTCCCACTAGACTTTTCATTGTAGAACCTCCCCATTACATAAGTGAAACTTACGCATTTTGAGCACCTTGACGGGCTCAAGTGTTACCATTTCAGAGTCATGTACCTGTAAAGTAGTCCAATAAATCACATTATTATCACTAGGTGCATACCTCTTAAGGTAAGACACATGGAAGACATTATGCATTCTGGAAAGAGCTGGTGTCAATGCTATTCAATAGGCTACTAGATTCACTTCCTCTAGAATCTCAAAAGGTACAACATAATGCGGGGCTCACTTGGAAGAATTTCCAAATTTAATGGAGATCTTGTGATATTTCACTCTCAACAACAGTTTGTCACCTATGGAAAATTTTTGAGGCACTCTCTTAGCATCGACGTAACTTTTCTGACGATCGTTAGCTTCAGCCAACCTTTCCTTAACAATCTTTACTTGCTCATCCATTCAATCCAACATCTTTGGCCCAAGAGTCACTCTATCCTAAAGTCTATCCCAACTTATAGGAGTTTGACACTTTTGACCATATAATGCTTCATAAGGAGACATCTTTATTACAGAATCATAAGAATTGTTATAAGAAAATTGTACTAAGGGTAAGTAGTCTTCCCACTTGTAATGTTGATCCATGCAATACATTCTCAGTAGGTCTTCCAATACTTGATTCACCCTTTTCATTTGTCCATCCATTTTTGGATGATATGTTGAGCTAATATTCAACTGAGTCCCTAGTGTAGAAAACAAGGTTTCCCAAAACCTAGAAGTGACTTGTGCATCCCTATCAAAGATAATCTTCTCTAGAATTCCATGCAACCTAAACACTTCTTGCACAAATTTTCTTGCTACGACAGGTGCTCCATCAATTAGATTCTCAAGTATAAAATGTGTGACTTTGGTAAGCTTAGCTACTACCACAAGAATGCCATTGTGCTTATTTCTTGGCATAGGCAATCCTTGCACAAATTCCATACTTATGACTTGCCACTTCCTCTCTGGTATGTCATATGGATATAATAAGCTTGCAGGATGATGATGCTCCACTTTCACCCTTTGAAATTCAGGACACCTTGCCACAAAGTTAGTAGCATCTCCTTTCATCCCTTTAAAAATATAATGGCTTCACATCTACCATCATTTTGGTCACTCTAGGGTGTCCAAAGTACAATTCTTCATGTACTTCTTTCCATACCAGATTCCTTAACTCTCCTACGTCAGGTACATACATCTTACCTTTATATCTAAGTAATCCATTAGGTTCAAAATGAAAACCCTCATACCTAGAATCTTGTGGATTATTAGCGAGTGCCTTCTTGACTTGCAAGTAGTACTCATCGTCTTTGCACTTTTGCAACACTTGTCCCTTAAAGTCGGTTTGAATTGTTACTATTGAAGTAATATGACATCTTCAACTCAAGGCATCAACAACTTAATTCTCTTTCCCTTTAATATAATTGATATTAAAATCATAGTCAGCTATTAACTCTAAGCATCTTCTCTACCTAGCATTTACATTAGGTTGAGTAAAAAGGTACTTTAACCCATTATGGTCAGTTTTCAATTCAAAGGGTTTTCCTAATAAGTAGTGCCTCCACATTTGTAATACGTGAACCAAAACTACTAACTCTAAATCATGTGATGCATATTTTTTCTCATATGGTTTTAGCTTTCTAGATTCATAAGCAATCACTTGGCCATCTTGCATTAACACACCTCCTAAACCTTCCCCGCATGCATTTGTGATAACCATAAAGTTACCCTCAGAATTTGGTACTTTCAAGATCGACACAGTAGTCAACTTCTCTTTAAGTAGATCAAAGGCTTCTTGACACTTCTCGGTCCACTCAAATTTCTTCCCTTTTCTCTATAAAGAAGTGATTGGAAAAGCAATCTTGGAGAAGTTCGCAACAAACTTCCTATAGTACCCAGTTAGACCCATACAACTTCTTACCTCAAACACATTCTTGGGTACTAGCCACTCAAGTATGGATTTGAACTTAGCAAGATCTACAGAGATTTCATCCACTGAGATCACATGCCCTAGATAATGTACTCTCCTTTGGAAGAAAGTACACTTAGATAGTTTACCATATAACTTGTGTTCTCTTAACTATTGTAGAACTATCTCTAAATGTCTACATTGATCTTCCTCATCCTTAGAATAAATCAAGATGTCATCTAGAAAAAACAAGACAAATTTATCTAGGTAGTCCCTAAATATGCTATTCATCATATTCATAAATGTGGAAGGTGCATTTTTTAACCCAAAAGGTAAAACTGTGAATTCATAGTGTCCATATATGGTTCTTAATGCAGTCTTAAAGATATCTTCATCTCTAATTCTCAATTGGTGATATCTAGATCTCATATCTATTTTTGAGAATACGAAATCTTCTCTCATTTGATTGAAAATATCATCAATGCATGGTAATGGATAATTTTTCTTCACCATGGCTTTGTTAAGCATACGATAGTCAATGCACAAACACAAAGTTCCATCCTTCTTTTTCACAAAAATAACCGGTTCTCCCCAAGGCGAAATACTTGGTCTTATCAACCCTTTTGACAACAATTCATCCAATTGTTCCTTAATCTCCATTAGATCAGTTGTCTTCATCCTATAGGACACCTTGGAAATAGGTTCAGACCCTGGAATTATATCTATAGAGAAATAAAATATCCTCTTTGGTGGTAAACCAGGTAACTCATCTGGAAACACATCTAAATTTTTTCTCAATATAGGATACTTTTCCATGTTTGAAATTCCAATGTCATCTATTTCACCATCTTCCATCTCTTGGAAGCTCTGGGAATCTAAGTTATCAAGATTTTCTTCAAGTCCTTCAATCTTAACAACAAAGAGTTTTCACCCTTTCTTCTTAGCCCTTACTAGTTGCATTGTTGAGATTTGACAAATCTTGACTTCTCTAGGTATCCCTTGGAACTTCACTCAGTTACCAAATCATCTAGGAACTCTATGGTTTTTGCATGGAAATCTACCTTAGCCCTATGTCTCCACAACCAATTCATACCTAAGATTACATCATAGGATCATAAAGGTGTGAAATATAGGTTTACCTCAGTAGAGAAACAAGGTAGCTCTATCCTAGCCTCGAACAAACATTGTTCCACCATTGCTCTTGTCTGGTTTGCATACTCTACATCCCAAGATATTGCCATGTGTCCAACCTTTCTAGATAATTTCTTAGCTATTCTAGGTGAAATGAAGTTCTCATTTGCACCAGTATACATAAGAACTAAAATGGGTAACCAAACAAAATACTTGGTGTTCATCCACTGCAGCATGTATCCTTTGTTGGAACATTTCACGTTGAGTAGGTAGTGAGTTTCCAGAAGGATTACTAGGACAACCTCTAGCAAAATGATCTCCCCCACAAGTATAGCATCCTATAAATGGTACCTTTTTCTTAGCGGGTTCTCTAGATCTACTAGTGTTTCCACCAGCATTGTTGGTATCTCCACGATTGGAACCATTCCTTCCCTCCCCTCTTGACTCTTTTCCACTATTTTGGTTACCTTTTTCTCCTTGCTTAGGTACATTTTGCACAACCTCCATCTTCTTTGGAGTTGGCTTGTCAGGAATTTCTGTAACATTCTTACAGTCTTTACTTTCTTGTCGATTGGAGATATCTCTAAGCTTTTTCTCTTGCTTAATTGCTTTTTCATATACAAGATCCATAGTTGTAGGACCATGCATATCCACTTCTCCTCTAATTTGATTGTTAAGTCCCATTATAAATTTCCTTATACAAAAATGTTCTTCCTTGTCATATATAGAAACATAATGCAAAAGTCGGGTAAACTTCTCCCAATACTTGTTGACGAACGTATTTCCTTGTCTCAAACTCTGGAAATCCATGAGTTTTTGGTCATAGTATAGTTGGGGAAACCATCGCTTGCAAAAAATCTCAACAAATTCCCCCCATGTCAACTTCCATGAGTTAATATTGAGTTCTAGCTTTTTGTTCATCCACCAGGTAGAGGCTTCTCTGGCTAACTGGTATGCACCCCAAGTGGCTTTAGGGGTCTCAGTGTAATTTCGTATTTCAAAACACTTTTCTATTTGAACAAGCCATTCCTCAGCTTCATAACCACTAGAACTTCCATAAAACTTGGGTATAACAATCTTCTTCATATCCTTAGAAAGTTCATAAGCCATACTCTTCTTATTTCTTTCCACAAATGGTGTTGGTGATATTTCTTTTTCGTGATTGTGGGTTTCTTCATGCCCATGAGAAGAGTTTTCACCTTCATTCTCATTAATGGGAACCTCTTTCTCAACCCTAGCTTGTGCCCTTTCTTGTTCAAGGTTATCTAACCTTACCAAAATTTGGTCAAGCCTAGCTTCAATTCATGTTGGTCCTTGCCCAACTTCTTGGCTACTACCAAGATTGGTTTGTGTCCTCACCATCTTCACAAGATCAGTTTTAACGTGAATGTTTATCCATGTTAGACTAAATTATGTTATCAACTATCTTATAAAAAGCCTTAGAAATGGAATTTGTACACACATAAAGAATTCCACATAAGATTAAGCACACGCTTTTGATAAAAAATTAATTTTATTCATTTCATAAGGATTTCAATATACTTTGATTACATGGAGTGACTATTCAGATAGTCGAGTGGAGAGTATCCCTCAAATTCACTCTCTGACACATAACTTAAATGAGTATATCCTACAAACTCAGATTGTTGCTCATCTCTATCTTTTTGTTCATCCCTTAATTTTTCATTCCTATCCCAAAATGGATAAAATCCTTCAGATTTATCATCTGATACATAGTTATCAGTTTTAGTGCCAATATGGTGTTCATCAACAATATAGTCTACCCTTTTCACAGACATTTGTTCATTAGACCATTTCTCATCTGGTTGATCTCTAGGTACATATCCCTTGGACTCGTTACTTGAGGAAATTACTATTACTTTAGACATTGGAAGAACTCTAGGGTCCCTAAAGATTAATTCCAGATTGACACTTCCTTTCGATGGCATATCCCTGGAAAGTGATAATAGCTCAGACTTTTTTGGTGAGATGGAAGGTAGATTGGTGTACATAGCCCCCATCTACATCTTCTTCTTCACATCACTGATTTGAGAAAGTGTGTGACTAAATTTTTTGGTGTCACTCAACTAGACAACATTGTTTTAGTTGGTTCCCTCTATTGTTCTAACAATAGCTTATCTTTCCTTCTTGGCCTTGAGGTAGCGCTTGTTTCTGATTACTAACTTTCAAGCCATTAATCTGAGATGCACCATGCTGGCACAACAATTAACATTAGATAACAATGGATGGAAAGAATGGTGAGCTCATAGGTTCCAAAGATAAACCTGGTAGCTCTGATACCACATGTAATATGCCAAACATTCACTGAAGTAAATTTCCTATGTTTTCATTGTGCAACTAAAAATAAACTATGTAATAAGCCATTGCAATAAAAAAAATTCCTTTCTTTATTGAGAATATATGAACAAATATACTATACAATATACAATAAGGATTTCCATTCCATTACAATAGTTCACAAAGTACAATATTCCAAGAAAGTACAAAACTACATACACAGCTCCTTCGAGCTTCATAGCATAAGATATAAATAGTCTAGGAATCTGCCTTTCAAAACCTTGGTCTTTTGTCACCTGTTGGGGAGGAGAAGCATCACTCAAGCACTTGTATTCCAACCATAGACTCATATGCAGTCCCTCGCACATCTATCAATGATAGATGGTCCTACCCTTTGATGAAGGTATTGGTTGCGTAAACCCGTACAAAATACCACTATGAGCTTAGTGTTGTACCCTATATGACTAGGATTTATAACCTACGCTAGGTAGCCTTCATGCATTTAAATGGACACGGTGAACAGATAGTGGAGCCTAGGGCTATCACACTACTTTGGCCAAATTATTCTCACTCATTACTTTGAGTGAAGGTCTACCATTCACTTTCACTATTGCAAGCTTGTTTTGGCTTAAGGCCATTATATATATGCTTATGTAATCCCTCTCCATCGGCAAGCTACTCCCTAGGATAACCTATCTCTTTAACAACCTAAGGAAACACAACCCATTAAGAAAAGTACTAGTTCCCTCCCTTCATTGGACAACATTCATAGGAGTAACCTACTAGCCATCTAGCATAATTAAATATCCAGCTATGAGTGTTCCTTAAGTTTGTCTATGTTTGATCACATCTAGTATATTAACAATACCTATGAAAAAAAAATTCTCTTACCCATGTCTAATCATATCTAGTATAATAATAATACCTATGATAAATAGTCTCTCCTATCATGGAGTATTTACAAACATTACACAAATAGAGTAAATAGTTTCCTCCTTTCTTACAAACCAAATATTACTTTTCCCTATATGCAAGTAACTATAAAGTCTAGTTTAAACATTCAAGAAACAAATCATTCAACACTATTAAAAACAAGGGAAGAATATTCTCATGCCTGTGATAACCTTTCCAATTAATTGGTTGTAGTCACAACACTTCCAAATCAACAACTAGCTCGGTATCGTTCTTTCAACAAAGACTCAATAACCTCTAATCTCACAAGTTGGAAAATTTTCCTCTCAATGATAATAATAAACTCTCTCTAAAACTCAAGACTCTCACTCACTGTTCTTAACAGAATATTGCAGATAGAAATGTAGATAAAAGTAGATACTTGCTCAAGAATAATGTATAGAAGAATGCGTCCAAAATAAATGAACTACTCCACTATTTATACATAAATTTGGTAACCACTCTTCCTACAGTTTAGGCATGGTTTTGACAGCAGAAAGCATGCACAACAACACATATATCTCAACTCAAAAGGTGGAAAACAAACAAGCACATACTCAACTTAAATAGCTTTAGGTTGGCTTAGTTAAATGAAAACAATTAGAGACCAATTCAAATCCCACATGATAGAATTTGATTTTCATCTCAAAATGGATATCTACAGGAATAAGGATTTAAAGGTGGCACCAAAGCTTCATAATGTCATACAAAGTTGGCACGATTTCCTTCACATCTAAAATAGTCAACATTAGATTTACAATACCACGCCTCTTTTGACTAAGTCAAATTATGAGTCGATCCCTATATTAAATCGATTGACAAAGTCATTGAAAAATTTGCACGCTTAAACAGATGTTGGTCGATACATACAAACAGAGTAATTATATTTTACTAAGTCCAAAACTTCCACAAAAGAGGTGTCAACTTATTATTTTATCACTTCATCGACTTAATTACTGCTCAATGTTTGCAGATTATAATCTCTCCTTTCACAGACAGTAAGAGTATTATGCGGCTAAAGAATATAGTCATTACTATCTCTTAGTTCGGCCTTGGTTTAGTTTAATAAATCAACCTCTAAGTTGTTAAAGATAATAAAATTTCAAGCCATAGATAAATAACATTTAAATCGAATGACAATCAATGCTTTAGATAGTCGATCTCAAAGTAAATGTCATTTAAAATCATATATATAACATATATGTATTTATATACTTACATATATATATATATATATATATATTCAGACAAATAAATATATATATACGTATATGTATATATGTATATGTTAATATATATATCCATCCTTATCATATGTCAATAAAGCATGTATATATAATCAATATACAAATCAATACATCAAGATAGAAATCACATTGTTATATTAATATATCAGTTGTGTATACATATATATATTTATATTTATATAGATATGCCTCTATGTACATGTATACGTATGTATACATGTATTGATACATTCGTATGGGCATGTCCATTTTCCACCATATGCATATATGGATACATATATACATATGGATATATGTATATACATTATATATATACACATTTGATTCATACACCAAAATCAAATACAATTACTATGGTATTGATTAGAGCCTACAAGCAATATATCTATATGTATACATATATATGCCATGAGATCCATTAGATAGTTCCATGCACATAAGCAACTTGTGCATGAGTGTGCATCAATACATCTACCTATGTACCCTCATGTATGTGTTCCTTCGTGCATATAGTCTATCATCGGCATGCATGTGTATGTGTATACATATTCCTCATATGTTCCACATATCAATACAAGCATAGTAACAAGGAAAGAACTCTCAAGCTCAAGTAGATAAAAATCACCCAATAATGCACTCAAAAGTAAGGAAGACCTTTACTAATGCAGACATATTGACTAAGGATGACTTACTAACTCCCCACTTAATAACTCAACTCAATTATTCTATTCTGGTGTGTGTAAGCTCATATAGGTTACGTTATTGGTTACCTGACCATGACCTTCTCCTGAGTGATACTTCCCCTTCGCTTGGAGGAATTGAACATATGCCTGCAATCACTAACACTTAAACATGACAGTCAGATGTTCACAAAATATGTAGTATACACAATACATCTCCAAAGTTAGAATATTAATACAATATTCATCCAATCACATAAATGCATTCCTTCATATAATATTAAATGACATGGAATTCATTCATAAGGCAGTGATAACAAAGAGCACACACAATTTATTCATCCATTGAATTCACATTTTACTCTACATAGTAATAGTAAATAGTAATTACACAATTGGGGTTGTAACAAATAAGACAACTATGATGTTGACATTGTGGAAACTTATTGACAAAGTCAAAGGAGTCTTGTTCCTTCGTTTGCCAAAAGTATCCCATGTGAATCACTTTTCACACTAGGGATTTACCACCAAAATGTCCACTCCTAGATCCTGAGTGGGCTTCTTTAAGGGAAAGGGGTATTTCAACTTTAGTGAGACATTGAAGAAGAAAATTTCTATAAGATTTTTGATAATGAACATTTGACAATATAGCATATCAAACTGAAAGTTTTTTATCCGAGTGTGAACATTTTTCATTGGGTATCATTAAAATTTTCAATGTCTAGATAATTATAAATGTTAGAATACCACTCATCTGAGTCTACATGAGCACATATGAGAGCATCAGATTCAGGTTGATCTGAGATAGTGGGAGAGTGAAGAATATGAACCAAAAAGTGGTATTCTTCTATATCCTTATCTAAAGGCACAAAGGAGCTGGCACTTGCCATGGCATTCGTATGTTAGTTTTCTCTCCTAGGAACACTAGCTATCATGAAAGAGGAGAAGTGATCAAGAAAGGATAAGGTGAAATCCTGATATTGAGATAGCTTATTCTGCTTTGCTTGATACGTCCCTATAATTTTATTTATAATGAGTTTAGAATCACCATGTATGTGAAGATGTTTGATGTTTAATGCAATCGCAACATGCAAGCCACCAATAAGGGCATCGTACTCAATGATATTATTAGTGCAATGGAATTCCAATCGAAAGGATAGAGGGACTGGCTTACCCTTGGAAAAGATGAAAACTACTCTACCACAGAGCCATCTTGACATCTCGATCCATCAAAATACATCTTCCATATAGGCTCATGATCAGGTGCAAAAAAAATTTCATCCAAAAATAAATCCAAATTAGGGAAAGAGTGAGATGAGGGAGATTCTTCCAATTGATCAGCAATAACTTGACCTTTAATGGATTTCTGAGTCACAAACTTGATGTAAAACTTAGAAACCAACATTACCCATTTCGCCAATCTTCCACCAAGATTAGTTATAGTGAACAAATGCTTCAGAAGATCACTTTTTACAATGACATGAGTTTCAACATGAAGAAGATAATGTCTTAACTCATGTGTCGCAAAGACGAGAGCCACACATTGTCTCTCCATGGCAGAGTAATGAGTTTCATAATCAACAAGAACATGACTAATATAGTAGATAGCTCTTTCTCTACTGTCACCATCATACTGAGCCAAAAAAGTTACTAAGGCATGAGGTGACACATTGAGATAAAGTAGAAAGGATATATCATGTATAGTCAACATTAAGATAGGATAATTGTCCAAATAAATTTTGATTGACTCAAAATGTTTCTTGCACTCATCGTCCCATCAAAAATGATCTTTCTTCAACAAACATGTGAAGGGAAGGGTGTGATCATCCAATTAAGATATGAATCTATGAATTTCCTAAATATTCCCCTATAGAATATGCAACTAAGAGATGTTTCTAGGTGGAGGCATCTTAACTATTGCATCAATCTTATTTGTGTTGACCTCGATTCCATGATGGGAAACTATAAATCTTAAAAGTTTACCAATATCAATGCTAAAAACACACTTAAGATGATTTAGTCTCATCTTATAGAGTCAAATCCTTTTAAAAATAAGACACAGATTTTCTATGTGATTCAGATGAGTCATAGACTTGTCCAAGATGTCACCAACGTAGTCTTCTAGAATTTTGTGAATGAAATCATGAAGATTAAGGTCATCACCTATTGGTAAGTTGCATTTGCATTCTTTAACACAAACAACGTGACCACATAATAGAAAGTACACCAAGGAGTAGTGAAGGTTGTCTTATATTGATCTTTTAGGTTATATGAATTTGATTACAGTCTGAGAATCCATCCATGAAGGACAACAAGGCATGGCCTATGGTCGAGTCTACAATCATATCAATATTAGGTAACAAAAATTCATCCTTAAGAGAAGCCTTATTATGATCATGAAAGTCAATGCAAATGAAAATATAACCATCAAGCTTGCTAACACAAATGATATTCGATATCCAAGGTGTGTAATTGATAGGATAGATAAAGCTTGATTTTAGAATCTTCTCTATCTCAATTTTAACTAATAGTGCAACCTTGGGATTCATCTTTTAGATATTTTGTTTAACAAGCTTGGTGTCGGGACCTTGGATGATATTGTGAACCACCATAGACTCATCAATATTAGGCATGTCCTCGTAGGACCAAGCAAAAATATTAGGGTGATAATGTAATAAGTCAACATGTTTCTTATATTTTTCTGAAGAAAGATACTTTCCTATCTTAATCACCTTTTTCAAAAGACTTAGGATCCATGAAAACTTTAGTAGTATCCCCTTTGAGGAGAGAATTGAGGTCTTCAAGATGGCGAACAGGAACATCATCATCCACATTAGATGGAGGAGCCTCCTCATCCATACTCAAAAAAAAATCCCCAAAGTATCCTTGTTTTTTAAAGCAATATGGGAATCACTGCTTATGATGATAGGGAGACAGATGGGAATAGACACCCAAAAATTATTCTAGTGCTTCCTTTGAAGAGAAAATATCTAGGGGAAATTCATCAAGTTCTACTTTACTCTCAATCAGTTTAGGATGAACTAGATCAAGAGGCTCAGTGAAATCATGTCAACTCTTCACCATGGCTTCTACAAAGACTATTCAAGAGAGAAACACAACCCCAAGTTACACTTGTGAGGCCTATCTTGGATAGGGACTTGAATTCCTTGTTCGATATTCACAAGGCCCTTACACTCATAACCATAGTTAGAAAAAGTTTGTATCTAGGTCTGTAACGCATTTTCAAAGCTTGAGAAGAAGGTGGATCCATATAGAGAGTGTCATTCCACCAACGGGTGTCAAATGTATCCACGAGATCACAATCATTCTTCTTGACAAGACTACAAACATTAGCTTCCTCAATAGAAGCATGATTATCTTCCTCAGTGGAGAGCAATCATTTTCCTTGATAGGATCCCAATTGTCTTGTTGATTGCTTTTAATAAACCAAACTTGATCTCATCAATTGTCTATGAATTTTCCATAATTCAATGATCAATAATTGTGAGGATTAGCCAACGACTAGGTGAAATCTTGGTAGGATTTCCCTCTACACTTCGGGCTTTGCAATACCAAGGAGGATGATCCCTACAATGTATTTAATGATACTCTTGTGCCATTTATCACAGATATTGTAAATAATAGATGCATTCCCATAGATTGCAACTTAGATGAAATCCTTCAAGAATCTGGCTAATTCTCTAACAAATAATCATCTAAAGCAGAGAATGGATGACCTCTCATGAAACTTTAAAAAAATTTAAGGTGTATGAATGATTTTCTTTAAGAAGTTGTTTTTGAAAGGCATGGCCGACTCAATCACTTCAAAGTTAACCAAATTAATAGAATAGTGCCTTATCCATCAGGTAATGAATTCAAATTTGAAATGAACTGTAATACAACAATGACTAAACTTGGAATTTACATACTATTGTGATATTACATTACAAAAAAACAACTCAAGATTCCCATAATAGAAACTACTTATCAAATCCTCATACTTAATCACATAAACCTATTATTCCATCAGAGAATTTTAATTAATTCCTTGAATTAAAGCAGAGACAAAATCATACATTCAACCAAAATGATTGAAGACCAATAAAATGATCCTTGATCATTTTATTAATAATTCATATGACAAAATAAAAAAGGAGAGAATTTTTTTCAAAATTTGCATATTCTCATTCAAATTCCATCACTATTGTAAAACCATTATGCCTATTACAAACTCGAATTCAACCTAGGACTCAACACTAATTCTATTTATTTGTGCTTGAATTACAAAATTCTCTAACATTAGTTCAAAAGCTCTCTCCACCAAAGACCTGTGCAATTGGACTTGAATTCCCTAGCAGCACCAATCATGAGAAAAAATATATTGCACGTGCACACCAAGATAGCAGAAAATTAAAACATATCAGCAATAAAGGGAAAAAAGCACAAACCACGCCCACATCAACACATCTTGTCATCACTTGTTTGAGAGGAGATAATATTTTACATTACTTCATCCAAGGCTTAATCTATAAACTTTTCAAGCCATGTATTATACTCCTCTTTAGTAGGCCATTGTGTATCCAACAATCCCTGGACCTTAGTGTTGTGTTGATTGTATATGGCATCCATCAATATCCAGGACTCTTTAACAAATGCATCCATGCGTACCTCAATTCTTGTCATGTTATCAACAACAAGATTCAACATTGTATAATCTATGAGGCTAATCATCTTCTTAAAATGTGGGAGAAGACCTCCCAACTCATCCTTCCAAGTAGTAAATCCTTCAATTCACCTTCATCATTCAGTATTTTTGGCATGCCATGCCCCTCCATGTCACTAAACATCTTCAACTTGCTTTGCAGTTGTACACCCAACTTTCCATGAAAAGATGATATCCCACCCAATAGGTCAACTTCCTTCAACACATCTAGGATGTTTTTTGGAGCCTCAAGGCCATCCTTCATATTAGGCATCATTTTTTAAGTGCCAAAACTCTAGCACTCCACTTACTCCAGTCATTTTGGAAGGAATTTTTTATGATAAAAGAGCTTATCATACAACTGTTTGGCTTGCAATTTCATTTTAGTATTTCAATCATGAGCTTCTCTTCTAATTCCATCCAATTGTATCAAGGTATCAAATCTATGTTGCATTTCATCACATACGTCACCATCATATTCTTGTAAAACTTGTACATTTTTAGCAGGTTGTTCTAAGGAACTCTAACATCCAAACCATAAACTAGACCAAATGGAGAATGCCTTGTGGATTTATTAATAGTAACCCTATCTTCCCATAGTGCAAGCTTCAACTTCGAATCCCAAGCTTTATTATTCTTCTCAATCACCCTTTTGATGATCTTCATTAAACTCTTGTTGCTTGATTATGCTTGACCATTCCCTTGATGGTGATAAGGGGAAGAATAAGATATTTTTTATTCTATGCTTCTCACAAAAATCCCTAAACTCACCTAATCTGAACCACACAACATTATCAGAGGTAATTATTACCTATTTTTCACTTCGATCTCAAACAGGTAGAGCTGAATGAAATTCATTATTGATAAGTATAGAAATTTCCACTGATCTATTTGAAGTATTCATTGATCATCATAGAAGATCATTTTACATATGAATCATAGTTTTACTGTGCAAGCATTTAAAACAAAAAATTGAGGAAAACTTGCATAGTAATGCTTTCTATTCATCTTGAAAAAATATTGAATCCCACACAAGCCGTGGGAGTAACTTATTTTGATTTTTACAATCAAATAAAGGGTGCATGAGCAAAAGAAAAATATACAACTGAAAATAGAGTAAGCATAGGGTAGAAAGTGATTCATCATTGCCTGGAATGATGAATCGTTGACAAGTTGAGGAATGTTTTGATGCCAGTTCCAACTCCAGCTCCATTTCTAGTTTCAGCTCCAGCATACCTGCAAGTTGAGGGAAATGTTGTTAGAGCAATGTGAATCAAATCCTATCATATACCTATGCTACCAACAGAAATATAGAATACAATCGATCAGGCATCCATCAGATGATTAAAAAAATCAAGAGGAAAAACATAATTCAAAGGAAGCTTTCAGCTTCTTTTATTTTTCTAACATGTTTGTTTTAGTGTGCAGGAATAGGTTCATCATGTTCGAGATCATTTCATCAGATATGTGGAGTAAAACGGGCTCCCACAAGGGTAGACCTTGGCATATCATAAATACCTCTTATTCACAAGTTACATGAGATAAATCAAGTGTTACAGTTAGCTTTCGGAACTGTTGTAAAGTAATTAATTGTTTCTAAGAAAGCAGTTTTAATTTAGCATGATTGAACAAATTGAACAGTTATCTTTTGCTCATCATAAACAAAGAAGCATGATTAGAGAGCGTTAACTATATTTTTCATAGTGGAGTTTCAACCCTGTCTTTCGTTCATGTTTTACATTTTAATGAGGCATTGAGTTTCTTTAAACTGACAGGAAAATAAGGTATTAAGTTATTCAACTGTTCCTTACATATTCATAATTTATAGCAGAGATAAAGAAACAGGTTGCCACATGCTATAGGTAATGAAAGCTCATGTCAAATGGTAATCTTAACATGTCAGCTGTGAATTGATCAACATTAACAATAAATGGAGTATCTATTTTCAATGGCAGTCATTATTTACAAAGTTATCCAGAAGCAGATTTTGCATGAATATAAAGCTAAAGTCAATCAAGGACTGTCATGTGAAGAAAGATGGTATTAAGTATCAAAACATTTTTTTTGCTTTAAAGGGACAATATAACTTACCTTGGCAATAAATCAATGAAAGACATGAGTTGTAAGTTGTGACAGTTATATAAAGTAAAGGACAACTATAGATGCTCAAAGATTATCTACAAATGAAAGAAACTCAGTCAGAAAAGACCAAAGGGCAGTCAATATAGCAGCAGAACAGTCATTAGTTTTCATTGACAAGTAGCTCCCATACAAGCTACATACATGAGACAAGTGCAGATGACAAGAATATGCCATTCAAAGCCATGATAGTGAAATGTCATAAATTAAGAATGATAATTTTCTCATGGTGGAGTTCATGTACAACAGTTTAAAAGTCAAAGAGTGATAATGAGTGACAGAGCTTGAAGAGGCTATGATTGAATGGAAGCAATAAAGCTCAAATACCCACCTGGGGTTTTTCCTCATACATATAGAAATATGGAATTGCGACATTTTCAATTGTGGGATAGAATCAATAACATATTTTTTGTTGTATACAACAAGAGATGTTTAGTTTTCAATCATGGCCATAGCCTGGAGCTTTCTATTTTCAAAATATAGAGATACTCATTTAATTCTTTCACTTTGAAATCATAAGTATGTACAGGAGCATTGGAGGTTGTTATGAATAACATACAAATGTGCATGGGAAAATTGGTGAGAATGAGGCAGTTTTGCATGTTTTAGCCCACCTTTTCAGGGATTTCAGTTCAGTTCGAGTTGCAGATCAGTTACATGCTTTATGACTACTAGTTCAAGACTGAGTTCACTCATTTTCACATGAGTTTGAACCACATTTTCAGGGATTCTTTACTTGTGCTCAGATTTCACTTTGGGATTATCATTTCTCACTTTCAGATCACTTTCAGTTGCTGATTCATGCACGTTTGAAGTGCATTCATATTGTATATATTGAAAAAGTTTATCTTTTTCATTCTAGTTCTTTTTTCCTGCTTACACATACAGCAGTGAGGCATTGTAACTCAGCATATTTTTTCATTCCAAAATTGTAATAGAGCTTTTAGTAAAGTTTTTCCTTCTCAATATTTCTTGAGTTTTATTGTCATATAAATGATTTGATTTAAACACTGTGATTTAATCTCAAATCCTTTGTTTTGTCTCATTAATGATTTAAAAAACAAGAAGATTTTGTGTTATAATTCAAGCTGCATGCTATGTTTAATAAAAAATTTAGTCATTTGTATCTGTGAAAATCTAGTTTTCCTTTTACAAACGTTGAAATTTCAAACCTTCATGTGGAATATCGGTGAATTTCATGATCTTAGTTGAATTGTGAAATATAGAACTTTATTGCAGTAGTTTATAGATTTAGGGTAACAAATAGAATCACAAAATTTTGGTGCAATCACCTCTCATAGCTTTAGGATTTCAATTCAAGCAAGCTTTCTATGTCTTTCCCAGCCAAGTTAGTTTTTAGGAGGTCTTCATCAGGGAACCAACCCTCTCTGGAGATTGATTCTCAAAATTAGGCAACCCGCAGGCCTAAGAATCATTCCATGTTTCAACAGATTGTTGAATTTAACTATTCAAGCATTCGGGTGCCATCTAATTAACAACAGTTTTTGGCATGCCCAGTGGGACTCTGAATCACTTTTTAGAGCAATATTTTTACACTTCAAAGCTATTGTTTGGTATATACAGCAGTTTGTTCCAGCCTTTCAAAGGATTATTTTCATATACCTGGAGACTCCATTTCTTAGTTTCTAGCAAATCAAGTGCAAACAGCTTATGAGAAATATTCAAACACAAAGTTCTTCTTCATTTGAGTACTTGCAGCTGTCTTCGCCAAAAAGAATAGGAAGGACAGCCAAGTGAACATTTGGTAAGTCTTCAAGAAAGCAATCAATTTCTCTGATTAAAAGAGCAGAACCATTAGTTTACATATCAAGAAGGAGAGGCAGATCCTTAACAAGGCAGCCAAGTTCATTTTCAGCATCGTCAAGTTACAGAGTACCGGTTCAGCCTGTGTCGATTATACAAGCTGCAAATCCTAGAATACTAGTAGCTCTGATGGCCAGAGCACATGTTTTTGTTCCATTTAATGGGGGCAGCCCATTAGATATGGCTCTGCACGATGATATACCAATAGCAGCACTGAAAAGTTTTCCCTTCTTTACTAGTGAAGATCAGACTACGCCCATTGAGCACATTAGAGACGTAGCCTTGCTATGTGGAGTTCACTATGTGATTCAGGAGAACGTAGCTTTGAGGTTGTTAGCAGCGTCATTCAAGGGGAAATCATCTCAGTGGTTTCATGGCTTACCAGTTCATAGCATCCCGACATGGGATGACTTAGGAGACAAGCTGACAAAGCAATTTTCAGATAAGTCTGATCATTTATCTCTAATTGAACAAATGACGACTATAAAGAGAGAGCCACAAGAATAAATGATGGACTTTAATTTTAGATTTCAAAGGACATGGGATCGAATTCCAGTAATGGTAAGGCCAACTCCTAACCACACTTTTCTGTATTTCCTTATATCATTGCATAGTGATATTGCCTTAATGATACAGTCTATGGGTGGGTTAACATTACCAGTAGCATATGACATCACCATTAGAGCTAAAAACAACCTCATACAAGCTGGTAAACTTGCCCCAAGACCCCCTATGCCAATTTTTCTAGAGGTACAACATATATGCCGATTCATATACCTCCAACCGCTATACCTGTTGTTTCAACCTTAGATTTCCAAGGAGTAAAAAATAATGTTGTTCCAGCAAATTCTAATTTGCAAAGTCTTAAAAATACCCAACAACAACTAATGAATGACCAACAACAAATGGCTAAGTTACTACAAACTATGAGTAACAACTTGGTAAGCCTAAAAAACCAGCAAGGTCAAAATTTTAGGCCTAATCAATCATCCTTTCAAGCAAATAGGCTTGCTTATCAAACTGATTACCAGGGACAGAAGAGGAATTTTAACTTTAGGCCCAATCATCCATTTAACCCAGCTGCTGCTAGCTCTTCAAAGGAGCTGATGCCAATACAAAACAACTTAGAGCAGGATTATGTATGGTGTTATCCTTGCAATCAGCCTCATAATCAGGCTACTTGCATGAACGAGGTGATTAATCAAGCACTCATGGTGCAAAATAATTATGCTGCTTCTGAACAGACAACTAAGGAGGACAATAATCAACAAGATGAACAAACACATCAGAGTGACCTTGACGTTGCCATGATGAATTGGCAAGGAAGTGAATTTTGCAGAGTTAATCATGCACAAAGTCAAAATCAGTCAGCCACTTCTATTGCAGCCAATACGATGGCCAAAAAAAGAGCATTTGATCTAAGACAACAAGTTGTTCATGATAAAAAAAAAGCAGAAAAAGACAAACAGCCTGCTGTTCAACAAAAAATCAAGATTTTACAGCCCAACAAGGGTAGTTTCAGCCTTCAACAGCTCAGAATGTTCATATTTTACCAAGATAGTAGGTTGGACTATCAAAGGAGCAGCCTAAAGTTTAGTTATAGCCTCAAGCAACTCAAACAGATGTTGTTGTTCAAAAGGTATGGTCAAAGGTTGGTGTTTCTTCTTATCGTTGAACATATGAAAAAAACAACTGTTGGCATTACCATGATAGATGCATTATGCTTGCCTAGGCAAAAAGAAAGTTTGCAGGAGGCTTTGGCTAAGATATCAATTTCTGACGAAGCAAATACAAAACAGCCAAGAGTTCTTGCGAACAGTTCAGATCAGAAATAGGGACAACCAACTAAAGAGGTAAAACCACCCCCTTTTTATGTCAGTTTAATAATTGGTGAAAACATAGTGCATAACTGCATGATCAATAGTGGAGCAAGCAGCTCAATCATGCCTAAACAACTGGTAGACAAGTTAGGACTTGAGTATGAACCATTGTCAAAAGGGGTAGTTCAGTTGGATGGTACAGCTATTAAGTCTATAGGAGTTATTAAAAAATTGCCTCTTACATTGCATGCCTGTCCCAAATTTCAAATTTCACAAGACATATATGTCAATGATCTTCCACCTTATTTCAGAATCATTAGCTAAAGGCCATATTGAACTGTATGTTCTAAACCCCATAAATGCAAACCTAGCTTTCCATGATCAGGAGGATCAATTTGTGACCCTCGACCCCACTGTACCTATAGAAGGCATACCAGATATAAATCTAGATGAGTGGGTAGCCAAGAATCACGAGGTTGATCCGTTCAATCTCATAGATGAAGTAGGTTTGGGAATTTATATGATTTGAGAACCTGATGCAATTATTCTGAATCTGGTCAAGGAAGAAAAATAGCAAGTACATCAAATTGATCAGCTTTGGAAGCTATTTTTTGACGGTTCTAGGAGTAAAATTGGTGTTGGTGGAGTTGTTCTAATTTCACCTAAAGGAGACAGGTATTATTCAACTTTTAGATTTTCTTTCAGCTGTTCTAATAACGTTGTTGAATATGAAGCATTAATACATGGCTTAGAATGGGCCAAAAAAAGAAAGATTAAGTGCTTGCAAGTATTTGGTGATTCAGAATTAATAGCAAATCAAGTCCGAAATCTGAATTTAACAAAGAATGATTTGCTAAAATTGTACAAACATCATGTTTGGGACTTAATTGAGGAGTTTGATGCATTTAATTTGCAATCAATACCCAAACTTCAGAATAAGCAAACTGATAAACTTGCTGCTCTAGGGTCATAGTTTGACATTCTGACTGAAATTCACAATGTGGAGGTACAACAATACGTAAAGGTAGTTGTTAGACCTTCAATACCTAATAATAATGTAAGTTGGAAGATTTTTGATAGTGATGAACAGATAGTTCATTTTCTGATGGAAGAAGCAAAGTTTTCTGCTGGAAATCAGAAGAAATTTGATCAGCAATATGGTGATCAGATTATGCAACTCAAGTCCAACAAGCTGCCAAAGGGTTTGGTGACCCTTGAATCCATCTTCAACACTGATGATTAGGTTAGAAGAGATAGATCAGGTATTACAGTGAAGCAGGAGCATTACGAGTCAATAGAAATTTTCAAGGACAAGCTGCTTAAGCTTGGTAAATTTTGTACAAAGGCAGAATAACAAGTCTTTATATTGCTTTGTCAAGAATTCAGTCACATAATTGCTTGGAAATATAGAGATTTGAAGGGTTTCAACCCCAAATTAGCTCAGCATAAAATTGAGCTCGAACCCAATGCAAAACTGGTAAGACAAAAGCAAAGGCCTCTGAACCCAAAGTTAGAACTTCTGATGAAAACAAAATTAAACAAGTTGATCGAAGGTAGTATAATATTTCCAATCAAGCACACTTCTTGGGTGTCAAATTTGGTGCCAGTCAGAAAGAAGAACGGAGAGATAAGGTTGTGTGTTGATTTTCATTATCTAAATAGAGCTTCACTCAAAGATCACTACCTGCTGCCTTTAATGGAGCAAATATTGCAGGTTGTTTCAGGATCATAAAGGTTTTCATTGCTATATGGGTATTCAGGTTACAACCAAATCTTGGTTAAGGAGGAAGATCAGTATAAGAGAGCCTTTACCACCAAGTGGGGTACTATGGCTTACAGAAAGATATCATTTGGACTATCAAACATAGGAGCCACCTTTTAGAGAGTGATGGATATGGCTCTCCAAGGTTTGATAAATAAATTTTTTCTTGTTTACCTGGATGATATTATTGTTTTCTCACGTAATGTTGATGATCATTTCAGTCATCTTATACAGATATTTGAGAGGTGCAGAGAATATGGAATCTCTTTGAATCCAAAGAAGATATTTTTTTTTATACATGAAGGTAAGCTTTTGGGTTATATTATTTCAAAAGATGGTATTTCTATTGACCCATAACATATTGCAGCCATTCTGGCTTTACTAATGCCCTCTCACAAAAAGGGTTTGCAAAGCTTCTTGGGCAGAATAAACTTTGTGAGGAGGTTTATTCTCAATGTTGCAGCGTTATTACAGCCATTGAAATCCATGCTGAAGAAAAACATTCAATTGAGCTGGTCAAAAGAAGGAAAGAACAGTTTTGAGTAGATTAAAGAGGCACTTGCAGCAACCCCTACTCTTATAAATCCTGATTTTAATAAAGATTTCATACTGTACGCATTCAGAGGAGTGGATACCATCTCCGCAATGCTCTGTTAGCAAAATAATGAAGGTATGGAGCAGCCCATAGCTTTCTTTAGTCAAATCTTGCATGATTATGAAACAAGATATTCATTCGCTGAGAAGCATGTACTTGTTGTAGTGAGAAGTCTGAAAAAGTTTAGACACATGTTGTCTAATAATAAGATAAATCTGCTGGTAGCTCACCCAACAGTCAAGGAGTTTTTGTTGAATAAAGACATTAATGATAAGCGAGCAGGCTAGATAACCAAAGTCATGGAATATGACATCAGCATAAAGGTTACCAAGCTTGTTCGAGGTAAAGGACTGTGCGAACAACTTGCAAAAAATGAAAGAAACAAAAGTAAAGAGGTTGTTACAGTTTTGAATAATGAAGAACCTATTGTTCAGTTGTTCCAGCTGATTAGATTCATCAAATGATCCATTACTTGCATACTGGAGATTGTCCAGAAGGTTTAGACAAGTCTAAACGAAGATATTACAGGTTACAAGCAATTCTTTATGCAGAAATTGATAGTGTTCTTTATAAGAAAGATTTCAATGGTGTTTTTCTTAGGTGTATTTAACCAGATCAGACTGAAAGAATTCTGGAAGAATTCCATGATGGACCTATTGGAGGTCATTTTGCACCATGTACTACAACTCTGAAAATTATGAAGGCATGCTCTTATTGGCTAGATATTTTCAAAGATGCACATACTTATGTTAGAAAATGTGCCAAATGTTCACTTTTTGTAGGAAAACAAATTTTAGCAGCCCTACCCCTGAATCCAATTCAAGTTGAGTAGCCATTCAGAAAGTGGGGACTCGATTTTATCGATCTAATCAATCCACCCTCAAGTGTTGGGCACGAATGGATTTTAACTGCCACAAACTACTTTACGACGTGGACTGAAGCAATTGCATTAAGAGATGCAAATGAAACATCAGTTTTAAACTTCTATCAGGATATAGTTTCCAAGTTTGGTACACCTGATTCGATTATTTCTGATAATGCTTTAGCTTTTTTTGGTTTAAGAATTTCAGATTGGTCAGTAAAGAATAATATTTATTTGAACACTTCGTCCAATTATTACCCCCATGGTAATGGACAAACTAAATCAACAAATAAGAATCTGATTAAAATCATTAAAAAAACAATTGAAGATAATCAAAGGTCATGGCATGACAAGCTCAAGTTAGCCCTGTGGGCTGATAGAGTTACACCAAAATGATCAACAGGCTTTTCACCTTATGTTTTGGTTTATGGCAAAGAGGCCAAACTGCCTATTTCAATTGAATTGCCAACTTTGAGTTACATTAAAGAACTTGAGGTACTTAAGGAGCAGTCAATGCAAGTCAGGCTTGCTCAATTAATAGAGCTAGAAGAAATCAAAAGGGAAGCTTACAGAAGGCTTCAAATTCATCATTCTCAAATGAAGAGGACATTCGATAAGAAAGCAACAACAAGGATCTTCAATGAGGTTGATTTAGTTTTCAAGTGGGATGAGCTCAAAAGTAGACCTGGTAAACATATGAAATTTGATGCCATGTGGGATGGCCCATATGTTATTATAGAAAAGAAAGAGCACAATGCATTTCAACTTTCAAAGCTGGATGGTGAAGTACTGCCAATCCTTGTCAATGGGATTCATTTGAAACAATGTTATTAAGCTTTAAGCTTTAAGCTGTACATAGTAGAATTGTTTTCAGTTTCAGTAATATTTTCCATAGGTGTCTGCTGGTATGTTTCATTTCAGTTTTGTCATGTTTTCAATAAGTGCAGTTACTGCACCTGGTTTTTCAGATTCTGCCTTCAACAGAATTACAGTAGTTTCTTTCAAGTTTGTGTGTTTTGAAGCTGAGTTACAGTTTTTTGAGTTAAAACAGAACGGAACATAGACTCCATGCCCAATGGATAAGTTATATGCTGGTGTAATGTGTTTAGCAGGCAAACACTCCACAGAGGTGGCCAATTTGTTACCTATTTTTCACTTCGAGCTCAAACAGGTAGAGCTAAATGAAATTCATTATTGATAGGTATAGAATTTTTCATTGATCTGTTTGAAGTATTCATTGATCATCATAGAAGATCATTTTACATATGAATCATAGTTTTATTGTGCAAGCATTTAAAACAAAAAACTAAGGAAAACTTGCATAGTAATGCTTTTTATTCATCTTGAAAAAATGTTGAATCCCACACAAGTCGTGCGAGTAACTTATTTTGATTTTTACAATCAAATAAAGGGTGCATGAGAAAAAGCGGGATATACAACTGAAAATAGAGTAATCATAGGGTAGAAAGTGATTCGTCATTGCCTAGAATGATGAATCATTGACAAGTTGAGGAATGTTCTGATGTCAGTTCCAGCTACAACTCCATTTCCAGTTTCAGCTCTAGCGTACCTGCAAGTTGAGGGAAATGTTGTTAGAGCAATGTGAATCAAATCCTATCATATACCTACGCTACCAACATAAATATAGAATACAATCGATCAGGCATCCATCAGATGATTACAAAAAAATCAAGAGGAAAAACATAATTCAATGGAAGCTTTCAGCTTCTTTTATTTTTCTAACATGTTTGTTTCAGTGTGCAAGAACAAGTTCATCATGTTCGAGATCATTTCATCAGATATGTGGAGTAAAACAGGATCCCACAAGGGTAGAGCTCGACATATCATAAATACCTCTTATTCACAAGTTACATGAGATAAATCAAGTGTTACAGTTAGCTTTTAGAACTGTTGTAAAGTAATTAATTGTTTCTAAGAAAGCAATTTTAATTTACCATGATTGAACAAATTGAACAGTTATCTATTGCTCATCATAAACAAAGAAGCATGATTAGAGAGTGTTAACTGTATTTGTCATAGTGGAGTTTCAGCCCTGTCTTTCGTTCATGTTTTACATTTTAATGAGGCATTGAGTTTCTTTAAACTGACAGGAAAATAAGGTATTAAGTTATTCAACTGTTCCTTACATATTCATAATTTATAGGAGAGATAAAGAAACAGGTTGCCACATGCTACAGGTAATGAAAGCTCATGTCAAATGGTAATCTTAACATGTCAGCTGTGAATTGATCAGCATTAACAATAAATGGAGTATCTATTTTCAATGGCAGTCATTATTTACAAAGTTATCTAGAAGCAGATTTTGCATGAATATAAAGCTAAAGTCAATCAAGGACTTTCATGTGAAGAAAGACAGTATTAAGTATCAAAACACAGTTTTTGCTTTAAAGGGACAATATAACTTACCTTGGCAATAAATCAATGAAAGACATGAGTTGTAAGTTGTGACAGTTATATAAAGTAAAGGACAACTATAGATGCTTAGAGATTATCTACAAATGAAAGAAACTCAGTTACAAAAGGCCAAAGGACAGTCAATATAGCAGTAGAACAGTCATTAGTTTCCATTTACAAGTAGCTCCCATACAAGCTGCATACATGAGACAAGTGCAGATGACAAGAATATGCCAGTCAAAGCCATGATAGTGAAATGTCATAAATTAAGAATGATAATTTTCTCATGGTGGAGTTCGTGTACAACAGTTTAAAAGTCAAAGAGTGATAATGAGTGACAGAGCTTGAAGAGGCTATGATTGAATGGAAGCAATAAAGCTCAAATACCCACCTGGGGTTTTTCCTCATACATATAGAAATATGGAGTTGCCACATTTTTAGTTGTGGGATAGAATCAATAACAGATTTTCATTGTATACAACAAGAGATGTTTAGTTTTCAGTCATGGTTGCGGCTTGGAGCTTTCTGTTTTCAAAATATAGAGATACTCATTTAATTCTTTCACTTTGAAATCATAAGTATGTACAGGAGCATTGGAGGTTGTTATGAATAACATACAAATGTGCATGGGTGAATTGGTGAGAACGAGGAAGTTTTGCATGCTTTAGCCCACCTTTTCAGGGATTTCAATTCAATTCGAGTTGCAGATCGGTTACATGCTTTATGACTGCCAGTTCAAGACTGAGTTCACTCATTTTTGCATGAGTTTGAACCACATTTTTAGGGATTCTTTACTTATGCTCGGATTTCACTTTGGGATTTTTATTTCTCACTTTCAGATCACTTTTAGTTGCTGATTCATGCACTTTTGAAGTGCATTCATATTGTATATATTGAAATATTTTATCTTTTTCATTCTAGTTTTTTTTCCTGCTTACACATACAACAGTGAGGCATTGTAACTCAGCATATTTTTTCATTCCAGAATTGTAATAGAGCTTTCAGTATAGTTTTTCCTTCTTAATATTTTTTGAGTTTTATTTTCATATAAATTATTTGATTTAAACACTGTGATTTAATCTCAGTGATTTAATCTCAAATCCTTTGTTTTGTCTCATTAATGCTTTAAAAACCAAGAAGATTTCGTGTTATAATTCAAGTTGCATGTTGTGTTTAACAAAAAATTCAGTCATTTGTATATGTGAAAATCTGGTTTTTCCTTTTACAAACATTGAAATTTCAAACCTTCATGTGGAATATCGGTGAATTTCATGATCTTAGTTGAATTGTGAAATATAGAACTTTATTGCAACAGTTTATAGATTTAGGATAACAAATAGAATCACAAAATTTTGGTGTAATCACCTCTCATAGCTTTAGGATTTCAATTCAAGCAATCTTTCTATCTCTTTCCCAACCAAGTTAGTTAGTTTTTAGGAGGTCTTCATCAGGGAACCAACCCTCTCTGGAGATTGATTCTCAAAATTAGGCAACCCACAGGCCTGAGAATCATTCCATGTTTCAACAAATTGTTGAATTTAACTATTCAAGCGTTCGGGTGCAATTTGATTGACAACAGTAATATTTTCAGGGACTCCAAATCTGATTAAGACATTATTCATTAGGAAATCAATCACCACTTTTCTTGTTGCCTTCTTGGTGGGGATTATTTCCACCCACTTTGTAAATTAATCAATTGCAACAAGAATCCAAGAATTTCTCCCACTGGATTTCTCAGGTATTTCACCAATGAAGTCAATACCCCATTGTTGAATAGGGGCTTGGACTAAAATGGGCCTAAGTGGAAAATTCCCTAAAAACTTTAGCTTTCCTGAGAATCTTGGGCAAGCATCACAAGTTTTAACAAACTTGTGGGCATATTTGAAAATAGAGGGCCACCAAAAACCTGCCCTCAAAATCTTATGATTAGTAGTTTTAGCCATGTAGTAGCCACCACATACTCCATTATGCATTTCCTACAAAATTTCCAATGCTTTTTTTCCATCAACACACTATAGTAATACACCCTCTGGACTTCTCCACCAGAGTTCATTATCAATGATGACATACTTAATAACTTGTAACTTCAAGGTTCTTTTCTCATTATTAGCCATATCGTCAAGAAAATGTACGGTCTAAAAATATTGAACAATCCGTCTATACCACCCACAAGTCTGCATGTCACAGATAGGTACACCATCTACACATTCAACCTAATTTACTTGGTTGGCCTCCAAGTTGGTTTCAACCATCAACTTAGCTAGTCCTTTCCCTCTCACTAACTTAGTGACCTGAACATCAATGTTAAAATTTTGGATCCTACCTATGGTCTCTTGTTGAGTGAAGATATCCTTCACTACAATACCTAGAACAAAAGTTATAACTGTAGCTCCCATTAGGTATGTCCTAAAAAATTTTACAGCCTTGACTAATGCATAGGCCTACTTCTTACTCATGTCATACTTGAGTTCAATGACTTGCAAAAATTTGCTAAAGAATACAATGGGCTATTCAAAGCCATCATCATTTTTTTTTAGTAACACAACAACAATCGTATGAAAAGAAGCAAAAGAAAAAATGTGCACAGGCTTAGAGAAATTTGGAGATTTCAGCACTAGAGCCTCCTTGATGGCTTGTTTTATGCTTTTAAATGCTTGATTGGGCTCCTCACTCCAGGTTTCCTTCTCTCCCTTCTTCAACATCTTGGAAATAGGCCTAGTAATCTCAACAAAGTTAGTTACAAATCTTCTTAAGAAATTGATCTGGCCAAAGAATGATTGAATTCCTTTGACATTCTTTGGTTGTGGAATCTTGTCTATTGTAGCCACTCTTTCAGGATCAATTCTTATTCCTTCTTTGGAAACAAAATGGCCTAAGAGCTTCCCTTCTTTTATCCCAAACACACTTCTTGGGATTCAATGAGATCCCATGTTCCAGTGCCTTCTTAAGAACTTTCTCCAAATGCATACAATGGTTCTTTTCTCTCTTCCTGCATGCAATCAGATCATCTTGATAAACAACTAGAAATATGTCTATGAAATCAATGAATACCACATCCATGGCTCTCTGAAAGGTAGCCCCTGCATTCTTACATAGACATAAGTGCCCCATGGTATTGTGAAAATTTTTTCATACTGCTAAGATTCCTTGACAACTACCTAATTGTAGCCTAAAAAAATCTATCCATCATGGATAACAACTCACAACCAATTACCTTTTGTAACATGGCTTCCATGTTTGGCAAAGGATAATTATCCTACAACAATGACACATTTAAATTCCTAAAATCAACATAGAGCCTTATGTCACCATTCTTCTTCCTACCTGGAACAAGATTTGAAACCCATGATGAATGTTTGATGGGCTTGATGATCCCAACATCCTTCAATTTCATGAGTTCCTCTTGCATCTTAGGTTGCAATGTTGGATTTATTGGTCTTTGCTTTTTCTTGAAGGGTTTGGCATCTAGCTTCAAAGGTATCTCATGCTGAAATAGCTCTTCTCTATATGCCTTCAAGTCATAATAAGACCATGAAAATACATGCCTGTATTTCCTTAACAAAGAGATCAACATTGATTTGACTTGAGGTTTCATCTTCTTCCCAATATAAACCTTTTTTGGAGCATTCTTTGTGCCAATATTAACTTCTTCAAGATCCTCTTTGTGAGTGGACGTCTATTTTGCATTGCTTCTATCAGGGCCATCAAACACCCTTTCCAATGCAACTAGTCCTTTTAGAATCTTTTTAGTCTTCAATTGGATGATATCATTTCCAAATGTTGTTTCCTTACCATCCACTTCCTCCACAAAGTCTCCAAAATCAATTTTTTGACCCTCGTATTCATCTACACATTGTAGGAATCTCAAGATATCCTCATCATCATTAAACACCTATCAGTTCTTTATATTGTCAGGAACTGAAGGTCTAACTTGCACTTCAACTTTTGAAATACCAGCAAAAGTAATGTCATATGGTAAGAGAGAAATATTGGCAAGTAAATTTTCCACTCTATTATTGCTCATGTCCAACCAATCAATACCAAATGCATCAAACTATTCAATTGAGTCCCAAACAACATTTCTATATTGTCTCAACCTAGTGTCTTTTGATTCATATTTTGACCTAACTTGAGAAATACAAGTTTTGAATCTCCAATGACCCTTAACTTTTTAATTCCATTTTTCTAAAATAATTTTAACCCTAGTAGAAAAGCTTCATATTTAGCTACGTTGTTTGTGCAAGCAAACATCAATGAAAATGAAAATTTGAAATTTTTACCACTAGGAGAGATAAGTATCACCCCTACACTAGCTCCTTCCTTTGAGAAAGCACGATCAAAACACATATTTCATAAGTCATCATTGTTGGCTTGTTGTAGTACTTCTCAAGGGGTGCAGGTTGTTTGTCTTCTTCCTCTTGTAACTCTTCAACTCTAAAGTTATCCATGTTGGTGTCTACAAAGTGGATTCTATCTGCTTCTTCCAAAAACTTAATCATATGTGGAGCTCATGGCTCCCTCACAAGCTTGATGTCCTTTCCCTCAATAGGAAAGGTTGTAAAGGACATGTCACAATGCATGCTACCTCCCATTGAGGCACTCTATTTTCTTGACAATAATATGCCATAGTTTGGTGGGATATCCACCACAACTATACTCATCACAAATTCCTTGTTTGGAAAAGCAACTAATCTGTATGGAACATCTTTAATAACTCCAATAATTGGGATCTCTCTTGAGTCCATGTCATAACACTTTCCATTAGCACAATTGATTTTCAATCCCATTTCTTTCATAATTTCCACCAACATGATGTTAGATGAAGCTACTAAATCAATCATGTAGTTCTTTAGGAGATTACCATCAACAATGAGAGTTACCTTCCTTGTCTTTGACCTCTCCATTTTTAAACTTGACCAATTCTTCTATGTTAGCTCCTTGTTTCTCTACATTGTGCTCTTTCATGAAAATATAGCCTAGCTTACCCTAGTCACAATTACAACTCAGTTTCTCAAATTATGAGTTTTTCTATCTTGTACTACCAATGCTATTGTCAGGTTTTCATATTCCTCATCAAAATGTCTCCTTAGAGAAACATTCACTTCATCAATTTCCATAGCACAAATATTGTCCTCAATATCTTCATCTTCATCAGGGAAGATTTGATGATGATAGGAGTCTGATTTCTACCTTTGACAATCAACATCAACTTCATGTGATTCTTCCTCTAAAGAGCACTCCTCATAAATGAAATCTGATATGTGCATAAGCACATGCACTTCTATGTCATTTTCCTTCATTGGCTCATAATCATCTAACTAAGTTTGTTCTTCTTCAAACTTTCTTGCTACTGAAAGTGTTTGAGAAGCATCTGGCAATTGGAAAACAACACACTAGGGTGTTTCATCAGTAAAATTCATAGAGTTTTTATATAAAGGATCAGGAGGAACTTTGTTTTGTGAATTTTTTTTATTGCTCTAAATTGGCTTCCCATTGTGCCAATTGGTGTTATAAGGATGGTCCTACAGCCGAGGAGGTCTCTCATTTTTCTGAAAATTTTCTTTATCATTTGTAATTCCCTTCTCTTGCCTTGCAAGCCTGTAACTAATATCTTTTATAGAGCTTGTAATTTTTTCTATTTTGTCTTCTAGTAAATCTCCTTTCTCTACAAAATGCCTATCTTCCTTCTTTGGATTCTTCAATATTTTGACATCCTCTCTTCTCCCAACTTTACCAGTTGCTCTCCTAATGTTTTCACTATAGACTACCATCTTGAAAGCCTCTCTTAAGGTTTGGGGATTCTTTTTTAGTAGGAGATAACTCATTTTTGCATCAAATGCATTGCAATAGTTGACCAAACACACATTATCATTAAGTCTCAAATGAGGAGGCAGTCTATTCATGGCCTTTTAAAATCTTATTTTGAAATCAGCAACTGCCTCATTTGAACCTTTAGAGATATTATTAAATTGATTTAGAAGTAACCTTGAGTTAGTCTTATGACCGTACTACTCTCTAAATAGTCTCTTAAACTCTTCCCAAGAACCAATACTTTCAGCAGGTAGACCTCTATACCATTCTCTAACATATTCAATGAGTGATTGCATGAAAAGCTTCATCATCACATCCTCAGCTTCCACCTCAAAGTCATATGTCACATTGGAAAATGATTTTAGATGGTCCTCACCACTTTTTGCATTATTTATAGAGAACTTAACCAAGGAAGGTCTGATATCCTCAAGGAATGGATTAGGATAACCAGGAATCCCATCAAAGCATAACTGTTGGTACCTATCCACTTGCATTGGTCTTATGGTGAACTAATCTCTTTGATTGTTTTGAGGTTCACCATCTTCTTGATCCATGGATTTCTTGTTTCCTTTTGCATTTTCATCCCCATCATTACCACCACCACCAGTTTATTCTCCATCTCTAGAATGGGTGTTCGTATTTTTATGATTACCTCCACCTCCACCATCTTTACCTCCACCACCACCTCCACTAGGGATCTTTCCACCTAATTTAGTTTTTTTGTGGATCAGAATTAGTATGAATAGAGATTGAAGCTCTTGGATCATGGATAGAGGTTTTATGGAAAGCAATATTCCTTGCTATTTCTGCATTTGAAGCCTTAATCTCCATTTTACTCAGTTCTTGCTGCAAATTTTTATTAGCCAATTGCAACCTTAATATCTCAAGATCAAGAGGTGCACTTGATGGAATGGACTTGGTTCTAGCATCATTGGTAGATGTATTAATAGATTAAGTATTTGTATTTATACTTGGGGTGGGTTTCTTAGGCTGGTCTATAGGTTTCTTTCCATGGTCTATAGGTTGAGATTTATTAACAACAACAGAGGGATCTATGACTTTAGTTGTTGTGACAAAAGTAGTATAGGTACTTGTAGCAAAGGTTCCCATAGGAATGGTTACCTTAGGAGGATTAGGGGTTCCCTTGCTTGTTTCTCCTCCAGCTCCTTGAGTCTGAGTTCTTTTTATAAGGCTTGCATATCCTTGTCTATGTCATCTTCATCTTCTAGGATAAAATCTAACTCACTAGGCTCCAGAGTATAATAGGTAAGATTTACTAGTTCTCTATCAGAGGAATGATGAGAGGCTCTACTATGGGATCTACCTCTTGGTTTGAAGTTATCATCATTAAAAACTGATCTACCACCAAGTTTTTCCCTTCTAGAAAGGAATTCATTATCCTTTTCCTAGAACTCCCACCTCTCTTCTTCCCTTGATATTTCATGGTGACTATCAGGGATTTAATTTGAGGGTAATCCTCCCTCATTTCTATTAGGTACATCATATTCATATCCCTCTTCATGAGCATTTTCATTATGAACATTTTTATCCAAATTAGGAGATGCATTAGCAAGATTTTTAGTACTTACTTGATTCATCATTCTTTCATATCTAGGATGACTTCTTACTTTTTAGCAACTCGGATTCTAGCTTCTGCTTAGGATTCTTCTTCATTTTGCTCCTAGTTCCATGCATGGCTACAAACTTCTCTTTACAATTATTCCTCTCACTCTCTCTTTGAAATTATAACTTTGCATTGGCACAAGAGACTTCAGAGTCACCACCCATAATATGGGGAAAGGAAAACATATCACATTTTGGAGAAGCACTCACAATCTCATAGAAGAATTTGAACATAACTTGATAAGAAATGGAAAATGGGACCAGAATGTGACACATAAAATTGGACATGAGCTATTGATGAGAATTTACTTAGTAAATTGTTCTCCAAACAGTGAAGAACAATGAAAATAAATGACTTTGTGAATTTGACTGTATTAGATCTAACCTGGAGACATTGGAAAAGCATTGTCCCCACCAGATTCACCAATCTATTGGTTGTTTTTAATGAACCAAACTTGGTGTCATCAATTGTCTATGAATTTTCCATAATTCAATGATCAACAATTGTGAGGATTGGCCAACGACTAGGTGAAATCTTGTTAGGCTTTCCCTCTGCACTTTAGGCTTTCCCTCTACACTTTAGGCTCTGCAAGACCCAGGATGGTGATCCCTATAATGTAATTAATGATACTCTTGTGCCATTTATCACAGACATTGTAAATAACAGATACATTCCCATAGATTGCAACTTATATGAAATCCTTCAAGAATCCAGCTAATTCTCTAACAAATAATCATCTAAAGCAGAGAATGGATGACTTCTCATGAAACTTCAAAACAATTTAAGGTGTATGAATGATTTTTTTAAGAAGTTTTTTGAAAGGCAGAGCCGACTCAATGAATTCAAAGTTAACCAAATTTAATAGAACAATGCCTTATTCATTGGGTAATGAATTCAAATTTGAAATGAATTGTAATACAACAATGACTGAGCTTAATATTTATAGACTATTGTGATATTGCATTACAATAAAACAACTCAAGATTCCCAGAACATAAAATACTTATCAAATCCTCATACTTAATAACACAAACGTATGATTCCATCAAATCATTTTAATTAATTCCTTGAATTAAAATAGAGACAAAATCATACATTCAACCAAAATGATTGAAGAACAATAAAAGGATCCTTGATCATTTTATTAATAGTTCATATGACAAAATATAGAAGGAGAGAATTTGTTTCAGAATTTGCATATTCTCATTCAAATTCCATCACTATTGTAAAACCATTATATCTATTATATACTCAAATTCAACCTGGGACTCAACACTAATTCTATTTCTTTGTGCTTGAATTAAAAAATTCTCTAACATGAGTTCAAAATCTCTCTCCACCAAAGATCCATGCAATTGGCCTTGAATTCCCTTTTATAAGAACAAGGGAGCAAACAAGCATCAAGCCAAATTGCACATTTCAGTCACATTTACATTTTCCTTTTATAAGAACAAGGAAGCAAACAAGCATCATGCCAAATTGCACATTTTAGTCACATTTACATTTGACTTACATTTCAATTTCATTTCAAAACATCCCCGAGTAGTTATATTTGCATTTTTAGAAGGGGGAAAACACATAAGACAAAATTCCTTTTCATATCGTTGGAGAAGATAGTTCCCGCCCTCCAAAAGGAATCTTTCATTGTTGTAGCAACACCAACCATGAGAAAAGCATCTTTCCACAAGTAAAAATGTATTCCACGTGCACACCAAGATAGCAAAAAATGAAAACATATTAGCAATAAAAGGGAAAAAAGCACAAACCACGTCCACATCTTTTCATCACTTGACTGAGAGGGGATAATATTTTACACTACTTCATCCAAAGCTTAATCTGTAAAATTTTCAAGCTAAGTATTATACTCCTCTTTAGTAGGCCATTTTGTATCCAACAATCCCTACACCTTAGTGTTGTGTTGATTGTATCTGGCATCCATCAATATTTGAGCCTCTTTAATGAATGCATCCATACGTACCTCAATTCTTGTCATGTTATCAACAACAAGATTCAACATGGTATAACTTGTGAGGCTAATCATCTTCTTGAAATGTGGGAGAATACCTCCCAAATCATCCTTCCAGGTAGGAAAATCCTTTATTTCACCTTCATCATTCAGTATTTTTGGCATGACATGCCCCTCCATGTCACTGAACATCTTCAACTTGCTTTGTAGTTGTACACCCAACTTTCCATGAAAAGTTGATATCCTACTTAATAGGTCCACTTCCTTCAACACATCTGGGATGTTTTTTGGAGCCTTAGGGTCATCCTTCATATTAGGCATCATTTCTTTAAGTTCCCCAACCCTAGCAGTCCACTTACTCCAGTCATTTTGGAAGGAATTTTGTACTTCACCATACCTCTTGCAGGCTTTATGAATGCTCTTTTGGGCTTCCCAAACAATATCAGCTTTATGCACTAATTTTATAACCCTGTGTTTTAGAAAATCTTAAAAAATGTTGTTAGCAACCTTATAAGTTTCCTCCTTAGCCCTTTTAACAGTGTCTTTCTCCACTTACAATTCCTTCTTTAAACTTTGGATTCTTAAAGATAGAGTCTCCCTGTCTTGAGTTGATAATTTTGAAGAAGATGAAGAGGGGGAAGGCAATGTTTTCACTAATGGACCAGCTTGTACAATGGCCTTAATATTATTATACTCATCCAAGAGAGTATTATAATTGCTCAACAACTTCTCATGTTTCTCTTGTTAAATTTGTTTAGTACTTGCACTTAACATGGCAGCATGCATAGTTAATTTGCAGGTTGGATGGGGGTAATGTCAGTGGCTGTCTCCACAAAAAAATTTCCAATAACCTCAATAGAATTCACCACTTCAGTCTTCCTTGTGTTAGGATCCATTGACCAAATTGAAAGGGTACGCAATTTGGGACTGAAACCTGAGCCAAAGATCTGATTTTCAAAATGTTCTTCAAATACAGAAGCTTCGGGGTCCTTTCTAATTATATCAAGTGTAACATTAGAAGTAAGATTCCACCTCGAAAGCACAATTACACCAATTTCTTTGAAAAAATTATTGGCCTCGACAGGAGTGATGCCACTATCTCAGTCAACATTATCTTCTCCTTCTCTGCCTTTTCTACCTCCTCCTATGATGAGGGATCCACACTAGCCTGAGCATCTTTAATTCCTTGTTTTATTTCTTGGCTCTTATGTTGGATGAAAAATTCTTTGAATTCATTGGTCTAAACAAAGGGATCATTAGCAAGGAAATCAGCACAAGATTTGACCATTATCAGATTCTTCATCATATTTCCATTTGACAATCCTATCCACTAGAATATATGGGTCAAGAGCATCTTTTATTTGAGGGGAAGGGAATCTCTTTTCCACCTCTTGATCATCAGGCACATGCTTTGTATATTTATCACCTCTAATTAATTTAGTGGAAAAATATTCAACCAAAAGGTTTCCCCCTTCACCAACCTTCAAAGGTTGTTCTTGAATGTCTTGAGCTTCTTGTTGCTACTCCTTAAGTGCTTGTGCCTTCTCTGCAACCTCCTTGACCTTTACAGTGAACTCACCACTTTGATAATCTTTTAGTTTGGTCATGGACTTTTCATAAGGACTCTCAACCTCATCATATGGACTGATATAATAATCATTCCTCCTTATTATGTCTTCTTCAATATCACATATAGAAGTCTACTCCTTCCTTGAAGTCGCTACACCATCGATTGTCAATTTTTTTATTACATCATCAATGTACAAAAAGTGATAGGAAAATCCAGACAAAACTTTCTTTCTTTTCATCTCAGTTATAAACCCTTCAAGGTCATCATTTATGATCTCATCTACTAGCAGCCTAAGTTTATTCAACATTATTCCAAAATTTTCATATCCCTCCTTTGCAGTAGCAATGAAATAAGCAAATGAGAACTGTGGGGTTATCACTGAGCCTTTCCTATGAACTCTAAAATGTTCCTTATCCATAAAATCCAACTTCCACATAAGTTCCATGAAGGCCAGCCTATTAGAAACATACAGTGGTAAGAAATGAGGTGTAACCTTGGCTCCATAAGCTCTGATCAAAGTGTAATGTGTATGCAAAAACTAGTCACCCTAATTGTGACCCTTTGTTGCTCCTTCTTTAAGCTCGTGGGGGTGCATAATCTCCCTAATGAATTTTGAAATTTTGTACATAGGTGCTACAAAAAAACTCTCCAAGATACTAAACTTCACAATATTATTGAAAGCAAGATAATTTGAATGTGGGAAATTTTGATCCCAAATATGTGTCCACATTTGGACAGGCAAGCCATTTCCTTCATTATCTTTCTTCCTTAGCTTCATTCCTTTCTTCCATTTCTCTTTCCCAGTCCATAAAATCATGTGCATCAATAAAGAATAGTGGGGGAAAGACAATGGGGCTCTTCCATGCTTCAATCCAATTATCCCTTTATGCATCTACTTAGCAATATATGTTGCATAGTTAAACCCTCTATTTGAATTCCAATTTTGAATATCAATTATCATCATGAACAAAAAATTTGGTATCCTTTCATCAAACCTGTAAGCCAATACTTGATTCAAGCAATAGTATGTTTTCTTGAAGTAGTTCATGAGCTCATCAAAATCAAAAGGTTCCAAGTCCTTAGGACTAAAAGCTATGTTTTCCCCTTTCCTATTCCTAGGAAGCACATGCCTCTTGTATCCATACTGGTTTTGTTCATACTCATTGCATAAATCAGAAAAATTAACATTGACAGTGTAATTAGGGTTTAACTTGAACACCTCCACAATCTTTTCTCTGGTTATGTCAAGAAGTGGGGTTTCATTCTCACTTTTTTATTTTTTTGTCCTTAGCATCATAATTCCTTGCTAGCTCTAGCATCAAATCTGCTTCAACACATATAGTTGGTACCACCAACCTTCCAAGGTTAAAAATCTATAGGTGATGGACTGGATGTTTAACATGTCATCTATTGAAGGCATACAAGAATAACTTCCAACCACTCTGAGGTGGAGGGACCTCTCTAATTGCAGCAACATTATCAATCAGTCTACCAGTCATGACACCCTTCCCTTTAGGTTTTTTTCCAATATGCTTTCCTCCCTCAGCAATATCTTTGGATTCACCTTCCATGAACTTATCAAAATCTCTCTTGTTTCCCTTAGATTTTGTAGACTTCTCTGAAGTTTTTGGCTTAGGTTTAACAACCTTAGGCTTTTCCTATTTGGGTTTACCCCCAACTCCCGAGGATTCATTGGGCTGACTCATGGTTTATAGCTAGGGTTTACAAATTCGACTTATAAATGAGGGCTTATTGGTTGATGTTTTACAAGAAATTCAATTCGCAGACTCAACTATATAAATTCTTCTATGTTTTTACTCAACTCATATCAATTCTTACAAATTTCTACAATACCAAAAACCCTTTCAAACCCTAAAAACATAGAACCTTTTGAATTAATCACTAGCTTCCCTTAACCAATTCAATTCAATCACAATTTACACAAAGAGGTAAATATTTGCTTACCTAGGAAAACACTTTCTTTCAATGCTTCTGCAACTCTTCGCTTGAGCTCCTCACATATTTCTCTTTAAACTTGACCAATTCTTCTACTTTGAACAGTTGCAATTGTGAGGAAAAATGAGCCAACAACCTTCTTCATGGCCAAGGAATGGAGCGTCTTCACCATTAATGCCTTAAAGAAAGCTCGCGCGAGCGAAATAACAATTAGTTGTTTAAGTTCAAATTATGGCCATTGATCATTTTGATTTAAAACATCATCCATGGATCCCCTTTATCCTTGTTCCTTCTCTTTTTTCTTTCAGTGATGCCCTATTGATGTTGTCACATCACCCTTTTTTCTTTCATTACCTTTTACTTTAAGACCATCACTCATCGCTACTTCATTTGTGTCTCCTTTTAATGGATCCGCGATGCAATAGAAACTAGCGATGCGAGGAATATTCCATCAAATATCACTAATTTTTTCTCCAAATATCCATTTGCAACCATGATGGCTTGAGGGGAAGCAATGGGCATAAGACTTAACCTTCCATCACCTTTCATTGACACCTATTTTCCTTTAGATGTGTCATCAATGATATGAACTACATACGTGATGAGATCCTAGCCATCAAATCAGGTCGTCCTCCTTTGAATTTATACTTCCATCACTCATCACTGATTTGATTTATGTCAGCCAAACCACATTAGTGATTGAAGAAAGGTGGTGATAGGTCAATATCTAGCCACGTGTTCTAGCTACAAGATCAATGGTTAAGGTGAGTTCACTCCTAGCAGCAAACAAATTAGCGATACCTCACTTTAAAACAAAAAGGTTGTAACCTTCATCGCTCATCGCCAATAGGAACATGAACGGTAGGAGACAATGTGTGATGGGCAATGAGTGAGCAATACAAAAGGCTAAAGATTCATCGATCAAAAGTGGCCAGCGATACAAAAGAGAAGACATCTCATCGTGCATCGCTAACAAGAAACTTAAGGTCTTACACCCATCCATGATGAGCGATACAAAGGAAAAGGTCCATCGCTCATCACCAATTCAATACTAGCAGTCACAAGGTTATTCATGATGAGCAATATTCCGAGCATAAGCATGAACTTAAGTGGGAAATATTATGCATGTGCTTGTAATTTTTTTTAAAAGGTGGACCGCCTAGGAAAGATGAGAGATTGGGACTTAAAAAGACTTAAGACCATACTCGACCAAGGATATAAAGGTAAAATATTTCCAAGTTCCAACCTTATAAAATATTAACCCCATACCCAAAATGAGAAGATAATATAACACGACTAGGTAAATAGGAAACCTAGGCGTAAGGGGTTGATGAGTAAATGGATGCAAAGGCATAAGATATGACTTAAGAGACCGAGAACAGGTAAAACTCGGTCAACTACGAATTATAATGTAGGAAAAAGGAAAAGACACTTAGGGTTTTTGAGAGGGTTTAGAACACACATAACCCTAGAACATAAGAACGAATAGAACCCTAATCCTTATGAAACATTCCAAATCAATAAAACAACCAGGTTTTGCAATAATAATCAGTGGAACAAAAAAATTTGAGGGGTTCCACCATGTCCTTCTCAATAGGAAGATGATCATCCTTCTTAAGAGAAGTGTATGAGACTGTTAGAAGGTCAAGGTGGATAGGGTTGACTTTATATTCTTCTATGAAGAAATCAAAGAAATCTAATGGGTCCCAATCGTCACCAAGACACGCATTCAATTTAGAAAAATAAGTGGAAGGGGTGGACATAGAATTCTTCACTTCACACTATTCTTCTTTAGGGGAATTCACCTTAGGGAAAACCTTCAATGCAGGCACCACTGAAGAGAATACCAATACATTGGAAGATGATAATGGATTCCAATTTATTAAGAGTGGAAACAACTAAGGCCTGACTAGTAGTTGCTAACTCACAAAGGTGTACATCCTTGGGGTCAGCCTTGATTGTAATAACTTTTTTATTAGTGAAAAAATGTATGCAACGATGTAAGGTAGAGGTTATAGCCCCTAAATTGTGAATCAAAGGTCTTCCCAAAAGAATATTGTAAGGCAAAGGACCAAGCATCACATGTACCAAAGTAGGTATGGTAATGGGTCTTATCCTCAAAGGCAATATTATCATGCCTAGGGCTTAACGACCAACATTATCGAATCCATGAATGTATAGAGAAGAAGCAGGTAAAGAAGAAGAATCAATTTTGATCTTCGGTAATAAATCTACGCCACATACATTGAGAGCCTAACCAATGTCAACAAGAGCATGTATAATACCAATTTTATTAATTCTAACAATAATCATCAAAGGTTCCACTTTCTTCTACATATATAGGGGTGGGAGTTCTTGCGGGTAGAACATAATATTTAGTGAATCTACATGAATATGAGCCATCAACGCATTAACATTTTTTGGCCTAGTGGAAGTAGGCAAGAGGATATTTTTCCAGGCTTCCTAAAGCATACCTTGATAAATTGGTGTAGATTGAAGCAAGTCTTACCATGAGATCTTAGCTAGATTAACACAAAGTTTCTCAACAAGATCATAATCACCAAGTGCTTTAGTCATGGGTTTAGGTGCTAAAGGAAGGCTTGGTTGAGAAGGCAGTAAAGAAGTTAGAACGTAAGTAGGTTGAGAAGTAGATTGATTTAAATTTTGCTAATTTATTCTAGTATTATGCGTATGTCCTATGGTATTATAAGAATCCATAGCTTTTAAGAATCTTGAGTAAAGGTGTGACGAGTCATTGGAGACTAGAACCCCATGAATAGAATGAATCCTCTTGGGAGAAGGGCTAGCTAGAGTCAAGTAAATGATGGGTATCTTTGTACTTTGAGGGGCCACAAAAACAATCACTACATTCATAGACTCCTCAACTTGCAAAGAGGAAGTAGACGGTTGTGATGAAAATGTTTTTCAAGAGATCTAAAAATAGGAGAAGATACCTCTAAGAAATCATTTAGGGAATCCTCTAACATATCGATATCTTCCTTAGAAAAATTATTATTGTAAAAAATAAAATATTACAAAAAAAGATCCAATATGCTTCACGTCAGGTTCACCAAGAGAAGGGGGATTCACTGCTCACAAATCTCTTAGTTACCAAGAGATTCCAAGGGAATGAACTACCTTAAACTACCTCTGACTACCTAATGAGTTGAATAAGATGAAAGATATTGCAAGAAGTAGATCGAAAGTAGAGTTTCAGGAGTGATAACAGACAGAAAAATTCAAGGATTGAAAAAGTAGATCATTGAGATTTTTGAGATAGGAGAAGTTCTTGGACAAAGGACAATAGTGCAAGAGTGGGTTGGTGCATTGAATTCCCAAAGGCGTACTTGCATCCTATATGGACATAGCACTAAGCCTTTAGACAAAACTTCAAAGGATCTGCTAACTATTCTAGATTTGAGGTCTGTTTAACCTACTGAATTAACAGAATACAAAAGTTCATATAAATGAAAAGGAGGGAAAAGAACAAACTCACACAAGGTCCTATACTTCGAAGCCTCCCACAATGCTTCGCATGAACAACCTACACACAAGGTGAATGAGGAAAAATGTTGGGGGAATTTTGTGGCTTGCCATAGTCAAACCCCCATTTTGGTGTTCCCACCTCCATGGAACACCGAATAGATAGAGAGAATAATAGACAAAAATTAAAGTAGACACAAGAGTGATAAGAGAAAACCTCGCTCAGGAGGAGAGCCTATATCATGAAATAAAGACACAAAGTGATAAAAGGAAACCTTTCTCAAAGGGGAGAACCCGTACATGAGATAAAGACATAATAGATAATGTGTTAGCAAATATAAAAGAATCAAGAGAGTATAACCAACATTTCATGGCTTCATCTTATCTTGATAGACACAATGTTGAGTGCTTGCAAGAGAGCTTTGGCCATTGGAGAGACTTCAATCTGGCAGAGCTTCACTATAGAAACATGATAGAGAAGAGAAGAGCAAGAAGAGAAAGTTGGAGTGAGAGAATGTTGCAAATGAGAGTGAAAAAAGAGGTTTTGTTCAATTGCATGGGCAAGAAGAGTCGTTACTCTCATAATCTTGCCACAAAGACATGTGTCACCAATGAAGAATTCCAAGATTCCCCATTTGAACTCGCAAAAGTGTGGGGATGCTAGCGCACCACATAGACATCCATGCACTGGGTAGACATCCAACTCATTATTTCATGAGAAACGAGGTGGTGGATTACTATCACTTCATTGTGGGCCCATATGGTTTTGAAATTGTGAAATTCCAACTCATAAGGTTCTTTTCATAAATGTAGCTAGGTGCCATAAATGCAAGGGTCAAATGCACAAATGTGAAATTTCCACAAGGTGCAATTTTACGATATTACACCACTAATGTTGTGAAGGCTAATATGTTACAAGTTTCATGTTTTCCTACTTAAGTCTAACCTAATTTGAATTTTTGAAGCATGTGTATTATGTCCATAGAAGACCAACATTGTGAATAGTTTTTAGGACCAATTAAGCATGTGTTGGAATCCACAAGGCATGTTCCTCTTCCTGGTGTTACCTGTAGTATTTTGGGTCTTGCCCTCTACACATTTTTCATATTGTGTGTTTGATCTTTGGAAAACTTACTAATGTAAAATTCTTTATTGTAGGCTATCATATGTTATGTAATCAATGTAATATCATGTATAAATGGTAAAACTAGTTGATCTAGGTGATGATGATGGAATGTGATGTGTGAAATAATGAAAATTACATAAGTGACTAAAAGAGAAAGAGAAAAAGTGTTAGTTCTTGTCCGATTTCATCTTGTAGATATTTTTGTGATAGAAGGCAAGTGAAGAAGGTGCCTAATTGTTTGCAAGAGGTAGTGAGCCAAAGGAAAAAAAAATTGAAGGTTGAAAGCAGTGAGCTAGTAAGCTGCAAAGAAGACATTTGAAGAAGAGACAAAGCACAATTGCAATCATCAAAAGGATTGAGCTTAATTTTCAGACAGTGGAAGGACTTGTCATTCTATAATATTTCTTGATTTTATTCTTAGATTGGGGAGTTATAGCTTCCTTGGGTTGTAGCCTTGAAATAATGTCTGCAGGGAGTTGTAGCTTCCTTAGGAGTGACCCTAAAACCTCTTTTCAAGGAGTAGTAGCTTCCTTGGTTTGTATCCCTAAAACAAAGTTGTAACTATTATTCTTTTGTGGGGCTATATTAGGACAATAGCTCCTAGCAACATTTCTCACTATGTTTTTTACCTTCTAGGGTTTTCCATGTACATCAGGAGTTGTGTTGTGTTGTGCATTGTTTCTATCTTCATGTTCTTGCTTATGCAGTAGAATTTGAAGTTTCTTTTGTTCCAAAAATTTTGAGATCTGATAGAATACTGATTCACCCCCTCTCTCAGTATTCTAGTGTATGTTCAACAATTGGTATTAGAGCCTAGTTACTTAGAAGATGTCTAACAACTTGAGGAAGATTTGGGATGGTACAAGAGGGGTTTTACAAGGCACCTAGGTTTTATGGAACAATTTTTTCTTTCTAGTGATTCAGAATGGAATCCTATCTATCCTCTTTAGGGTTTGGTGTTTAGCAATCAGTCAAGGATGGTTATGTTGTTCATGTTACTCCTCCTACTGATCCAACTGAGATTAGGGCTTATGAGAAGAATGGAAAGGCTAAGAATTCTATCTTGAGTTGGCTAATAGAATTTGATCTTGTAAAAGTAATGCATTGCAAAACAACAAAGGAGGTATGGGAAAATATCAATGGCATCTATGAAGAAGACATCAAAATAAAACAAGGAAAATTAAAAATCTATAAAGGCAAGTTTGGGAACCTAAAAGTGTTAGAGGATGAAGATATTTTAGGATATTTGCTTCAGGTAGATGAAGTGGTCAATGCAATCAGAGGACTTGGTGAAGATCTTGAAGAATTAGTGGTGGTCAAAAAGGTATTGAGATATCTTCACAAATCTTATAGTCCTAAAATATATTGTATTGAGGAAGCTAGGGATTTAGATAAAATGTCAATGAATCAATTATATGGTACCCTCACTACATTTGAAATGAGAAAGTTTGACAAAGATGATTAAAAAAAGGAACCAAATTTCAAATCCTGTAAGGAAATTAATGAAGTGTTTGATCCAAATAATGATGTTGAGGATTAAGAAGAAAATTTCATAATTTGAAGAGGGGTATTAGTAAGTACAAAGGTAAGCTACCTTTCAAATGTTTCAAGTGTGGAGAAGTTGGTCAATTTGCTTCTAAATGTCCCTTCAAATATTTTGAAAAAAGAAACAAAGAGCCTAGAAGAAATAAGTTCAAGAAGAGTCTCTACTCCAAGGAAGATTCTTTCTCTTCAAAGGATGATGATTCTAGTGGTCTGGATAATGAGGATGAAGTCCTATTTTGGCTACTAAAAATATTGAAGATAAAGCTAAAGATCCAAGTGTTATGTGTACTACTTCTCATGCAAAATCTAAGGCAGACTCATGGGTGATTGACAGGAGATAGAAGCAAGTTTATCAAACTTGTGAAGTGGAATGGAGGCATAGTCAAGCTTGGAGATGATACTTCGGTATAGATTTGTGGAAAAGGTACAATAAGTATTGATGGAAAGCATAGGACAAAAGGTGTTCTTTATGTTAAATATATCATGCACAACCTTCTTAGTGTGAGTCAAATGTGCATAAATGGATACAATCTCATATTCAATGAAAGATGATGTGAAATCAGAAAAGGAAGGTCTAGAAAATTGGTTGTAGAAGGATCTAGGACAAGTGGTGACATATATAGTCTAAGGGATTTCAATGGAAGAACTTGTCTTCTAGGACAAACAAGTGAATGTTGGATTTGGCATAGGAGGATGGGACACATTAACTTTGACAATCTTGTGAAGATCATCTCATTACCTGCAGTAAGAGATATGCCTAAGATAATCAATCTTGTAAGTACTGTGTGAAGGAATGTTAGTTTGGAAAACAAACAAGGATAAATTTCAAGTCTAAAGAGTATTCTTCCTCTAGACCTTTGGAGCTGGTACATACTGATTTGTGCGGATCTACCAGAAAAAAAATCTCAAATGAGAAAGGTATTTCATGCTTTTTATTGATGATTTCGATGACATGGGTTACTTTCTTGAAAGATAAATATGATGCTTTCAATAGATTCAAGATTTTCAAATCAATGGTTGAGAATGAAATTAATTCTAAAATCAAGTGCTTAAGGTCTGATAGAGAAGGTGAGTTCACTTTAAACAAGTTCAATGATTTTTGTGAAAAACATGGAATAAAGAGGCATCTATCTGCTACTAGAACTCCTCAACTTAATGGGATAGTGGAAAGGAAGAATAGGACTATTCAAGAGATGGAAAGGACGATGTCGATGGAAGCAAATCTTCTTGATGTTTATTGGAGAGAAGAAATTCATACTACGGTCTATATTTTGAATAGAGGATTATTAAGACTAAGCAACACTAAGACCCCATATGAGTTATGGTATGGAAGACTAATAACTGTTAAGTATTTTAAGAGTCTTTGGAAGCAAATGCTACATTAGAAGAGATGAAGATGTGCTAGGAAATTTTGATTCAAGAGTTGATGAAGGTATCCTTTTGGGATATTCATCTAAAAGTAAAGCATATAGATGCTACAACAAAAGATTGACAAGAATAGTTGAAAGTACAAATGTTAAGGTTGATTAACATCTACATCATAATATGTATGAAATTGAGGATTACATATCTGATGCACCTCCCTACTTAGAAGAATAAGAAGAAGTTGAAGAGAAAGAAGAAACAACAAAAAAGCATAGTAAGAATCCTGCCAAGTATGTTCAAAGGAATCATTCAGAGGATCAAAATATTGGAGATAAGAATGAAGAACTGTTGACTAGAAGAAGGCTTGCAAAGATAAATGAACAACTAAATTTTTTTTTGTTATCAAAGATAGAACCAAAAAAAAAATTGATGCCAACAAGGATGAAGGATGGATACAAGAAATTAAAGAAGAATTGAAATAGATTGAGAAGAATTGGACTTGGGAATTGGTTTTGAGGCTTGAAAACAAAAATGTGATCAGAAAAAAGTGGGTTTGTAGGAATAAGTTGAATGAAGATGGAGAAGTTGTACGAAACAAGGAAAGAATGGTTTGTAAAAGCTATTCATAGGTAGAAAGAATTAATTTTGAAGAGAATTTTTCTCTAGTTGCAAGAAGGGAAGAAATAAAAATGTCACTTTTTCTACCCACAAACACTTCAAGGTATATCAGATGGATGTCAAATCATCCTTCCTGAATGGAGATTTGGAAGAAGTCTACATAGAGCAACCTAATGGATTTCAGTTATCAAAAGAACCAAACATGGTATGCAGACTCATAAAGACATTGTATGGGCTCAAGAAAGATACTAGGGCTTGGTATGCAAGGTTGGATAAATATTTTCTTTAGCAAGGTTTCAAGAAAGGTACTACAAATAGTAATTTTTACTTCAACATTGGGGATGAATTTTTTTTAATAATTGTTGCATATGTTGATGATATAATATTTGGTGGAAATGATGAAATGTGTAAGAAGTTTTCTGAAGAAATGTAGGAGTTTGAAATGTCTATGATAGGTGAGTTTTCCTTCTTTCTTGGTCTTCAAATCACTCAACTAGATGATGGTATCTTTATTTGTCAAGAAAAGTATGTCAAAGAGATGTTGAAGAAGTTTGACATGAAATATTACAAACCTACGAGTACTCTTATGGAAACTGGTTGTCATTTGAGAAAATATGATGAGTCTCCCCTGGTTGATCATGCATGTGGTATGTTTGGTTGCATGATTTCAAGCTAGTCCTAAAGAAATCCATGTGAAGGTAGTCAAGATAATCTTTAGATATTTGAAGAGCACTCCATATTATGGATTATAGTATCCAAAAGGTAATGACTTTGATCTGAGTGCATACACTGATGTTGATTGGGTTGGTTGTGTTGATGATAGAAGAAGTACCAGTGGTGATGCTTTCTTTTTAAGAAGAATATTGGTTTCATGGCATAGTAAGAAACAAGATTCAATATCTTTTTCAAAAAAATAAGAAGAGTATATTGCTACAACATCTTGTGTACTCAAGTATTGTGGATAAAGAAAAAATTGAAGGATATCACAATATAGTATGATGAGCCCATTCCTATTCTATGTGATAACATAAGTGCTATCAATATTTCTAAGAATCCAGTGATGCATTCTAGAACCATACACATTTCAATCAGGTATCACTTTTTGAGAGAGAAGGTTGTAGAGAAAGAAGTGAAGTTGGAGTATGTACCTACAAAGGATTAGATTGCAAAAAATTTCACAAAGCCACTTACAAGAATACATTTTGAGTGTCTCAAGCAGAAGCTAGGGGTAATTGCCCCTCCTTATTCTTGTTAGATGCATATTTGGTGCATCTATCCAGAGAGAGTAATTCAAGCCATATTCTTATTCTTGGACTAATGGGAGCTACCTCTTAGGGGGGGTAGATAGTGGTTGTTGCTGATAAGGGGATCCTATAAGTTGTTTCAAGAAGAAAGATTATAAAAAAGAGGGAGAGAATGTGAGGTTGTACACCAAAGGGGGAGAGAAATTCCTTTTTACCCTTTGTCCCTGATGTCAAATGGGTAGAGAATTATGCTTGAAACGAAGAGAGCTTGGTGGTTTTTTCATCAATGAAATAGGGGGGATTGGTGCAGTTTGGTTGTAATTGATGTCAAAAGAGAGTTGTAGTTGTTGGCAACACAAGGGCAGACAACTGAGAGGGGGGGTGAATCAGTTGTCACAGAAATTATACTCATTAAAATTATTCTTAGATCTGATAAATAATCATGAAATCATAAACCATCACCACATCAGAAACACACATAACACCAATTTTTTTTACATGGAAACCCTGTTAGGGGAAAAACCATGGTGGAGGTTAGTCCACAAGATTATACTCTATTAAAAGTATAAAGGAATTATAAATGGAGAATGTACATGCATTCAGGCTCACTGCCTAGAGCTCACTAGTCAAATACAAAAAGCTTACTACCCAAAGGAAGGCAGACTATCTTACAGAAACATTCATATTAGATCTAGAAGATTTTGAATTGAGAAAATAACATCTGCTAATGCCTAATTATAGTTCCAATTAAGCACAGTCTACTCACTCTTCTTCACACTTTACTTTTGCCTTCAAAATATTAGAACATTATTCACACATATCACTCGCACACCACAACATCACATGCCTTCAAATGGTATAAACAATCGCTCATATATATTTGCAACTAAGGATATCATCTACATATCCTCTTCAACAAAATATGAAATGAGTACAAACTGTCAGCCCAAATCAATAAACAATTATCAATGTGCACCAACCAAAGTCGGTGAAAACATAGTAAGGACCCAAAACAACATCCTCGAACATGAAAAACCTCCAAAAATTATACCTCAAAGATCCACAACACACTACAATCACCCTATCGACCATGATCATGAGAAACATGAACACACAGAAGAAAATCACCAATCGCGAGCATAATGATCAATGTGTACATACAACACTGATAGAGCATGATCTAGAAACATCCACGAGCATCATGAATCACAACAGAAGCATCTACAACAATTCAAATTACTAGAATCACATTATCTTCTTTCAGGAACACCAACTGAAGCAACAAAACAAGTGTCAGAACACAGATACTCATAACTCGATCAAATCTTCATGTGGATATCTGAAACTTAACATGGATAAAATAGATATACTCAACAACAAACCCTTTAATCCACAACCTCTTATCATCAATATATTGAGCTATCCAACAAAAAAACTTCAATGCAACATTGACAACCTGCAACTTATTTTATTACAATTTTCTCAATATCCTCGGCATATACAACCTTAAAGACATTAATGTCAATAGTGTTGACCTCAATGAAAACCACATATTAGAAATATCCAACAATCTCCCCCTTTGGCATTGATGGCAACACATGATGTGAAAAACACCATCAACGCAACTTTCTCTTAGCACTTTCTCCCCCTTAGATTTTAACTCTTTTCTCCTTACCTCTTTCACATTTTTTCACATGAATCTTCTCCCCCTTTGACATCAATGAAAAGATACACATTATATTTCTCCTCACAAGCTCTAGATTGTATTTCTGAACATCTGACTACTCCCCCTGAGTAGCAGCCATCACAACATCAATCAAGATCATAAGATATGACTATGAAATGCACAGACTGATGCAAGTCAATGCATCTTAGTTCTGATTAGGAGGGGTAATCACCCCTAGCTTCCATCTGAGATACTCAAAAGTATCCTTAGGCAAGGGCTTGGTAAAGATAGCTGTAATTTGTTCCTCAGTGGGAACATACTCCAACCTGACTTCTTTTTCACTCACCTTCTCTCTCAAAAAGTGAAACTTGATAGATATATGGTTGGTTTTTTAATGTAGCACCAGATTCTTAGAAATGTTAATTGCACTCGAATTATCATAGAATATAGCAATAGTTTCATCATACACAACTCTAATATCTTTCAACATCTACTTCATCCACAAAACTTGAGTACAATTGTTAGGAGCAACAATGTATTTTGCCTCTGCAGTAGATAAAGAAAAGACATTTTGCTTCTTACTTAACCATGAAATCAACTTCTTTCCCAAGAAAAATGCACCACTACTAGTACTCTTTCTGTCATCCACATCTCCTACCCAATCAGAATCAATAAAAGAACTCAAAGTAAGGTAATCTTCTTTAGGATACCATAGGCCAAAATCAATTGTCCCCTTCAAGTACCTAAAAAATCCTCTTCACAACTGTCACATGAGATTCCTTAGGATCAGCTTGAAATCTTGCAACAATACATACAACATTCATGATATCAGGTCTAGTTTGAGTCAAATAGAGCAATCCACCAATCATGGATTTATCTCTAGTATTATTTTCTTTAGAAGAATCATCATCTTGTATTAACTTACATCTGGTCACCATAGGTGTACCAACTGGCTTTGAATCTTCCATACCAAACTTCTTTAGCAATTCTTTCACATACTTGGACTGAGATATAAAGATCCCTTTATCTAGCTGAGTAATTTTCAATCCCAAAAGGAATTCCATTTCTCCAATCATAGACATCTCAAACTCATTTTGCATCTCATTAGCAAACCTCATGCACAAACTATCATCTCCTCCAAAAATGATATCATCAACAAAGACTTCAATAGTCTGCTCACTCTTCTTCACACTTTACATCTTCCTTCGAAAGATTAGAACATTATTCACAAATAGAACTTGCACACCACTACATCACATGCCTTCAACTGGTATAAACAATCGCTCATATATATCCCCAACTAAGGATAACATCATCTACATGTCAGTTTCAACAAAATATAAAATGAGTACAAACTGTCAGCCAAAATCAATAAACAATTATCAATGTGCACCAACCAAAGTTGGCCAAATAATAGTAAGGATCCAAAACAACATCCTCGAACATGAAACACCTCCAAAAATTATGCCTCGAAGATCCACGCCATGATCATGAGAAACATGAACACATAGAATAAAATCACCAATCGCGAGCACAACGATCAATGCAAATGTACAACACATATAGAGCATGATCTAGAAACATCCACAAGCATCATGAATCACTATAGAATCATCCGCAACAATTCAAATTACTAGAATCACATTATCTTCTTTCAGGAACACCAACTGAAGCAACAAAACAACCGTCAGAACACAGATACTCATAACTCGATGAAGTCTTCATTTGGATCTTTGAAACGTAACGTGGATAAACTAGATATACTCGACAACAAACCCTTTAATCCACAACCTCTTATCATCAATATATTGAGCTAGCCAACAATAGAACTCCACTACATCACTGACAACCTGCAACTTATTTTATTACAATTTTTTCAATATCCTCAACATATACAGCCTTAAAGACATTAATGTCAATAGTGTTGACATCAATGACAACCACATATCAGCAATATCCAACATTAGTTTGGCCATTTGGTTTCTAGAGTCTCTAAGAAATGCTTTACATTTCTCTTTTGGTGATGCTTTGCTCCCATGGTTTGGAGGATATATTTATGTTGTGTTAAGGCATGTGTGATCTAAGTTTCAGTCATTTGGGTTTTGGAAATATTTTTTTGTGAGTGACAATTTTAAGATTGTGTTGATCTTGTGTTGGGGTTTTCAAAGGTGAAAATTTTGGATCTACATTCCTCTGCATTTGTAGATATGGTTATGCAGATCAGAAGATAATTTCAAAGAGTTGTGAAAGTGCTATATCCAAAGTTTCATGTTAGCAATCCTTCTGTAAAGAAAGTTTGAAGTGATAGAGTACAAGACTATGTTGTTCAATGACTAGTTTCAATATCTATTAGCTTGTGCCAACCTGTTGCTACATGAATTTGTAAAATGGATGGATGAGAGTGTTCTTGAATACCATGTGATGTTTTTTGTTGCTTTGCAAGGTATTTTTTGGTTTCTCTGGAATAGTTTTTGATCTATAATGATTTTTTTCATTAGGTTATGCTTTTTCTTGGCCGACTAAGGTATATTGGTGGTGTGCACCACAAGTTCAAGTGTGTGTAGAGATGATGGAGTGTGTGAAGGTGTTTTATGGGTCATATTGACTCATCTAGGATAAGTGCAAGAAATTATTTATCATCCATGTGTATAGCTAATGTTGTGAAGGTTGACATGCTACAAGTTTCATGTTATCTTTCTTAAGGCCAACCTAATTTGAATTTGCAAAGTGTGCAAAGGATGTCCATAGAAGACCGAAGCTATGGAGAGTATTTAGGACTAGGCTAAGCATGTGTTGCAATCTACAAGGAATTTTCCTCTTCTTGGTGTTGTGTGTAGTCCTTTGGGTCTTTCCCTCTACATGTTTCATATTGTGTGTTTGATCTTTGGCCGACTTGCAAATGTAATATTCTTTGTTGTAGGCCAAAATATGTTATGTAATCAATGTAATATCATGTATAAATGGAAAACCTAGCTGATCTAGGTGATTATGATGGAATGTGATGTGTGAAATAATGGAAATTGCATAAGTGACTGAAAGAGAAAGATTAAAAGTGTTAGTTCTCGTCCGATTTCATCTTGAAGACATTTTTGTGATAGAAGGGAAGTGAAGAAGATTCCTAATTGTTTGCTAGAGGAAGTGAGCCAAAGTTAAAAATTCTTAAAAGCTAAGAGCAGTGAACCAACTATAGAGAATACATTTGAATACATTTGAAGAAGAGACAAAACAAAATTATAATCATAAAAAAGAGAAGGGAAAAATTAGAATTGCAATCATCAAAAGGATTGAGCTTAATTGTCAATTTCAAAAGTGGAAGCATTGTCATTCTGTAATATTTCACGAGTTTTTTCTATAAACAAGGAGTTGTACCTTCCTTGGGTTGTATCCATAAAACAAAGTCTGTAGGGAGTTCTAGCTTCCTTGGGAGTGACCCTAAAACCCCTTTTTAGGGAGTAGTAGCTTCCTTAGGTTGTAGCCCTAAAAAAAATTGTAACTGTTATTCTTTTGTGAGGTTGGATTAGGGTAGTAGCTCCTAGCAGTATTTCTCGCCGTATTTTTTCCATTTTGGGGTTCTCCATGTACATCTAGTGTTGTTTTCTGTTGTGCATTGTTTCTATCTTTCATGTCCTTTCTTATGCAATAGAGTTTGAAGTTTCTTTTATTTAGGAGGTTTTGAGATCTGGTAGAATACTAATTCACCCCCTCTCAATATTCCAGTGTATGTTCAACACACATGTGATAACCCTAAGTTAGTAATAATTTGAGCCCTAGGAGAGGCATCTTAAGAAAATATTATTTCCATGAAAACCTCCAAGATGATATGCTCCAATTATGTATGTGATCTTCATTACCTTAGAAGTGAATCTTGACACATTTGGGACTCCTTAAAACTTGTACTTCATGTTGATGGGAAGTTTTTTATCTTTATATTTTTTCTCTTTGTGATGTGGAAAAAGGGGATCTAGGGTCTAAATCATAATTCTTCCAATATCACAAGGGAAAGAACTAAAAATTATCTCAAACACCCACTTGGCTACTAACCTTAATGGAAGAGCTAGAATGAAGGATTGGGATTTTAGTCCTTTGATGTGTGTGTGTGTTGACAAAGATTAATTAATTTTTAATTGATTTAATTTGATAATGCAAATATGTGCTTAGATTAACTATGAAAATGCAACAAACTAAGATGATTTCTGGAAAATACAAAACTTAAAACCAAAAATAAATTTTATAAGAGTAGAGTGCAGATACAAAGGAACTTGGAATATAAATTTGAGCTTGATATGGTTGGTCAGGGGCATTGGGTGCCCTAGATCAAGAAGTACAAATAGTGAGAATCAAATTCAGATCTTAGTTGGACTTTTTCTGTATGTTCTCCTTTGGACTTAGTGTCAAAACTGTATTTTTCATTAATAAAATCCACTTTCCATAATTTGTTGATGTGTAGGACTTGAATAATTGAATTAAAAATTATGTATTCAATCCTCTCTAAATTCTCTTCGGATCTGCAACCTACACACAAGAAAGAGGGGAAAGGTTTGTGTTGTATAGGGGCTTGCCTAATTCAAACCCTGCTTTTGTATTTCCACCTCCACAATGACTATGATGATGTAAAAGAGAGCTTACCCTTGATCAAGTAGAGGCTAAATGATAAACATGTGAAAAAATGATAATTGATGCAACTTACCACTAAAATCTGCATTCCTTGATGGACTGAAGTCATTGTACTCATCACCTTCAAGGAGAATTTTGATGCTTGATTTGAATTCCTACAAGTGTTAGTACTATAAAAAAATATACATGAAACATAAACAAACTCACATGAAAATATGATTCATTGCTAATATGATGCTTGACTAAAATAATGTTTCTATAACTTTGCTCTTGACTACTCTTAGGATGCTCAATCTCCACTTCAAAATTGCTAGATCTTGTTAGGTGTTTTTAGGGTTTCAAATAGTGAAAAATGAATTGTATTTATATGCAATTCTTTAATTTCCTACAAATTAATTACTGACAACAGACAAATGACTTTGGACATATTTGAATTAGGGCCAAAATAGGCTAGATTGGGGCACTAGGTGCCCTAGCCTAGACCTATTTTAGGGTCTTAAGCCTAGGTAATGAACATTAACTCCTTAATCCCAATTCAACCTCTCATTTTCCAAATATTAGAATAATATGGAAAAATTAAAATGCACAATTGGGTCCAAGAACATGAGGGAGAGCTGAAACTAGTGTAAAATTGTTAAGGGTGATAATTTATGATGCTACATTTAGTCGCCACTTTAGTGAGAGTATGAAATTACACTCAGAATCACACTAAATTAAGGATAAGCCAAGCAGGGTTCAATTTTTGAAACAATGAAGAGATAGGACAACATCAAACCTAAGGGATGCACTAGCCCCCAAGCTCAAAATCTTATGGAAAAACAATGTAAGGATAAGGGAACACACACACAAAGTGTAATGCAGCATGAAAAAAATGAAGCATACATGATGAAGATACAAAAAAAATGCAAAAATAATGTAAACACTACACAATTCCATCATAAAACAAAAATAATACAAACACACAAAAGACACAAGGTAGACACATAATAAACACAACACAAACAATAACAATAATACATAAACATAGAGTTACTACACTAAAAGGTATTCAAGTCGGTAAGGTAAAGAGACCTTAGTCTTAAATTTGTCTCAAATACCAAAAATCATCCATCAAATATGGCGTTAGAAAAAATGGTGCTCTCATAAGGACTACCAAATTACATTATGCTAAAATCACTCATAAGTTATATAGATCTACTGGCTAGAAAAATGCATTATGCTAGTTTTCCATGTAATATGATAGGTTTCACAAGGCTAGCAAGTTGCATTATGATAGTTGACTCAAGAAACGCATGGCTCCATTGGCAAACAAGTTGTGTTGTGCTAGGTGACCATGTAAAAATGTTCAAGTTCATAAATCAGCAAATTGCATTATGCCAAATCCATGGACTATTTTTCCAATCATGCCTCAAGGAGTACATAAAATTTTAAATTCATGAGGGACCATTTAACATCACAAGAAATGAATCACCTCAACGGGTGTAAAATTTTTTAATGTAACAAGGGATGAATCACCTCAGGGGGTGTAAATTTTTTTAACATCACAGGGGATGAATCACCTCAAGGGGTATACAAAAGTTTAACATCATAGGGGATGAATCACCATAGGGGGTGTACAAAAATTTAATGTCATGGGGGATGAATCACCTTAGGGGGTGTACACAATTTTAATTTATGGTGTAGTCATGGATGGAGGGTCCAGAAAGAACTAGCCAATCATGCAACTTAGAATCAACATAGTGGAAAAAACACAAGAAAATACTAAAACATAGATATTTATTGATTCAATAACTTGCATTCTTACATGCCCCATATGCCTTGTATGCGTAACAACTAGGGCTCACAGGCCTGCCATAGGGGAATTACAACATTACAACTGGCCAAAATCCTTATTCAAATGACTGGCTCTAATTATTTACAAACTGCCTATCTTGACTACTTATTACTTATCCTAACTGCTTTACAATGAATTACAAATGATCTTAAATATGATTCTCCAACTCCAATAATGGTCTACATTGGACTCAAGGGTTTACAAACCCCAATGAATGATTAGGTGTGTAGGTCATCCTTAAAACATGAAAGATAATCCTTCTCAAAATGAAACGTATTGTGGATCTCCAAGAAAGATTTCCTTGAACCTAAAAGTCTTGGATGATGCTCCATTAAGCTCCACACAATGAATTTTGGATTGGATCGGCCCTAAATGCTTTGATGGAGAATGACAGTGAAATTTTGAGAGCGTTAACTTTCTTCAAACGAATAAAAACCTCTTGAAATTTGGATATGATATAGGTGACCTCATGTAGAATATATATCCTACTCTACGATATGATAAATGATATAGCAGTAAAATGCAAAAGAAAATGTTGAGATAGTTATAGACTGAATTACAAGAAAATATTTTTTTTTGGTTGATACAGGATTACTTTACAACCACGTATGCTCCTACATCAAACACCCGAGGTTGGAAGAAAAGTGAGTCCCTCACTTTCTAGGGGCAAGAGGAAAACCAAAGTGGTCTACCTCAGCTTGAGAAATCCATGATGAATCCTCCACTTGTATGCCTTTCCACTTTACTAGATAATTTTTATACTACTTGTTCCTAGTGCTCCTTCTCATTCTAGTATCCAAGATCTATTCAATCTGCTCTGGTGGTTGATGTGGTAACTGCTCCTCCAATCCAACTTCTTTGTTACTACCACTTGATTATCCTTCATGATACTCATATTTCAGCAATATTGAAAATAGGTGATATACCAAGTGTCTCTGGTAGCTCCACTTCATATGCATTTCTGGAATCAAACTTCCTTAGAATCTTACATGCTCCAATCTTCCTCATCTTTAGATTAGTGTATGTTCCCACTAGAAACCTTTCCTTCTTGATATATACCATAACTTCATCCCCAAAATTGAACTCCTTCTGCCTCCTCTTCTCATCTGTCATCTCCTTATACTTTTCATTCATGTCCTCCAAGTGTTTTCAGACCTGATTATGCAATTTTTCCATGAATCTTGCAAACTCTTCTACTTCTACACTCCTCTTATTCTCCATACTAATGTCTCTGAGCTCTACAACTCCTCTAGGATGTATCCCTATCACAATCTCAAATAGTGTCTTCCATGTTCTCCGGTTTACTAAAATATTATATGCAAACTATGCAGTAGATCTATATCTCAATTTCCTACCTTATCTCCAACCAAACATCTTAACAAGTTACTCAAATTCTTGTTTACCACTTTTATTTTTCCATGTATTTGTGGGTGATATGCTAAACTAAACTTTAGATCCATCTCCATCTTCTTCCACAATGTCCTCCAAAATTATCCAATGAACTTGGTGTCCTTGTCTAAAACTATACTCTTAGGTAATCCATGAAATCTCACAATCTCCTTAAAAAATAGGTCAGCAACATGCACAACATCATTATTCTTCTTGCAAAGAATGAAATGTGCCATCTTAGAAAGTCTATCCACTACTACCATTATAGAATCATGTCCTCTCTATGTTCTTGGTAAACCCAATATGAAAACCTTGTTTATGTCTTCCCATGGTCTTTTTGATACTATCAAAGGTTTATACAATCCAGTATTCTAACTACTTCCTTTTGCTACTTGGAAAATTTTGCAACTTTGAATATACTTCCTGACATCCTTATATATTTGTGGCCAAAAATAGTGCTCACTCACCAAAGCTACTATCTTGTCAACTCCAAAATGTCTCACTAGTCCTCTGTTATGCTTCTCCTTGATCAAATTCTCCCTCATTGAACTCTTTAGAATGCACAATTGTTTTCCTTTGAACAACATACCTTCTTGAATGAAATAATCCAACCATTGGTTATAGTATGTTACTACTAGTTCTTTACATGCTCTCCAAGCTTCAGCAAAATCTAGATCATCCTCATACATGTGTTTCAGTTCTTCAAAACCTAATGCTTATATCCTCATCTTTGTCAGCAAATTCCTTCTCCTGCTTAATGCATTGGCGACTTTGTTTTACTTACCACTCCTATTATTCAACACAAATGTATAAATCTATAAGAACTCAACCCATCTCATATGTCTCTAGTTCAACTTCCCTTGACTGTTCAAACACTGCAAGGCTTGATGGTCAGTATACAACACAAATTCCTTAGGAAACAAATAATTTCCCCACTTCTTTAGGGCTTGAATTATGGCATAGAACTCCTAATCATAAACTAAATATCTTCTCCTAGCATCATTCAAATTTTCACAGAAATAAGATACTAGTCTCCCTTATTGAATCAACACTTCTCCTATTGCATTCCCACTTGCATCACAATCAACTTGAAATACTTTGTCAAAATCAGGTAATGCTAACATTGGTTGCTCTGTCACCTTTTGCTTCAACAATTCAAAACTTATTTACGCTCCAGATGTCCACTTAAAAAATTTTGTATCTCCTTTCATTGTTTTTGTCATGGATGTGCAAATGTTACTAAAGCTCTTGATGAATTTCCAATAGAAACTTGCTAGTCCATGGAATGATCTTACCTCTCCAATGTTTACCAGTGTAGGCCACTCACAATTACTCTAACCTTCTCAAGTTCCATCTTCAACCCTTCAATAGAAATGAAAAAACCCAAATATACCAACTTTGTCTTCATAAAGTTACACTTCTTGATGTTTATTAACAACTTCTCTCTCAATATTTGTAATACTTGTCTGATGTGTCATAAATGTTCTTCTCTAGTCTTACTAAAAATTAGAATATCATCCAAATAGACAATAACAAACTTACTCAAGAATTTCTTTAGTACAACATTCATCAATCTCATGAAAATGCTAGGTGCATTAGTCAATCCAAAAGGCATCACTAACCATTCATACAACCCTTCATTTGTCGTAAATGTAATCTTCCATTCATATCCTTCTCTGAATCTGATTTGGTGATATCCACTCTTTAGGTCAATCTTTGTGAAATACTTTACTCCACTCAAACAGTCCATAATGTCATCCATCCTTGGAAATGGGAATCTATACTTGATGGTGATCCTATTGATTTTTCAAGAATTTGTACACATCCTCCACTCTCCATCTTTCTTTGGTGCAAATACAATAGGTACTACACATGGGCTTAAGCTTTCTCTAATCAATCATTTCTTCAACAACTCTTATATTTGTTGGTTCAATTATGAATTCTCCTCCAGTGTTGTCCTATGTGTTGCTTTATTTGGCAAACTTTCTCCAAGTATTAGATCTATATGATGACTGATGTTATGGACTAGTGGCAATCCATTTGGTACATTCTCTGATATGATGTCTCCATACTCTGTCAATAGTTTGGCTACTTCTATCTATGGTGGATCTTCACACTTCTCTTCCTTCAATCTACCACCATTCTTTGTAATCAATTCAAAACACATATTTTCATATCTCAATCCATCCATAAAATTTCTTCCATCTACAAAACATAGTCTGGCAGTGCTACAAACTTCATTTTTGTCCTCTTCTTCCAAAAGTATCAATTTAATTCTCTTTCCATTTGAAGTCATAGTATAGGTGTTTCTTCTTCCATCATGAATTGATTGTCTATCATATTGACATGGTCTTCTTAACAGTAAATGGAATGCATCCATGGGAATAATATCACACAACACTTAATCATGATATGATCCTATATGAAATTTTACTAAACACTGCTCATTCACCCATATCTTATGCTCCTCTTGAATCCATGCTATTCCATAGGAGTTTGGATGTTTCAATCTCTTCAAATTCAACTTGGTTACCATTTCTTCTATGACTAGATTGTCAATGCTACCATTATCAATGATAACTTTACATACCTTTCCTTCAGACTTACACCTTGTCCTAAACAAATTCTTCCTTTGTAGTGGTTCTTTAGTCACTTCTTCATGCATCAAAGCTCTCCTCATTACCAATTATTCACCTTTCTTTGGTTTCCCAAAAGAATTAGGGGATCCAACAGGTTCTTCCTCCACATAAGCTTCTCTTCCAGTATGCTCAATTTTCTTGCAGGTACTTCCTTGATGACATTTAAATGCTCTATGTTCTTCACCTCCACACTTGAAACAGGTTCCTCTGAATGGTCTCTTCTCAAATATTTCTTCATCTCTCCTATATCCTTCATTGTGGTAATAATATAACCTCCTTTGTCACTATGGTAAAAATTTATATCTTCTCTTCCTCAATGGTATGAATTACAATCTATTTCTTCACTATAGTAGGGCTTTCCATCCTTGTTTTTCTCTGCATAAGGTTTTCTTTCTCCAAATTGTGATATTCTCTGGAATCTTCCTCTTGCACTTCTCTATCTTTTCCCAAACTTCTTGTTCAACTTTTTCTCTACCTTCAATGCAATTGGTAGGCTTCCTCAATTGATGTCATCTTTACCAGGCTCAATTCTTCTTGGATGTTTGTTCTCAGTCCATTGATGTACCATGCAACCTTCTCTTTTCCTACTTCACTATGTCCAACCCTAATGATCATCTTGTAGAATTCTTTAGTATACTCCTTCACATATCTCTCCTTTTGCCTTAGGTTCTTTAATCTTTCAACATTCAAGCTCATAATCAGTAGGTATAAATTGATTCTTTAGCTTTGTCACCATCCTATCCCACTTTGTGATTTTATCCTCTCCTCTTCTATTTCTATCCAATCAAAAAAAATTCCACCATATAGAAACATGTCCTTTCAACTTTTTTTTGCAAATCTCTCTTTCCAAATCTTCAATTTCTTCATATTCAAAGTATTCTTCAATATCATTGATCCAATAAATCACTTCCTTAAGGTTTAAATTTCTTGCATGATATTGAATTTCAATTATAGGTCACTTACTGTGCGAACCCTTTTCCTAGTACCTACAAAACAACATGAATAAATGAGTTAGACAAGGAATTACAAGCTAAAAGAAGGATTCCCCATGAAATTCATTTACAAATCAAACTAGGAATGAAAATAATGAAGAACACAATACAAATGACAAAAACAAGATAAAATCCTAATTACATGTGCAAACTCTTAATCCCATGGGGCAATTGGTGCCAATTTGATGTGAAAATTGGCCCTTTCCCAATCCCTAAGATGCAAGAATTGAATGTTGAAGAGATTGTTGATCCACTTTTGATGAAAAGATGAGAACTCCAAGCCAAATCTACAAAAAGTCTAGCTAAAAATTCAAATGATGGATGGAAATGGCTAAATATTTTAGCATAATAACTTTGCTTGGATTGTGGATGATAAAATAAGGAGAGGAGCTTTTCATTTATAGAATTCTTAGATGGATGAATGTCCAAATTTGAGTAATGTGGGACTAACATTCATCCAATGATATGATGCCACTTGTCAAGCTATGAATGGATGATGGTTGTGCAAGATTTGGGGTTTGTGCCAATAAATGCCAATATTTGAAATTCAAATTTGTTGAAATGACATGTAAGAGGGAGGGAAAATGCAATAAATGCCACTTGGCTCAAGGCAAAGGACATGTAAGAGATCTTAAATGTCTTGTTGGATGTACATGTTGACTTGGAATTTTTGAATTCAAATTGAGAGAATATTCCAAAAGATGCCTTGTGAGGAAAAATAGGGATTTAATAAATGAATTAAATCTATTTTCATGTGCAACTTGCATTATCTAGAGGATGTGATATGAGATGATGTTAAATTAATTAAGGGTTTAATTAATTTAACAGGAGATTAGATGATGTGACTTATTTGACTTAGATTTATGAATTTATTTAAATCAGATAAGAGAGGAATATGATAAGAGGCTAATTAAATAAAGTTTTTTGATTTATTTAATTAAAAGGGATGGTGTTAGATTAAATTAAATAAGGTTTTAATTTATTTAATTTAATGGATAGACTTTAGAGATTTAATCAAATAAATTAATTATTTAATTAAATAGGGATAATTAGATCAGATGGATTGATTTAATTAACAGGAGGGATGACTTAATTAGATAAAATGATTTATTTAATTAAGAGACGAATATTGATGAATTTAATCAGATAGGGGGATTTGATTAAATAGTTAGACCGAGGGACAATTTAGGATGAAACAATGTTAGTAAGTCAAGATCAGATGCACAATGTCAATCAATATATTTTTGATGTCTACATTTTGCCCCTCTTTGAAGCAATGCAGTCATTGCGTTGGTTCAAAGAATAAACGATCTCGATCAAAGCCAAAAAAAATTGATATTTAAAACTTGCCCCACTGTTGCATGGCGAGAGAAGACATGCCATTATAATGCCCCCTCGAGAGATCGGATGAAAATTTCAATTTTTTGGGTGATCTTGCAAGAAAGGTGACAAAGTGCCCGACAGTTCTAAAAGGGGTTCGGGAGGCTAAAAATGTGTCTAAACACAATAAAATGATGAAAAACAAGCCTCAAATGGACAAAAACAGGTTTGGGGGTCCAAAACCCTAGCAGGACAGCCCTAGAGGGTCAAAAAACCCTAATTTTTAGGCTTAAAAGGGACCCGAGGGGTCACTTTCAAGTCATTTTCACACCTCCGCTAGCAAACCTTGAGATTCAAGCTCTGACCTCCTGACGATATGGAGCAACAAAAACTTCCTCTACACATTTCGGACCGAGTTCGGACCTACCGATGGCCACCTAGCATCAATGCCCCGGTATGTGACCCTTACCTAAGCTTAATTTTTTTCATTTGATGCATTTAATAGCCTTTTAAAAGAGGGCTCACCTCCAGTGGCGTTATTATAGTGCCACTCGGTGTTTAAAGTGCACCGCTAATTGCCGTTTTGCACCGCAGCAGTGCAGTTTGGAGTTTATAAACTCCCCTGTTGGGCTCGGGCTCAGCTCAGACTCGGCGGGTCAGTTTAGGAAAAGTGCACCGCTGTGGCGCCCTTTTCATGAAAATTGCGACATTGGGGGCTAAAGTGTGTCGTGGTGGCGCTTTTTGGCTTAATTTAGGGTCCAACGTCGGAGTTTGAGGAAACTCAAACTATGACGCCATCACAAACTGCGCCACTGGGAACAAGTTTGGAGCATTAGGCCAGGATATTTTCAAAATTTTTAACATGCTGACTTTCCCTGATGCAGGATGGGCCTAGGGAGCTTTATTCTCGGGAGCATCGGTCCCTGGATTTGGTGAGCATCCTATGAGATTTGAGCGACAAAGACCAGGACTGACTGGGAGTCGCTAGTTTGTGGCACATTGCATACATTGCACCCATGCACACACACTTAGGGATGTTGTCAATGCTAGCCGAGAGGTGGCATAGTGAGACATCATCGTTTCATCTCCCTATTGGTGAGGCAACCATCACTTTGGAGGACGTTTGGCGCATTTTTTGATTGCCCATTCATGGTTGACAGGTGATCTACGACATGGAGGAGGGATGCGACTACTGCATCTGAGTCCTCGCCACTCGAGACATTATCTACTGCGAGGGGCAGATCGAGCTGGAAAGATACAGGGTCATAGCACCTCCCTTCCACTGGGCGATTGCAGTGATCATTTCAGGTTTGGTTGCCCCAGACAGATGAGGGCGGTATTTTAGTTCGGGTTGGGGATACTGTTGAGAGAGGATGGCCTGGGACAGGCTAGTTCAGTTTGCATGGGGGCCCGTTCTTCTTGCTTCACTTTACAGGGATTTGCATGAGTATGTATACGTGAATGGTAGAGCGCTAGGAGTTGGAGTGACACTCCTACATGTTTGGGCGTGGGAGCACATTTTTGTGCTACATCCATAGGTCGTTCCGGTTCCGATGGGGACAAAGGATGCCCTCATGGCGCTATACAGAGGTGGTGTGTCCTTCACACACACTAGCGAGCATGAGATCCCCTACTGGAGGCAGGTCCTAGACGAGATGCTTGTCTTTACTTGGCATCCATACCTTGGTCGGCCTGGATGGGCCGACGATGCAGATCATCTCTTTTACTGCCACCAGGATTGATATATGCAAGGGCAGGAGCACACAATGATTGAGAGATATCTGCCTAGGCGCGTACAGTGTCAATTTGAAGAGCCACAGGATTGGCCGGATGACGACTACGTAGCCGTGTTTGCACGCAACATGACACAGGTGTCATGGGGGCCTAGTATTCCTACCGCGGAGGCAGTTGACAGCTTTTGGCAGCTAGTAGCCAGACCTTGGGCTTATGATCAGGGCTTGGTAGACCCAGGGACTATACAGGCCTACATGGATTGGTTTAGACCTCCTCTTCGGTTGACCGTTCCAGGTGAGGATCCGAAGGTACATAGGGTTAGAGGCAGAGCAAGAGGACGAGGGAGAGGACGAGGACCGAGGGTCGAGATCCGACAAGACCCACCAGGTGTGCCCCTAGTCCCTCCAGGTCACGGGGATGTCCAGCAGTAGGATTCGCCGGTCCCACCACCACGAGCCGGGGGTGAGGACCAAGTTCACGCACAGCCACGGGTACAGCCAGCAGGGCAGGCAGACGCATGGGATCCTTGATTTGATAGTTGCAGGCACAGGTCCAAGCAGTGACTGCGGAGAGAGACCAGGCAAGGGCTGAGAGGGATCAGGCTGTGTAGCAGAGACAGTTTGCAGAGCTACAGGAAGCCACAGAGCTAGGCCGCAGGCAACAGATTGAGAGCATGACAGCCTCCTCGTCTTAGGGTACACTGTCAGTTCGATCTTACAAGGATGTTATCCGAGAGATAGAGTACTACCATCGGGCCTACCACGACACCGTACCTAGAGCAGACTGGGTCCCTAAGTACTCAGAGCGGTCCATCCAGAGACCACCAAAGGGTCACGGTGATAGGGGTGAGGGCAGCATTCACGAAGATCGGGCCTGATTGGGATATTATGATGTACTTTTTGTGCCTTATGGGCTTGTTTTTGATAGCCCAATGGGCATTTTGTACTGATTGACATATATGTGTACAGTGATCTGATTATTCTTTGTACTATGATAGTATCATTGATGATATGATATATATGAGCCGATTTTGATGCGATGTGCTATGTGCTTTTATTTATGCATGGATGATTTATTTCTATATGCTTTGCAATGATGTTGTATGGATGCATTTATTTCTAATGATGTTTATGCCATGATTATGACTAATAGATCTATATTATGTTGACTTATGATATGATGTGCAATGATGTTATCTATATGATGGTTTATTTTATGCTAATGCAATGATGTGTGGAAAAATGCTTATATGAGATGATTTATGGATGGATGTGATGTGATGCAATGGTTCAATGAGATGCTTAGAATAACAAATATTATTATCCTAAACGTAATTATTGATGATGTATGCAAATGCAAAGTGATATGCTGATGCGTAATATGAACGTAATGTGATGATATGATGTTATGCAAGTATGTATGCCTGATGAATTAAATGCTTATATACCTATTGTTATGATTATGCAAAAATGATTATGAAATGCTTTTGTAGATGCTATGTGATGATTTATATGATAGATGGTAATACAAAATGTTTATGAAGTGCAAATGCAATGTTTATGCAATGATTGATATAATGGTATGAGATGCAATGTAATGGGTGAAATGCGATGACATGGATGCACCTATCTATTAAGAATGTTTATGATAACCTACTTATATGATGATAAGAATGTGATGTTTGCTATATGATATGCTTATGCAATATGCTAATGATTTGTGGATGCAGGATCGATGATGATGGTGATGATGATTAACTGTCATAGTACTTGTTAGTGCGGTTAGTAAGAAAAGAATAAGTCATTTCAACAAGACGCATGATGACACATTCAAATGATGATGATGATTTGCCGAGGAATTGGGATTTTCAAAGGACCAAATTTTCTTATGTTTGATAACACACGTGGTACGATGCATCAAGGTCTAGAAAACTAGGATGGCATGGTACCTAGTGTGATGGACTTTGACTTGAAAATTAGATAGGAGTATTCTTGTTCACACCTGACATACAAAAACCTTGCTAGGATGCACTTTAGAAGTTTCAGACACCTTGGACCAAAACACAGAAAGGTAAACCTATCCCTGTAATAGTCAACAAGTTGCCCTAGACCTCTTCCATACATACCTAACAAAGCAAGTATTCGCCGAGCTTATATTACAAGAGCGTCCAACAAGCACAGTAGACAAAAGATAATGATCATTGCCCCATTCCTATTTCTCTAAATCCGTTGTTTTGGGATATCATCAAGACGTCCTTGGAATGAGTGCAAATAAGATAAGTCAAAAAGACAAAGACCAAGTAAACAAACAAACTGATGCTCTTCAATACCGCTAACGGAAAGAGGATGTGTTTTCTAAGATGATAACCGAAACTTATTGCCAAAAGATAATGCCCATTGTAGGAAGGATTCATCCTAGGACAGGTTAGTGGATGGCGGCACATCATTTTTTTTATAAGGGATGATTGTTATGGGACCAGATCAGATGATGTGTTACCGATACAAAGAGATGACCAATTTTCTTACGTACTAACTTAGACTTATGGCTTGCTGTTTTGAGTTCTACTTTTTAAACTGCTAGACTTGTTTCCGACTGTTTCACCAAAGGTTGATGATGACGATCAGTTTATTAAGAGTGGTTTATTGAAGGTGCAAGCGAGATGAGACAGATGGATTTTTTCAAATATTTGGATGTTTTTAGAGTTTTGCAATGTTTTGAGGCTGTTTTTGGTATTTTCAAAATTTTCCAAATGTTTTGATTTTTTGATTTTTCAAATGTTTTTGGGATTTTCTGATATTTTGACCAAGAGACTAACCTAAAGCCCTATCCTAGGGGTCTCGAGGGTTGATCGACATATTATCATTTCCTACATTATATACACAGAGACCACGTAGTTCAACTAACGACTTGACAAATTTACAGATGATGATATACATGATGAGATGCCAGTTTATTATAGCGGACTCCTATAGGACTGACCTAGATGTCTCGGGGGATGATCAAAGATCAACCTTGCCTACGTTCAAGCTCAAAGACAACGTAGTTCGACAAGACGACCCTGTTTTTGGATTTTGATATGTTTTGATGTTTTTGGATTTTCTGATGTTCTTGGATTTTTTGATTTTCTGATGTTTTTTTATTTTTTGATTTTGAGGACTTTAAGATCATACATGAATCTAATCTGATGAGAACGTGCCCCTAGCATGATGCAATAGACTACTCTGATAAAGGCAAGACAAACTGACCTTGAGGATGGGCCGAATAGTACTAGGAGGGATCATGATATGAAAACAGAACCAAGCTATGGTGCAAATGCGAGTGGATGAGTGATGGATGGAGACCTGAATGCGATGAATGATGGAAGTGAAATAAATGGATGATGCAGATCAATCCATAAAGATCCTAGTAGATGGAAAGTGCTTATTTACGCAAGGCGCCTATTTTTCAAGTTTTCACTGAGGTACTTGCCCAAAGTGCCACCAAAGTGGTTTTCACTAGAGGACAATTTTTTTGATCCATTTTTTGATTTTTTTGGATTTTTTGGATTTTTTTATTTTTTTGCTTGTCACCAAGATGCATGTTTGCCAGGTTTTCACCTAAGTAACTAGTTTTTAGGACTTTTTCTAATTTTTTGGATTTTTTGGTTCTATACCCTAAAAGAATTAATCATAAAACTTTTTGAGATGGGAGTTTCATTGGCTCCTGTAGAGGTTCCCCTTCGAGTGTTGATAGCTGATATGCCCCTGATTTATAGCTTGTTGTGATGATGAAAGGTCCTAACCAATTAGGTTCGAACTTTCCTTTGCTGCTGGGATTTGGGACATTCTTCTGATTTTCTTTTAAAACCAATTCTCCTACTTGGAAAGTCCTGCTTCTGATTTTCTTGTTATAGCTCTGTTTGAATCTATTCTGATAGACTTGCAAGTGATTCAAAGCATCAATCCTTCTCTCATCCAGTAACTCTAGCTCATTTAGTCTTGATACCCGATATTCCTCATTCATGATGAGGTTTTGCAATGATATTCTGAGGGATGGGAGCTCGATCTCAATGGGGAGGATGACTTCTGATCCGTAGACCAAGGAGAAGGGGGTGGCGCCAGTGGGTGTGCGGATGCTGGTTCGATAAACCCAGAGGGTGGGATTAAGCTACAGATACCAGTCACGACCTATGTCATTGACTATTTTCTTAAGGATTTTGAGGATGGTTTTGTTTGTAGCTTCTGCTTGGCCATTGCCTTGGGGATAGTACAGGGTGGAGAAGTGATGCTAGATTTTGAATTTCTCACACAAGTCGTGAACCTCCTAGTTCTTGAATGGTGTCCCATTATCTGAGATAATGGCTTGTGGAACACTGTAATGACAGATGAGATAGTTCTGGATAAATTTTGAGATTTGCTTCCCAGTGATATACGTCATGGGTATGGCTTCCACCCACTTTGTGAAGTACTTAGTTGTAGTGATAATGAATTTGTGGCCATTGGATGAGGTGGGTGTGATTTTTCCAATGAGATCGAGTCCCCACTGCGAGAAGGGCCATGGTGTGATGATCGGGTGAAGCTCTTCAACTGGAGCATGGATGAGGTCCCACTGCTGCTGACATTGTAAACACTTTTTAGCATGATCATGTGCTTCTCTTTCCATTGTGGGCCAATAATACCCCATCCTCAGCAGTTTCTTGGAAATGGTCATTCCACTCGAGTGTGAGCCACAGATACCATTATGAACCTTGGTTAGAGTGGTTAATACCTCCTCAGCATTTAACAGCGTAGCAAGGTACCCTCTATGCTTCTACAATATAAGGTATCACCTAGGATGACAAATCTGGATGCCTTTTTGATAAAGGTTCATTTTAGGTTTGATGGGAGGTCAACGGGTATGACTCCTATCTAAAGATATGTATAGATGTCATGGTACCAAGGATCACCAGGACCAACGATTTCACACACGAATTTTGATTCTAGTGCCTCGAATGTGGGAACGAGAAGCTGCTCAATCAAGAATTCATATCTTGGGACATTGTTGGGGATATTTAGCAAGGATCCCATTGTTGCCATGGCGTCTACTGCTTTGTTGTTGGTTCTTGGAATCTACTCAAATGTTATGTCAATGAAAGATTCTTTCAGAGTCTCCACCAATTTCTTGTATGGAGTGAGCTTATCATCCTTAGTTTGATATTCATTATTGACCTGATTTATGATCAACTGAGAGTCTTCGTAGACTTTGAGAGCTATGATATTCCATTACACTGCTATCCTGAGACCTATAGTCAAAGCCTCCTATTCTGTGATGTTGTTAGTGCAAGGAAATGCTAGTTTTTATGACCTTGGTATGTAGTCTCCCTGTGGGGTGATGAAGAAGACACCAGCTCCTGATCCATGTTGTGTATATGAGTCGTTGAAGTATAGTTTCCAGTGATCTGCTACGTTGAGGTTAAAAATAGATTCATCTGGAAATTTTGAGACAAGGGGATTCTCATAATACATAGGTGCTTCTGCTAGTTGATCTGCAATAACCTGGCCCTTGATTTCTTTTCTCTCTACATACTCGATGTCATACTCTGATAATATCATTACCCATTTTTCCATTCTACCTGTGAGCATCGCCTTTGATAGTAAATATTTGAGGGGATCAATTTTTGCAATGAGCTTTATCTTGTGTGCCAACATGTCATGTCTAAATTTTTGGGATGCAAACACTACTGCGAGGCAAGCTTTCTCGATTAATGAGTAATTTAGCTCGTGACTAACCATTGTCCTGCTACTATAGTAGATAGCCCTCTCCGTTTCATTTTCATCATGTTGTGCTAAGAGTGCATTAAGGGTTGCTGTTGTTGTTGATACATATAAGATCAATGACTTTCTTGGGATAGGCGGCATTAAAACTAGTGGTGTCAGTAAATATTCCTTGATTTGTTAAATGCCTCTTCACATTTTGTATCCCATTTATACGCTACCCCCTTGTGGAGTAGGTGAGAATATGGATTCTGCTTGTCTTCCAGTTGTGCTATGAACCTTCTAATGGATTGGAGCCTACCTTGGAGACCCCTCAGTTGTTTTAATGTCTTTGGTGCTTCCATCTCAAGGATTGCTTTCACTTTCGCCAGATCCACCTTGATACCCCTCATGGAGACTATGTATCCTAGCAATTTACCTGATTGTACACCGAAGACGCACTTCTTGGGATTTAGTCTGACTTTGTATTCCTCCAGTCTGTCAAAGATAGCACTTAGGGTTGCTATATGATCTTGTCTTTTTCTTGACTTAGCTAGGATGTCTTCGACTGTTTTGTGAATAATTTCATGGAATATCAGTGTCATGGCCCTTTGATAGGTTGCTCCTGCGTTCTTTAGGCTGAATGGCATCATGTTCCAGTAGTAGGTCCCCCATGGACAAGTGAAAGCTGTTTTATGTTGATCTTCTTTTGCTATCATAATCTGGTTGTATCCTGAAAATACGTCCATTAGTGATAGCATCTCATGCCCTACTGTCATGTCCACTATCATGTCGATGTTGGGAAGCGGGAAATCATCCTTGGGACATGCTTTGTTCAAATCTCTGAAGTCCGTGCAGATTTTGATAGCTCCATCAGGTTTTGAAACAGGTACCAAATTTAACACCCATTTGGGATAATCAATTGGTCATATGAATCCTGCATCTAACAACTTTTTGAGCTTCATTTTGACTAACAAAGCAATTTGAGGATGCATCTTTTGAAGCTTTTGTTTGACCGGTTTTGCTTCTAGATACACCACTAAGTGATGAACCATAGTCTCTGGATCAAGCCCTGGCATGTCAGCATAACTCCATGCGAATTTTATTTGCCTTTCCCTTAGGAATGCTACTAGGAGTTCTTACTCTTCTGATAATAGTGATTCCACATAAAATGTGATATGTGGGGCCTCCTCGGTTCTTAGGTTGGCAGGATTGCACTTTTCGGCCAAGACTGTTGACTTCTCCTAGTAAAGAGCTCTTAGAGGAATATTGAATCCTTCATCCTTGAGTGCCTCAGAGAGGTTTTCACCGTTGGATACGTCCTTTCTTTTTACTATTTTCTTGTCAGAGAGTGCCACAGTGTGGTTTTCACTCAAGGACTTGGATATGATTCTTAGTTTCTCACTTTTGCGAATGAAGGATTCAATCATTTCTCCATAATAGGCATGTGTGTCCAACTCCATTATAAACCCTACCTTGTGATCTCCATCTGGAATTTTATCCCTCAATCCCATGAATTCTAAGAGCGCCTCATTGTTTTCGAATGTATCGAGAACTGGTGTTCCTCGTTGGTCATAGTCGATCAGTTGGGGGTACACTAAATGGATCTCATGATTTTGATGGTCTATTTTGAAGGATAGGGTACTAATCATACACAGGGTGGTATCTTTGAATAGCCTAGGTAGATTGGTCAAGGTATCCTCATCATCGCTACTAATATAGGGCTCAGTTATAAAATTATGTGCGTCTCTACCTGTGACTATTGGTGAGTGTACTTGTAGTAGCACTGGCTGAGGAGAACTATTAACCGTTCTAACTGAAGGACTTTGGCCACGTATGGTTATTCTTAGAGTGGCACATCCAAGACCAAGATTTTTTATGGGTTGCGTCTCTAGCATGATAGGTATTATGAGCCCATTGTCATTTTGTCCCAGTCTTTGATTTCGGTCGTAACCCATTGCAAGCATCATTTGTAGGCCCTTGCTTGTCTCATCCATTGGTAAATTAGATGTCGGTCTTTCATCTTGATACAACATGTGAGATGGATCTGCTTCAATAACCTCATGGCCAAGGTCTCCCCATCTTGTGAATTCGGGATAGTTTTCGGGATAGGTTTGTGATGTGGAAGCTTGATTTTCTTATGGACGTCCCCGCGATCTAGGAGATTGTGGTAACTCTCCTATCACAAAAGCATTGTTAGGGAGTTTATAGCTTCCACAACCATCTTCTTGGATGATGAGCTTGATATCGGAGATGGTGGGGATGGCGGGGATGGCGGGTGTCTCTTTCACATAAGTGGATGCGAGAGTTGCAAGGTCGATGTATGGTGTGGATGGGCCTTCATCATTCTTTGGCACTTGGGGTATTTTGTAATACTTGGCTTCAAGATTCTTGCAATATGAAAATGGCTTAGGATCTCCATGGATGGTAACCTCTTTTCCATTATGTGTAAATTTCACACATTGGTGGAAGGTTGATGCTATGGTTTTCATCGCATGAATCCATGGGCGTCCCAGGAGGATATTGTATGGAAATTCAAGGTCCAAGACCTGACAGGTGGTTTCCATGAGCATTGGCCCTACTTGAATAGGGAGTTTAATCATGCCTTGAGACACTCTTTCTTGGTCATCATATGCTCTTATTGTGATGCCCTTTCCTTTGTCAATGGAGTCTTCTGATATTTTCAACTACTTAATGAGGCTGAGAGAACAGATGTTCAAACCTGCACCTCCATCCACCAAGACCCTTTTGATTTTGATTTTGTGTACAATGGCTTCCGAGTGAAGTGCACGGTTGTGAGATGGTTGGGCGGGGAAATCTTGGTCAGAAAATGTGAGGAGATTAGGCGTTATGATATTTTCGACCATAGCTTGGAATTGCTCTGCATCAAGATCTGTGGGGGCAGTGGATGAGGCTAATGCTTCCTTGAGGATCTTTTTATGTGCTGATGAGATTTTTAACAACTCCATGATGGAGATGTGTGCTGGTGTTCTCTTGAGTTGTTCTACAACATTGTAGGTATGCAGAACGAATCTAGATGAAGGGACTCTGTTAGGTTGGGATGATCCTGCAATGGTGACATTGCCACCTCTTGTGGTGACTCCACAACCTTCGGCATGGTTTCCCTTGATGGTGATGACCATGCAATCCTCATTTAGGGAGGCAACGACCATTTCATACACATGATTTACACTGCCCTTCCCTTTATCATTTTTATTCCCTTTATTGCCATGATTCGGCATCGGATTCATGTAGATTTTAAGATTCTGATTTCTGGTAGGTTGTTCCATGTTTATGATTTTCTTATCGATGAGATCTTGGATGATGTTTTTGAGTCTCATGCAATTGTTTGTGGTGTGACCTTTGATTTTGTGAAGTTCACAAAGTCGATTCTCATTGTACCAAGGGGGTTTGACATCGGGTTCTTGGTAATTCTCGAATGTGGGAGGCTTGATGAGTTTTTCGTCGATCAACTTTTTCATTATGTCCTCCAATGGTTCCCCCAAAATGGTGTATTTGCATTTTGGATAACTTTTGCGTTGGGGTGGTCCTCTTTGATCAGTGAGGTTATTGATGGTTGGATTGTTGTTGGGTTGGTATGTTGTGTGATGAGTGTTTTGGTGTTGTGTTTGGGTTTGCGGTGTGGGTGTATTTTGGCGCGGACCACTAATAACCACCTTAGCATTGACGACGCCATCATTAGTGACGTTTTTGTTTCTTGCCAATGTTTTGGGTTTATCATTGTAATTTGATGGCGGGCGGTTGTTTTGTTGTTCATGGTATGACATTGATTTCGTGGGTTGAGTCACAAGGGCTCTTTTGATGCTAAGTGCCTTGGAGATCAATTGCTCATATGTGGTGATTCCCTAAACCTTGAGATGAAATTCCAAACAACCTTCAAGGTTGGCTATGATTGTGCAGACTTGTTCTTCTAGCATGGTCCACTTGCTCTGATTGGCCTTGGATCGCCATCGTTGTAGGAATGAAGCAAAAGATTCACTCTTTCCTTGTTTCAGAGCCGATAGTTCTTCGAGACTAACATCCATTGCAATGTTACATGCGTAGTTCCTAATGAATGCATCTCTAATTTCTTGGAATGTTCTAATGCCTAAAGGTAAGCGAGAGAACCATTCTATAGCGGGACCTACCAAGCTCCTAGGGAATAGCCGCATCAGATAAGTATCGTCATATGTGACCTCCATACAATGAACCTAGAATTCCCTGATGTGATCTTCAGGGTTTCCCATCCCTCGATGTTTGTCGAATTTGGGGATTTCAAATCCCTTGGGGAATGGTTTCATGTCTAAGCTCCTATCAAATGGATAGGGACACAAGTTGCTTGGCGTTTTGGTTGTTCGCCCTGATTGAAGGTCGAGCACTTGTTGCGAAAGCAACCTGAGCTATGTCATCACATCATTTTTGGGATCAGGGGGTGGGATAAAAGTGTTTTGAGGTGTTTGAATCATGGTTTGGATGGATGGGTTGGTTGGTGCATTGTTTGATGGTATATGTATGTTCTACCGAGCGAGGTAGGCTTCTACCTGCTTTTATATGAACAATACCTATTGTTGATCCTATTGTTGTTGTGCTAGGATTTTTGTTTGTTGTTGCACTTGTTGTTGTTCCAACAACGCTTGTTGTTGGGCTTGTTGTCATTCCAACAAAGCTTGTTGTTCTTGGTATTGCTTTAGTGCTTGTTGATATGCCTACAATTGTGCTTCTTGTGCAAGAAGTTGTGCTTGTGCTTGTGCTTGATGTGCTTGATATTGAGATTGTGCTTGGGCTTGCACTTGGGCTTGAGCTTGTGTTGCTTGTGCTTGTGCGGTTTGTTGCTGCAATAAAAGTTGTGCTTGGGTGACCCTTTGTGCTTGCAATGCTTGTGCGGCTTGGGTGGCTTCTTGTTGTTGTTGCAATAAAGCTTGAACTTGTGTGGCTTGTTGTGCTTGTAGTGCGGCTTGTTGTGCTTGAGCAGCTTGAGCAGCTTGTTGCACTGCTTTTTGTTTTTGTACTTGTTGGTACCCCCTTTGGAAAGTAACTTGCAATGTCGGGTTGGATTGACTTGATGTGGTGGATGTTGGTGGTGGTGGGGGTGGTGGTGGATTTGGAATGGTGTTCGTGAAGGTGGTATTGACATTTTGCATGTTGGATAATGGTATTGATGTGATGGTTGGTCCTTGAGAGACCATGCTTTGTGATGTTAGGGGTGTGTTTGATGATGTTGCCATTGCTTGTGTATTTATCATTTGTTGTTGCGATATCAATGATAAATTTTGAGTGTTAGGTGCAATGCTTTGATTGATGGTTGGGATATAGGTCTGATTGATACTTGGTAGGGGAGGAAGCCCCAAACCAAGGAGTGGTGCGGATGATGATGCCAATGGTGGAAGAGGTGGAAATGTAAGGGGTGTAAGTTGTTGCGAGAATGTCGTGGTGTCAAATAGGCCCCCTCGTCCGAACATATCTCCCTCTTCTTGTGAATTTGTGAGAAGAGGTGTTTGTGGTGTTGCGTGAAAAAATGATGATGATGGATCGTGATGGAATGTGAGAGGAACATTTTTGTGTAATGGATTTTCGGGTATGCTTTGTTCCAAGGTGGTGTTTGCGTCTATGTTTTGATTATTAACAAGGGAATGTGATTGAAGAGCATTGAGGAATGCATTTCCCTTGTTGACATTGGGTTGGGTTGGAGCAAATGATGTTGTGATTTGCGGGATGTTTTGCATGACGTTTTGAGATGGGGGTGTAGATGAGATGGGGATGGTAGATGAGATTGGGGGAAATGATGTGTCCACGATAGTACTTACATCAAAATCTGAAGGCAACTTGGCCCCTTGTTTTGCTAGTTCAAGCATGTATAACGAAGGGTTAAGTCTCATCACGATGTTGATGATTCTATGATTGTCTAGATTTTGAAGCATTTCTATCATTTCCTCGCAAGACATTCCAAAAGTAAGGTCCTCTCCTTGGTTTTCTTCTTGCAGATTTTGCAATGATGAGAGGGTCAATGGATTGCTTGATTCAGCTAGATTCATTTCTGCATTTATTTGGCTAAGGTTGCTGGAAGCGGGTGTTTCTTTGTTGGTTTCCATACTCTTCTTGTATTGAGATCTTGTTTGAACCATAAAACTAGGATCAAAAATATGGGAGATGAATCTCTTGATTCTTTGAATTGATCTTTATTTTATGTCCCAAAGTGAAAGTTTTAGGATTCCTTGAGGATCAAAGGTGATGATGTGATAATGATGTTAGGGATGGATGATATGGATGTTTTTGACTTTTGATAAAAATCTTGAATGAGACACTAGGCTTTTAGGACTTGCTAATTTTGATTTTGATTTTGGATTTTTTGAGATTTGGTCCTTGATTTTGATTTTGATTTTGATTGGGATTTTGAACAAAAAGACCCTAAGATGTTGGATGGTGATCTAAGGGATAACTTTGTTCAATGGATGATAATTTGAATATGTGTGAAGAGAAGGATGCATCTACCCACACCTATTCAAACAAGATGATTGTTTTCACTAAGTACATGGAGAAGGATTCATCTACATATACTAAGCTAGACAAGATGATTTTGATAACTTTGACTAAGTATATGTAAAAAGATGCATTTACAAATATCTAGCCAATGGTGTTTTTGGATAATGTTTTCAAGGATTTTTTCTCAATGATTTTGATGTTTTTGATTTTGCCACAAAGCCTAGTATCAAGGATGATTTCAATATTTTTCCAAAAGGTGATGATGAGATGGATTTTGTTTCGATGTTTTGGAAGGATGGATGAAAAAGATTTTGATATGTTTTTGATCCTAAGGTGAACCTAAAAGATACTTTTTTTGCCTAGATCTAGGTATTGAAGATCATGCAAATGCTTCCTAAGGACCTTTGTAACCAAGAAATGATTTCTTTTTTGAACATTCATTTTCGGATTTTCAATCAATGATTTGTGCTTTGGGATTTTGAAGTCTTCAACACATATGAAAGTTCATTTTGCTTAGCTTTGCTTAATGTCTTTATTTTACCAAAAAGACTTCTTTCCAATTAGGTTTTCAAACTAAGATGTCCTATGTCTTAATTTCCTTAAACCCCACAAGATATGTTATGTGGAAATTTAATAAACTTAAGGCAAAGGGTTTCCCTATTGTTTACTTAAGGAGACAAATTGAGATCTAATCCAATGCTTAGAAACCTCTAAGGATGTGAATCCTAAGGGAAAGCAATAACATATGGATTGAGTCAATGGTATTTGTCTTCAAAAGGATTTGAAATTTGGATGATGTCAAGTGTTTATTTTCATGATGTTTTCGATCAAGCAATGCATTTTGTAATCCAAGAATAAGTACAATCCTATGGATGTGTAAGACAATATTTGTTGGATTCCCACTTGGACAAGTCTAGCTACGCTTATCTCTAGCGAATGGTTAGATGTTTGACCCCACTAGCTCCCCTCCACGGCTCATTAATGTCAATCGGGGCAGCCAAGCATCAACACCCATGAAACTCCCATGCCATGCTTTCAATTTTTACTAGAAGACCGTAAAAGTGTGGGGCGGCTTCAGAACGACCGTTCTTGCACCAACAAATAGATAAAAGGATTTTGGCAAATTCTAGCACATGGGTTTTAGTAAGGACTTTTCGTTTGTAGGAGTTGACCCAATGTGGCAAGAGTCCCCTTTCGGATCCATCTTGTCAGAGTCAACCGTGTGATATTGGTGTTTCGTCCAATATCCACATTTATATCCTGGCTGGAAATACTCTCAGGTTCAGAGTGTTACCGGTTGGGTCGTTCCCTTGGGTGAGTACTTTTTCCCTAAGGCAGGCCCTCTAGGATAAACAAAAGCGAATGAAGAACAATATTCGTAACTCGATCAATCCTTGTTGGCAACAAGGAGAGAGAATGTACGCAACAAAGGCCCCACTCACACTCGCACAAGATTTTGTTCAATTTTAAGCCCAAATCGAAGTCTGGAGGTGATTGTTTTATCTTAACCCAAAGTCATGAAAAAGGCCTTTTGATTCTCAAGATCGCTATAAAGCGCGAGAGAAGCGCATACGTCCTTTTCCAATACCTTTAGTCTAAGTAAGCCTTCACGAAAAACACAACTACACTTGTTCTTTTTAGATCCTCAAAGCAATATGTGAGTTTATTTTAAAGCACCAAAAAAGACAAGTGATAAATATTTGTTCAATTCAATAATCCCATAAATAAAATCTAGTAAGTTTGTGATCCTAAGATTCTTTTTAATCCTTTTGCAAGAAATAAACAAAAAGAACTCTTTTAAAACCCAAATGAAAGCTAGTGTTCTAAGAAAGAAGAAGATGAAAATTTCTTAAACAAGTGTTAAACAAACACTTTGATAGGAAAAAATATCATCACCATGCTCCTCCTTCCTTTGTTCTTGATTTCCAACCTACAAAGACGAAAAACAGTCAGATTCTGGAAAAACACAGAAATTAAAAAGCAGAAAACAGAGGAAGAACCAATCATAAATTAAAAGCACGTGCTAAAAAATTCAGTTCTCCCTTTTACTGTCTTCCAATGTCACAACTCATGAAGGCTCACTATTTTTTTCTCCCAGCGCCGCTAACCAGTCAACGATGCTCTGTGTCGGGACAGAGAGCGCGATTGTGTCACACTTTTTGCCTAGCGTTGCAATTTTCGAAAGCGTCGCTGTTTAATATTTTTTGAAATTGTCTGCAGGTCGGCTAGTCCAGCGGTGGAGTTTAAAATTCAAAAATTCTTGGCGGGATGAGTCTAGCCACACATTATGTTCACACAGTGCTATATAGCGATGCTGGCGAGCTCGCGGTGCTGAAACAACGGCATTGACGAGCTCGCAGTGCCAAAAATAGCGACGCTGACGAGCCCACATTGGAATTTCCTGTGTCAAGAAAATGCGAAAATTTCAAGGAAATGTTAAAAATAATGATGTCAAGCCCTCCTTCTAGTGCCAAATGTGCGAACCCTTTTCCTAGTACCTGTAAAACAACATGAATAAACGAGTTAGACAAGGAATTACAAGCTAAAAGAAGGATTCCCCATGAAATCCATTTACAAATCAAACTAGGAATGAAAATAATGAAGAACACAATGCAAATGACAAAAACAAGATAAAATCCTAATTACATGTGCAAACTCTTAATCCCATGGGGGAATTGGTGCCAATTTGATGTGAAAATTGGCCCTTTCCCAATCCCTAAGATGCAATATTCGAATGTTGAAGAGATTGTTGATCCACTTTTGATGAAAAGATGAGAATTCCAAGCCAAATCTGCAAAAAGCCTAGCTAAGAATTTGAATGATGGATGGAAATGGCTAAATATTTTAGCATAATAACTTTGCTTGGATTGTGGATGATAAAATGAGGAGAGGAGCCCTTCATTTATAGAATTCTTAGATGGATGAATGTCCAAATTTGAGCAATGTGGGACTAACATTCATCCAATGATATGATGCCAGTTGTCAAGCTATGAATGGATGATGGTTGTGCAAGATTTGGGGTTTGTGTCAATAAATGCCAATATTTGAAATTCAAATTTGTTGAAATGACATGTAAGAGGGAAGGGAAAATGCAATAAATGCCACTTGGCTCAAGGCAAAGGACATGTAAGAGATTTAAATGCTTGTTGGATGTACATGTTGACTTGGAATTTTTGAATTCAAATTGAGAGAATATTCCAAAAGATGCCTTGTGAGGAAAAATAGGGATTTAATAAATGAATTAAATCTATTTTCATGTGCAACTTGCATTATCTAGAGGATGTGATATGAGATGATGTTAAATTAATTAAGGGTTTAATTAATTTAACAGGAGATTAGATGATGTGACTTATTTGACTTAGATTTATGAATTTATTTAAATCAGATAAGAGAGGAATATGATAAGAGGCTAATTAAAAAAGTTTTTTTGATTTATTTAATTAAAAGGGATGGTGTTAGATTAAATCAAATAAGGTTTTAATTTATTTAATTTAATGGATAGACTTTAGAGATTTAATCAAATAAATTGATTATTTAATTAAATAGGGATAATTAGATCAGATGGATTGATTTAATTAACATGAGAGATGACTTAATTAGATAAAATGATTTATTTAATTAAGAGACGAATATTGATGAATTTAATCAGATAGGGGGATTTGATTAAATGGTTAGACCGAGGGACGATTTAGGAAGAAACGATGTTAGTAAGTCAGGATCAGATGCACGATGTCAATCAATATATTTTCAATGTCTACACTTACCAATTTTAGAAATAGAGTTCAACATCTTTACCTGATCTGATTCATCTTTTTCTTCTTCTAGGGCTTCTTCATTGTGATTCACAGCATGATCTACTTCATCATCACTTCCATCCGCATGTCTAGGGTTTAGACTTTGCCTTCCATCTTCCTCTACAACATCCAATCGAACTCTCATTTCTTGCATCATCTGTAACATCTCATCCATTCTTCTAGTAACATTTTCCATAGTAGGTGCTCTCCTTGGATCTAGTGCAACTACCTCAATTTGGAGAATTTGGCTACAAGGGTATCAACTACCTCACAGTCATCAATCAGTTGAAAACACATGCATTCTTCCTCGGGCTGGAAATCTATTCACCACAAGGAATGCCTTTAGGAATCACAAACTTTCTTTGATACCACTTGGTGCAGTCACGAATGGAGGGTCCAGAAAGAATTGTCCAACCATGCAACTTAGAGTCAACACAACAAAAATAACACAAGAAAATACTCAATAAACATAGATCTTTATTGATTCAACAACTTGCAATCTTACATTCCCCATATGACTTGTATTTAGAACAACTAGGGCTCACAGGCCTATCGCAGGGGCATTACAATGTTACAACTGGCCAAAAGCCTTATTCAAACGACTGACCATAAATCATTTACAAACTTTCCATATTGAGTACTTATTACTTATCCTAACTACTTTACAATGAATTACAAATTATCTTAAATAGATTCTCGAGCTCCAATAATGGTCTGTGTTGGACTCAAGGGTTTACAAACCCCAATGAATGATTAGGCGTGTAGGTCAACCTTAAAACATGAAAGATAATCCTTCACAAAATGAAATGTATTATGGATTTCCAAGAAAGATCCCCTTGGACCTAAAATTCTTGTATGATGCTCCATTAAGCTCCACACACTTTGGAATAGGTCTACACAAATGAATCCTAGACCGAGTCAACTCCAAATGCTCTGACTGAGAATGATAGTGAAATTTTGAGAGCAATAACTTTCTACAAACGAATGCAAACCTCCTAAAATTTGGATATGATGTAGGTGACCTTATGTAGAAAATATATCCTACTCCATGAGCTGAGAAATGATACAACAGTAAAATGCCGAAGAAACTGCTAAGGTAGCTACAAATTGAATTACAAGAAAAGAAATATTTTTGGTCGACAGAAGATTGCTTTACAACTAGGGAGATCAATGTCACAGGAGACAAATCATAAAGCCATGCCTCGGGGACATTATAAATAACACAACCATGAAGGGTGCACATGAACAATGTGTAAAGCCACACGTTGGGGATATCATGTATAATACCACCACTAAAGTGGCTTCACATGGAGATGCAAGGGCACACTTTAGGGGATATCATGCATAATACCACCACTAAAAGGGCATCACATGGAGATGCAAGGCCACAATTCAGAGGATATCACCCATAATACCACCACTAAAGGGGCATCACATGATTTACATTCTTAACATTCTCCTTAATATATGGGGGAATATGCCCCCCTTAAAATATTAGTGTACTTGCTACACTAAAATTTTAAGGAGATAATTAATGAAGAGGATCCTTTAAAAATAATATACACCTTACAAGATTAACTATCCTTTCCCCCCAAGTGTAAGGACAAGAACAACCATATGTGGATACTATCATGTTGCTCCTTATTAGAGAAATATGAATACACAAAAAAAAATTGCGCCCTCATGCATGACAATGAGCATCATATGATACTACAAATTCCATAGAGAAAGGAGCAACACCATAGTACTTAATTTATTATTTTATATGGATCCACATCAATTGAATTAACAATTGTGATTTTTTCTTTAAAGAGCAAAATTCATGAGTAGAATGGCCAAATGTTCAATGGTATGCACAAAAATACAATTTTTGATTTATTTTTTTATTAGGTGGTAGGGTGATTAACTCCCATTGTAAAATTTTGCATAATGTATATTCAATTTCAAACCATATCCAATAGGACCATAAGGTGGTGGTGGAGTTAAAGTTAGAGTAAATGTCTTATGCAAAGGTGGAGGGCATTGATAGCCAATTCCTATTGTTAAGGAATGTGACATTTTTTATAAGAGAGTGTGAATTTCATGTTCATTCTTTGTATCACAACCTTGTGTAACAAAAATCTTAAATCTATGACCATAGCATTTTTCTAGGTCAATGGGTGCATCACTAACTTCTTTTGCATAGGATGGATGAATGTTTTTGGGAATCATTTTATCTCTATTGGTATTGGAAAGAGAATTAATATGCAATGGGTGAGGAATGAATTGTAAAGGAGTGTTTTATGAGAGGAAGAAAACATGTCAAGTGAAGGCATGATAGGTTTTACATGCAATTTTGTATTTTATGTAGCATAAAAAATTGTCACCCTTGACAATTTCACACTAGGTTTAGCTCCCCCCTATGTGTTTGGATCTAATTATGCATTTAATTAACCATTTTTTAAACATCTTTAGAAAATCCAACAATGGAAAATAAACGTAAGCATTTAACATTTCCTCGACACTTTGGGCCTAGAAAAGCATGAGTCTAGTCTAGGGTACCCCATGCCCTAGACCACATCTTTTTCTCTCTAATTTGAATATGTCAGTGTTGGTATTTTATTATTTGAATTTCTAATTTTATTTGTCAGCTATCAACATTTAATTTTTAGGAAATTAGAAGAATTGCATATAAATACAAAGTATTTTCACCATTTTAATCCTAGGAATTTTGGAGAAGGAAACTGAGATTATTATTGAGCAATCAAGAGAAAAATTATCAACATTTTAGCAACATTTATTTTAGTCAAGCATCATGTCAATTATTCATCATGTTTTTTTTTTATGTAAGTTTGTTCATATTTTATGTTCAATTGTCTTGTGAGTATTAACACTTGTAGGACTTCAATCAAGCTATCAAATTCTCCTTGAAGATGATGAGTACATGTCTTCAGTCCATCAAGGAATAAAAATTTGAGAGGTGAGTTGCAACATTAGTCAATTCATTACTTATTTATCATTTAGCCTCTACCCAACCGAGGGTAAGCTCTCTTTTATACATCATCATAGCCATTGTGGAGATAGAAATACCAAAATGGGGTTTGACTTAGGCAAGCCCCTATATGACACAACCCTTCCCCCTCTTTCATGTGTGCATGTTTTCAAATCATAAGATAATTGGAGGAAGATAAAGAATAATCTCTCATTCATTCTTTCAAGTCCTACAAGTTGTCAAGCCACAAAAATGAATTTTCTTAGTGACAGACGAATTTTTGACAATGACACCAAGAGAACAAGAGCTACATACTAGAGACTTCAAGCCTGTGTTTTTAGATCCTAAAAATTAGGACATTCTAGGGTGGACTACACCCTAGACTAGATAATTCATCATCAAATTTACACATTGAATTCCTCTATGTTTGATCTTTTCCTTTCTTTATTATGTTTGTCTTTCTATGTTCAATTTATCAAATATCATAACAATTTGTTGCATTTCCATAGTTTACCCAGGAAAATCATTGCATCTTAAAATTTAATTAATTTGCAATCAATCAATCATCAGCAATCCCCCACATAAACACAAGTGGATTGAAACCCTGATCCACCATTTTGACTCTTCCATTGAGGTTTGTAGTCAAGTGGGTTTTGAGATCATTTTTAATCCACCCCACCACAATTGGGAGAAGTGTGATTTAGGACTTACATCCCTTTTCCCAATTCAACATTTTGGGGAACTTGACTATTTCTTACACTTTAGATCTTCTCAAATCTAAATAATATCATTTTAAAATTTGAATGTGATCTTAGGTTGTTTGCATTCATCACTCATATATGCATATTCATCATAAAAAAATATTGAAAAGGTGAAAAATTGCATTGCATTTTGCATTCAAAAGACAACTAGGGTTAAGTTCAATTATTACAAAGTGGATCTAGGTCATAATTGCATTGATACATGTTCATTAGGTCATATCAAATTTGAGAAAAAATATTCAAAAGTGTTCAAAAGTGATCATTTAGGCATATGCATATAGTGAAAAAGTGAAAAAAGTGCATTGTTGTTGTTGCAAAACATTGAAAGATTTCAATTTCTTGATTTGTCAAGTTAGGATCTAATGCAAGCATCTTGGTGCCCTCTTTTTGAAGCAAATTGCGCCATGCTGATAAACTTGGTTTTTTTGTTTTGGTTGGGGTCAATAAGGTCATTTGAGACCATTTTGAGTCATTTTGAGTCATTTGGAGTCATTTTTTGTTGTTCTATGATGTTTTGAAGTCATATTACAAAAGTTGCTAAAAGTTGTCAAAATGTTGTCAAAAAGATGTAAAAGTTGTCATTGGAGTTAACTAAGAGGTTGTTGGTCAGTTTTTTAGTTGGAAATGATTGGAAAATGTTAAATAAGCCTTGTATCATCGATTCTAGGGGTTGGATGAAGTTTGACTAAGAAGAACATCATTTTGCCAGGTTTTATATTGCATTTTTCTGTGAACAGCGACTGTAATTCATGTGGTACAGACTAGTACAAATAGGTACGGTCTTGAAACCACTTGAAGAAGTTGAAGGGAAATCTTAGCTTTCAAATGCTTTTTTTGAGAGATATTTTCATCAAGTTTTAGGCGAGATATTGCATTTTTGGTGATTGCAGGTCAAAACCTTGCCTAGGGTTTCGAGAGAGCAAAATTTAATAATGGGTAGAGTTTCCACCATCCAAAACCCATGAAATTTTTTGGAAAGCTCTGCACCATGCCCAACCACATTCCTACAAAGTGACAACCCATATTTTGCACGTGTGAAGGATATATGTTTGATAGAAAATTCAGATTTGCAGTGAAATTGTCCTAAAGAACCCTAGTTCTTGGTTGTTTTGAATGATCCATGCATTGTTTCTCAATGGAGGGGTATAGAACCATAGTGGCATGTTGTTAAGGGCCTACACAGATTTGATAATGCATGTGACAAGTTTCCTTTCTTTTTTTGAAGTCATTGCCTCAATACACCTAGTGGAAGCAAGACCTAGTTTGCATGATCCATGGTGTCAAGCACTTGATTTGGACTATGTATGTTGGAACAGGTCTGAATACATCTAATTTCCTTCATTCCATGTCCTCAAAGGTTGAGCGCCATTAGGATGTTGCCCCCATGTTTTAGGCTTAGGATCACATTGCCTAGAGTGAACTAATGTGCACATTTGAATCCCTTGTGTTGAAATCTTGTTTGGAAGTGTTTAGGATGTTGTTTTGAGTCCTTTCCCCTCTGCATTAGGATCAATCAATTTTTTTACTTCACAATCTAAAATTTGCATTTTGAATCACATTTATTGCTTAAGAATTATGAAAATTGCATGCAAAATTGTATTTCATGTAGCAATATCACAATTTTGTACATTTCTAAAAATTTACTTGCTCTTAGACCTAAACAATTACATAATAGGATAATAAAACACTATAGCACACATCTAAATTTTCAACTTAGCAAAAGTACCTTGTTGATCTAGGGTGCATCACACCCCTGGCTTGCTAAATTTGGCTCAGATTTGGACCACAGATTTGTCTTTGTATTCCCTATATGGCTCTGCTTTTTGATTTTGCATATTGTTGCATTGCTATGATTGTCCTATAATTTCCTTTCATAGTAGGCTTACTTAAGTGTTTTGAATCTCATATGAGCTTCACAACTTGGTGTCCTACTGCTAATACCCCTACAAGATGTGGTTTTAGACTGATGACATCCCATGCTATAGCCACATTTGTTATGGAGCTTGTGTCCTATAACTCTTTCACACAAGGTATAGCTTCAACCCAATCCATTTTGGATTCCATCCCTCACCACACATTACCTATGACTTCTTCATAACCTAGCATTCATGTGGAATTGGAAGTTGTTATTACCCATGTCCCTAAAGAGAAATTAAAACAATTGGAAAAGGATTTAGAAAGTCTTCAAGATTATCTAAGTATTAAATCTTTAGCTAGAGAGATAGTGTCTATTGTGGACAACCTTAGGAAGTTGATAAATGGTGCTCAAGTAATAGAAGTGTTGCATAGTTTAACTCACATAGTAAATGCTAACATCTATACAGTAGCTAGTTGTGCTCAAACATTTACCAAAGCTCAAAACCAAGGAGGAAAACAAGTTTCCTCTCCCATAACCATGCCTTCTATTCCCACATTTACACCTCTATTCATAGCATCAACAATACAATACACCAATGGTCTAAATCCAAACTTAGGGCTTCCTAGTGTGAATCCTTATAGTTTTTTCAGCTCACCCATAACGCTGCCATGTTCCTCACCCCTCATAAACATGCAACATAGTAACACATTGGTCACTCATTCTAGTTCACCATATTCAAAAAACTCTCAAAATATGTGACCCAATGATCCAGTAATAAATCAACTTTTACAAAATATGACATCACTTCAACAACAAAAATCAACATTAAATCAAAATAAAAATGGTAAACCTCCACAATACCTCACACAAAATCCTTTATCATTTTCCATCATTAAAACACACATATCTCAAAACATTGAAATTCCTCAATTTGAAGAGTATAATAGTAAGGGAGATACTAACAACCATGTGTCAACTTTCACCATGTTATGTAGTGATTTCATTTTTTTATGTGATCTTAGCAAAAATCTTCCCTAGAACATTGAAAGGCATTTCACATAACTTGTTACTACATTTCTCCAAAATTTTCAAGAAAACATTAGTCCTCAAGTGACAATAACAAATTTGGTGCATTAAGAAAACATTGGTCCTAAAGTGACATTAAGAAAACATTGGTCCTCAAGTGACATTTCTCAGTGATGGAGGGCTTGGCGACAGAGGGCTCGACAGTGGTCGGCCAAGGCTAGGCACAAGTCGCAAGCGAAGAGCACGCCAGAGAAGGCCGAAGAGAAAACGTAGGGCCGAAGGGCCAAAATGGCCAAGGCTCGATGCAAGTCGCGAGCAAAGAGCAGGCCAGAGACAACCGTAGAGAAAATGTAGGGCCGAAGGGCCAAAACGGCCAATGACAAGGAGCTCAAGCGAACTCCAGAGCTAGTGGCAAGGACAGGGAGAACTGAACACAGAAAGCCACAACAATGAGGTTACGGCATGGGAGGCTGTCGAATGGTGGGTTTATTCTTGTTGCTAATGCTATCTTTGTTGATCTGAAAGCTGAGATGATAGAGGAAATTGATCATAATGCTTTTGTTCTCTCCTTACATGGTGTGATTTGTCGATTTAGGGGTTTTTGGCCTAGCCTCCTTCAACTGCACTCCTGGATCTCAAATGAATGGGAGCCTTTAATTACTAGTAAAGTTCATATTTTCCTCATGGCTAAGGGGTTTTTTGTTGCTAAGTTTGACAATGCTCAGGATAGAAACAAAATTTTATGTGATCATTTTTTTAGCTGGGAGGATAGATTTTTGCTGATGATTAAACCTTGGCATGTTGATTTCAACCCTTCTTTTGAAACTTTCAATAAGATCTCGATTTGGGTTCGGCTTCCTAATATTCCCCTCTATTTATGGGTTGATCCTCTTTTAGACGAAGTGGGTGATGCTCTTGGAGATTTTTTGTTGGTGGATGATGAATACTCTAATATTTTTTACTCCACCTTTTCCTACATATTGGTTGAAATGGATGTTTCAAAAGGGTTTCCTACTGAGATTTTACTTAAATCTTCTAAGGATTCTTGGGTCCAATCTTTGGACTATGAAGGGATTCCTTTTCGATGTAGAAGATGTTTTAAAACAGGTCATGTTATTGCACAATGTGGATTTGAGAAAAAAGCAATGATGACTACATGGTGGAAAGATGTTTCTCAACAGCATTAAATGGTTGAGAAGAAATCTAAGCAACATAGGAGTTTTTCTAAGGTGGTTGCTTTGGAATCACAGGGTTTAGGGGCATCCTCTTTGGATGTCTCAAATGGTGGGGTTGTTGATGTTGTGCAAGATTACCATGTTGAAACCCCTAAAGAGAGAGAGAATGGGCCTAAGGCTGGCCCTTCTGGTGATAGCGCTTCGACTATCATTTCTAGTGGCTCTCCTGGTAAGGCCACGCCTGCAGGGAGGAAGATTGATGAAATCTCTGAGACAGTGGTTGCAGGCATTCTTTTTAAGGATAACGGTGTGTTGGCTTGGCTTGATAAGGCAGTGCAAGTGGAAGAGGGTTGGATTTCTATAAAGGGCAAGAAAGAAAAATCCTCTAAGCCTTCTTTTGACATGACTCTCTGCTCCCACAAGAGTAGCTCTAAATGTAAATCTTGATGGTTCTTGTTTGGGGGCTGGTTTTTGGTTGGTTTTTGGCTGTTTTTCTTGCAACTTTGTTTTTGGTTGTGGTTCTTTGGCTTTGGTTTCCTTTTTTACCCTTGGTTGTCTGTGCGGTCTTTATGTTAAGACAACTTTCTGGTTGAGGGTTCTAGATCCATTCAAAATTTGTTTGTAAAGGGTTTCAGGCCCCTTCAAAGCCTGCTTTTTCCTTAATCAAAAATAGATTTGGTACATTATAAATAAGGACCCAAGGAAAAGATAATATATTTCATAGGAAAATACCAATCACTTTCATATAGTCTCCCCGATGCTGATATCTAAAGAGTATTTATAGGAAACTTGCAACCTAGTATTCAAGACAATATTTTATTGATGAAGTATCCATCCTTTACACACTTATGTATGGCCCTTCTATCGAGAACATAATAGTAATGAGAGGGGGGTGAATCAGTATTTAAACAAATTCTTCCATTCAATAATAATCAACCAATTAAAATATGATAAGTAGAAGAACACAAAAGCATGCAACCATAACCACATATTTACGTGGAAAACCCTAAAGGGAAAAACCACATTGAGCAAGTTGTTTGGATCTACTGTCCAAATCCAACCTCACAAATAAAACAACTTTTATAGCATTTATTTATGGTCTTTAACTAAAGGAAGTTCACTACTCCTTGCTCAATACAACTTTCACAACAGAGGTTCACTACCTCAACATACAATTGGATTATTTCAATACATCAATTACCTCCAGCTCATTGCCTTTGTTATATACTACTTCAATAAGCTATGTTGCTTATAGCTCACTTCCTTTAATAAACTTTTTCATTTATAGACTCATATTCTTCTTCGCAATCTCACATTCACGGTTGATCTATCAAAATTGCTCTTTAGCACATTTCATTATCAAAAGATATTCTACTAAAATCTATTCACATAATGTATGCTCAAAACATTCACAACATGCTCATGCCCTTTCTCAATTTTTTTCTATTTATACCATCCACATCCTTCAAAAAGGTTCTCCAAGTTGGCTACAAACATGAAATATAAGATACAATATTTGCAAAGTCAACTTCAAACACATTTGCAATAGAAAGAAAACTTATGTGGTTCAAGTTGAAGAATACCCAAGACCTATTTTTCATGAAACACATCTTCAAAATTGGCTTACAAATCTAAACACTTGGTGCAAGCAACTTAGCATGACAAGTCGGCCCGACAAGCAAGCAAACTATCAAACATCAACTCTAGACCAAGGCAGTATTAGAAAGACCAAGAAACTTTGTGCAAACCATCCCAACAAACTGATATAGCTTGCAACAACACTTCTATGCACTCCTTTTAATATTCCAGATCAATTAATGCTAGCACAAACACTTCATACTCAAAAGCAATGATTTTGGACAAACTATTGTACACGAAAAGATTGCATACCATCTTGGAGAGCAACTAGAGAGCCCAAAGAGATTTCATCAAGAATTACATAACCTTTGTACATAGACTTGATCCAAAATATGTTGATGTGAGTCAATTAGACACCAACAGACCAACCTACCAGGTTGCTGAAATATAGAAAACACATTGTCATCTACAAAACCGCTAGTGGTGAACCAAAACATCTTTAACTTGAATTGAGTAGACATATCATCTTCATAAAATTAACTTCAAAACCACAAGGTAAAGCAATGTGATGCAGTGAAGTGTGAAGACATACAGTTCACTCCTTATCATGCATTAATTGGAACTTACCAATTTCTTACTCTGACAACTCCATAACACTTTGTAGTAGAACTTATGCATGGATACATGGAATATGGATTCCTTTCAACTGTGCAAAGCTACTCTTCAAACTGCAAGATCAAAACTTCATCTATTAAGGAATGCAGAGCATTTGACAGAGCTCCTATGTAGCTAATCATGTGCCTTAGATAGATTTGAACCTTATTAACAATGCATTTTGACATCCAATCATGAACTTTGATTGATGGTGTACAATAGTGCACTAGTGATAGCATTTTGACATCTAAATCTAAACAATAATTCAATATTAATGCATAAGGTATTAACAAAAGTTTGCATCAACGACAATATTAACAAAGGTTGGCATCAATGACAACACACTATCCGCACATTTTCCAACAATCTCCCCCTTTTTCATTGATGATAACACCTACCATATCTTCTATTATCTTTCCCCCTTTGACATCAAGGGCAAAGGGAAAGTGGTATTTATAAAAACTTATGAACTCCCCCTATCTATACACTTTTTATAGTTCACTCCCTTTACTCCAAAACAGGTTCTATTTACATACAATTTTGAATACTTATCTACTCCACATATTTACATATCAAAAAGTTACAAAACATGTCATCAATACATACTTAGCTTTGACTAGAAGAAATAATATTCTTGTAGATGGACTTCAACTAAGTCAAGGAGTTGTCCCATTGATTCTTTGCAAAAGTAGTGATTTGGATTTGACTCACTAGATGAGCATGAATATCTTTTGCTTCTTCCAAGGAAGATGGAATATGGTTATTTTGCTCAACTCCTTTAGCTCCTACTAGGAGACTAGTTAAAGATGCTAACTTTAGATTTATAACCTCCAACTATTTCACATGGATTTGTATCTACTCCCTATGATCTTGCACTTATTGTAACTGGGCGTAGCTTTTCAACTTGTGCCTTGGAGGCACCATCAATGTCTTGCATAAAATCATAAGTATTAGCCACATTTTATGATTTGCACTTCCATATCATTGATATGATCCTTAAGAGTTTTGGTGGTGGTAGGCCATTGCAGACAAAAAGGGTATAACACCTTAGCCTCCTCTATGCATTTTTTAATGTCTTCTATACATGTTTTCAGCTTCTCATGTGCCTTTGCACATTTCCTAGAGGCCTCTACCAATCTATTGTTTTGAATCTTCACCTCAACTTGCTTCTACAAATAAGCAAAACGTTCCTTGAAGGAATCCATCAATTGTTCGATCTACGAAGTGAGAGGTAGAGAGGAATCCCTTTTTGCATTAGGAATTTTAGCTTCTAGGATTTTGACCACCTCCTGCAATGTCTCAGAACTGTCAACATGTTGTAAGATCTCTTCCCTTATAGAGGAGTGAAAGATATCACCAAGTTGCAATTTTTGCAATGGTGAGATGTTTGACATATTAACTTGACCATCAAACATAGGCAACTACTACAATTGCATGTTGAATATGCTTCTGTTGTGAAAGAAATTCTTTGATTGAATCAATGGGGGAAGTAGAGCTAGATGCTTTTGGAGTCTCTTGTGTCTTTTCTCTGGAAATAAATGTGTCTTCCTTTATCTGTTGATCTTGTTGATTGGTGCTCTCAGGAGGAGGGATATCATGCACATCATGCTTAGGAGAAGCATGATCTTCATCATGTGTTACTTGCTCTTCCCTCTCCTCCTTTGTTTCCTAATGTTCAACATTGTGCTAAGGAGATATATATGACTGCTCCACATCTTCAACTTTTCTCTTTTCCTTGATGATTTTATTGGTCACTTCCTCAGTTTCCTTTTGTATTTTATCTCTATCTTCCTTCTCCATCCTCATAAGGGTTTCCACTCTCTGCTTTGACCTTAATTCTCAAGCTTGTTTCTAAAGTATTTTATCCTTTTCTTCCTAAGAAATGGAAGATCCAACTTTGGCAATTGCTTCATTCCTCAACTCATCATCAATTTCAATTGCTTTCTCCCTTTTCTCCCTTAGGACCTATACAAGACTCTCCAAGGCAATTTCTAGTATCTTGGTAAGAGCCACATTGAGCTTGATCATGTACATGACTATTGCCTTCTCAATAGTCTTTTGGTCTTCTAGAGGGGCTTCCAGATGTAATTCAATAGTCTCTTGTAACAAGCCAAAACTTTCAATACCATTGAGTGCATCTAATTTGAGAGGCTCATGTGGAGGTGGCATCGGAGGAGTTTTCTTAGTCTTCTTCCCTTTTCTTTTTTGTTTGGAAGTGCCTTCCTCACCCTTTTCTTCTTTCTCTCTCTTTTGTCTTAGCGTTCTTCCTCTTGGCTTGTTGCTTAAACCTTGGATGTTTCTTCTCAACAACTTTTGTTTCAAATACACCTCTTCTCTCAACAATAGCTTGTGTGGATTTAGTGGGTTGTGGAGTAGTAGCAATAGATGCTGACCTACTTGACCTTCTTGGCACTTTCTTTGCAGTAGTTTCCTTAGGGTCTGAGGGAATGTTCTACAAGGCTTGGGAAGAGGTTTGAGGTGTCAACTTGAAATATTTTATCTACCTGTTTCTCATTGGTCTCTTCAACCTTCTTTTGGATAATCTTATCCATGATCTCTCTATAGGCACCAAATCTTTCTACTGCAAGATCCTTATGCTTATTTAGCAAATTTTTCACATATGCTTTTACTTCATTAGGAGAGACCTCATAAGGCAATTGAGGAATCTAGGATGTCCTAGGTTCCATAGCTTCAATGTAACAATAATCTTTATCAACCAAAAAAGTAATCTCGTCCTTGTACTTTCTAACAAGATCAAAGGGAATTATTTCCCTATCCTGCATCTTAGCTTGCAACTTCTTAAGAAACCCCAATATAAAGTATTGCAAGCTTGTTTATCATTGAATCCTCTCATGTGATTCCTTATCTGTGTGGCAACCGAAAGACGTCGTTTCCAAACCTTGCCTTTGAATCCAAGTAATTCATTCAAAAAGTAAAATGCAAGGCAAATAATTAGAGATCCAAACCTGAAGTGTTACCTGGTCTCCTTAGTTCTCTTCAAATTATTAAATAATTTCTCTCATCAACTCACATAGATCAAAGTTATTTCCTTCCTTAACCATTTGGTATGTGGTATGAATTGCAGTACTAGTTGTGGAGCCTTCCTTGTTAGTGAAATACACCTTGTATGTTATTCCCATGGAAGCATACTTAACACTCAGATCATTGATGTCACTTATTCTCAGATTTCTTTTGTCAAACTTTGCTTCAGTCAACTCAATAACCTTCTCATTCTTCATAGCTTTCATTATTAAAATAGGTCCAGTTGCACATAACCCTATTATAGCCTTAATTGCATCTTTGGTAATCCTATAGGGTTTGTTCGAATACACAAAATCATCATGAAGTCTACTCAAAACGATCCTTACCAATTCAATGTTGTCACATAAATCAAGAAAATACTTCCACACATCCAACCCTTTGGCAAACACATTTGCATGCTCTAGTTTGTACCCAACATAGTCATCATCTAGCAAGGTGTGCCTTAATTATTCAAAATTTATGTGGTCAATTTCATTCAAGGGCCTTGGGAGAAAATTTTCAGCCCCCTAAGGGTTGGCACTTGGTCACCAATGTGACCACACCGCTTGCAGGTGGAAAAAAATAGGAGCCACCTAAAGTAGCGACATCACTCAGGCAGGGGCCGAACCCTAGTGGCAACTCTCATGCACCACTTGCAAGAGTCAGTCCCTCAACTTAAGCTACAACTGAGGGCTAAGAACCGCCCACTTAAACTTAAACCAACCACACAAAAAAAAATTGAAGGTTTAAATATTTAAGTAAAAACTTAGGACGAATTAAGATTTCGAATCAATCGTACAGGATGCAACAACAATGCAATACAACTTGACGCAAAGATTATGCCTACAATGGATATGTTGAATATTTTGCCAAAGATGTTATAGCTAAGGAATATTCTCTGGGACTACAAAATTGCCAACGATGGTGCTAGCAAACTATACAAAAATGTATGGCAATGGTACAACAAAAAAATCCTCTAAGAGCTTGGAGCAAAAGTATCTGATTTCAACGATTTGACAATCAATCTTAGGGTATTTGATCCTTCTTGATGCAATGGCAAGGTCTATTTTGGTCAAAAATGCTCTATAATATCAACTATCATTCAGATCTAACAACCACCTCCCAACTTCAAACCCTTGTAGATATGGCCTCACAAGTCCAATTTGAATGAAATGAAAGGCAAACCAACTTTCTTCGACTCTCTAAACTCAATGGTGAACTCATATTTGCATTAACAAGATTCCAAATCAACCTACAATAGAAGCCCACAAAGAAGAAACTCTCAAATTTGGTATTTCTTTCAAGTTTTTTATTCTCCAAGTCATCATATGATCAAGAGAAGAGCATACTCAACTTTACTAGATTCACCAATATTTTAATCTAGCAATAGCTCATGCACACTAAATACCCTCAGAACTGAGGATTTTGCAAATTTGAAGCTATGATACCATGCAAGAGTTGAAAATTGACTTACACTTCAAGATCACCTACAAAACAAAATGAAAACCTTCTACAAGTATGGTAAGATAATAGTTTGTTTGATACTATTAGATCTTATATACAAAGTGTACAAGATTCTTGTTTATATAGAGAAGGTGAAAGATAGGATTAAACAAGATTATGACATGTGTCTGAATCCTATAACATGCGGCAACTAACTCAACTTTATTATTAAATGACCTAGGATTCAAGCATAAAATGTCAAAAAAATAAAATAAGATCTAGATAACAACTAAGACTTCTAGAAAGATTCTTAGAACCTAAATGGATTTAACATATAAATAGGACCCACTAGTGAACTTGTTAGCTAAAATATCTATTTAAAACATTTGCCAATGTCTTAAAGTAATTTTTTTGGTAAAAGAGAATATATTTCTTTATATTTATTTAGTTTCTTTAAATATAATAAATGTAACATATATTGAAAAAAGCAAAACCCTATTAAATGAATTTCAAAAAAGGAATGTAAGGAAGACACCTTGTACAAGCATATTTAAAAGAAAAAACCTCTATAAATTTTTGCATGTTTGCCTTCACAAAATATATTCATAAAAATCAAAGTATCGGTTAATGTAAAACAAATAACTGACTTCAGACTTGGAACTGATGTTCAGTTTAAGGGTTAATGTCACAAGAATAATAGCAAAGCAGTTCGGTTTCTTCATTCTTCCAAATTACAATTTTCCCACTAAATATGTAGATTATGTTAATAATATAAGCATGGGCTTTAGACGTTGTCCACAATTGATATATCCAAAAATGCCATGGATCAAACCATATGGCACTAAAAAATATGGTGCATCTACTCCCAAATGAAAGAAAAGAGGATCCAAACACAAATTCTCTCCTAGATGAGATCAGAATGATTTCTAGATTGCCCATTTAACTAAAATATGAATCTACATCGATCCAGTTTCAAAACTAATATGTCAAGATTATAAACTTATGCCAGCCTTAAGTCCAGACTCATAAAACTCTCAAAGAAACCTCGGTCATCCATACCAAGATTCAACATCAATAGGTGATTATAGAGCAAACACAAAAACTAAAGTCAGCATCTATATATGCATTTACAGAAGTCATCTTTCAATGAATAAAAATCACATTATAGGAGTTCACCACGGACCATGCCATTGCTGGATCATTTTTTCATGTTCTATTTTGAACTCCATCTGAAATGTAATAGTTTTTAACTTTTTATTTCGAAATTGAAGTATTAGCCATTATAATTGTTGATTATGGAAGCATTCATTTCATTACAAAGATGAATGTAAGATTCGAAAAGATAAAAGAAGATAAAGCCCATATTTTCAACAATACTCCTCATAATTAAAGTCTTCTCACAGAGCCAGCCAACAATTTTTTTAATGGATAGATGGGAGTAGCTTAAAAGTTTCAACTTGTAACGAGACGATTATTGTAGCAGTGCATATTGTGTCAAATTATAATCTTGTATATAATATATTGCTGTCACAAATTATTTATCTTTTTTAAATAAATGTGACAAATTATTCTCTTACGTAAATGTGAAAATTTAACTGTAGGCATCAACACGCTATAAAGACTGATGAGTAAAGGGTTGCAAAAAAACAGTTTTTACCAATAAAGCCAAGGAAAATCAAACGGAAAAGATCTTTCACAAATACTACGAACCAATGATTTGTAAGTGATTTTGCAGAAATCAAGAAAAAAATGGTATCATTCTAGTGCATAAACAGGATATTCGAAGTATATGTTATGAAGTCACAGTTAATATAATAATATATACGTGATAGAGATTTCAAACAGGAAATTATAAAGCACTTTACTGCATTTCTGCCACGAGAGTTCTTATTCACTAATGTCCTTTGCTCACGTTATAAATGTCACTAGAATTTTGTCGAAAATTTCACTCGAGCGTCTTAGAAAATCAATCTTACTTGATTTAGTATCCTTAAGTAACAATAAAATGAATTTACCAAACACTTTCGCTACTCCTAAGCAATTACACAGGCAAACTGGCGTACAGTATATTATATAAGAAGACTAATGCTACAGGAGTCAAGTAAAACATTCAACAGATTATTATTCAGGACCAGTAACCGCTTGTTACAAATAGCAAAAATAAATCTTTAGCCAGAATGTACAAAGGATTATTGTGAAGCATGCACACTATTGTTTGGTCCAAAATTGAAGGTTAAATGGTAAATCATTATCACGAGTCTCGGCAAATATGCCGAATCCACCAAAATTAAAAGAAAAACAATTCTTAATTTTTTTTATAATATATTTCTTTTACCAAGTCTGAGTCAAAAATCAGCTTCCCAAGAACCCCCCGAATGAGTCTCTGAAATGTGGGTTAAAGCTGGTGCACAGGTTAAAACTCTTTAATATGAAAAAGCCAATTTTGGCTGGTTTGAAGCTCTGATTAACATCTTGGTAAGTTTTCTAACATTTCACAACTCATTTTTACTGCAGAAATAGTCAGTTAGAAGAAAGCATGTGGTCATCATATAGGTGGATGGACAGATGGATGTGTATTTTAGAATATAGTAGATTTTCAATTTTAGTAAAGAACCAAAAAGGATGGCTGCTGGAAAAGTTCCTTGCAGTAATTTCTCTTCTGTATCACTTCCATTGTTATAAAGTATATAACTGCAGGTACAAGGATTGGAATTCAATGAAACAGATTTCTTTATTTTAAAAGAATAGTCTAGGATGGGTTCAATCAATTGCCAATGCTCTTTACAACACTGTCATGAAAAAATAATGTTAACATCGCTGGGATATGGTTACCATCATCTTCTCCTCTACTCAGTTTTTGGAGAAGAGGAAACTAGGATACATCACTCCTCAATTGAATATCAACATTAAAGGCCTTTGTAATTGTTGCTGGCCATTATTATACAAATACATGAATGATGCAATATACCAGGCTAGCAACTTGTTAGCAGGATATTTAATTCAAGTCTGAAGAGCCACTTTCATATTGCTGCAGCAGATCAGAGTGCTCAAACAGATTCTGGTCTATCCCAGAAGATGACACATGGACGAATTGTACAAGGAATCCAGGCACTTCAGGAGACTCGGATTGTTGTTAGGACATGACCAAGAATCATGTCCCCTTGTTGGATGGAAGCATTTCATTATTGTGCAATATGAGAAAATGGATATATGAGATAGATAACAGAGAAAACTCATAGCTATATGAGATATATAACAGAGAAGACTCATGGGTATATGAGATAGATGACAGAGAAGAGTCGTATGTAGTAGTTTGTTCTGGGTTATGTGTGAATTGAATGGTAATTGGCTGTATTTTCTCATGCATTTTGTCGAGCAAGGGTTGAACTTTTTATGTTAATGCATATTTCGTTACCACTGATTTATGTTAACAAGAGTTTAGTACTAAGCCATAGCACCAGAAAGTCTTGGAAGAATTTGAAGTACAATAAGTGTCTTGCAGTCAACTGATCATTTTTAGTCAATGACAAAGATCCTGCCTTGGATGCTGACTGTTGAGCTCCGAGAAGAGAATCATCTTCTTGTTCCACACCAGCAGAGCTTGGCTGCTTCTTTGAATTGCCTGTACTTGATTAGCTGGATTCTAATGTGTGTAAAAATGTTTTAATCATCTCATAACTAGTAAATGTTATCACAGCAGCTGGGGTTGTCCTCATAAGGTTTGTTGCACAGCCACGGTAAAAACCAGGAATACCCTCCCTATGAAATACTTTTTTAATGCAATCAAACACACCTGAATACCGTATTTCTGAATCCTTCGCATGACCTTGTTCCTGAAGCCTTGAGCGTACCACCTGTTAGAAGCAATAAAAAATAGAATAAAAAGTACAAACAAATTGCTTCAGTGATGATGTACATGGATTTGAAAGAGCAAACTTTAGAGGAAAAAAACAAAATAACATATCCCAGGGTTTCTACATCAACTCTCTCAAAACTAATGACTACAATTTGCAAGGAATAAATTAATAGCAAATGCCTAAATTTCTACACCAACTCTATCAAATCTGTTTTGTTACATGGTTATCCAAATTAAACATTCTAGATCCATTCATTCTATTACAATTCAGGGATTGAGATGCATGGCTACACCCCAAAGAGAAAGTATAAATGAACAAGTTGTGCAAAAACCAAAGAAAATTGACCATAAAACAGTTTCTCATGTCAATAATCCTACCTCATGAGGATAAGTCATTGTTGATGCAATTATTTTAGATACAGAAGTGGCAACAGCAACATCGGCTGGACCAAGCTTGTCTGGGGTAGTCCCACCTACACCAATATAGCTATATCATAAGTAAGGAGAAAAAAGAGCCAGAACACAAAATGATAAAATTAAACAAAAAGAATTAAGGCAAATGCTGCATAGATAAATTTTTGAGGGTGGTGTCTAACCCCGACTTGCCAAGTAAGCCTTCATCTTCTCATATACAGGAAATTGGATCACAACATGACTTACTCCTGCCAATGCAGGCACAATTCCACTGTATAGGTAATATAATGCATCATTCAAAGAAAGCAACACTGGCATATGAAGTAGAATAGCATTCAACAAAAAAAGACAAGAAAATTAAATTTGCAAACAGACCTATACAAACCGCGGACTCCTTCTTCTCGAGCAATTCTACTCAGAGCAGAGAGTGTACCCTTGTATGGAACTACTTCAGGCCTCAATCCTTGTGTCTACAAAAGCCTCAATTAATCATGAACTTAGAAGCAAGTTTAGTAAGAATAGTGTTTTAGATAAGCACAAAATTCATATTAATTGTTTATCTGTGTTGTGCTAGTATACAACACCTGGCAATTTAACAAATATTTAAGATGAATTAAAACATTGTGTGAACAGTTAAAATCCATATGTGAAGCATAGTTTAAAGCAAATAACAGATGGCGGGCAAGAAGTAGCTACAGATATTACAATATGTATAATCATAACATGGCAAACTATCTGCATCATGGAATCCTCTCTCAAACTCATAATATGATGTCTGCCTGCTACTTCCAGGAATTTTTAATTCTTAATACAGAACCTTCAGTTCTCATTGAGTAATTTAAAGTTCAGGCTGAGGTCAGGCACTGGAAGGCTTCCCTTGTCTTGTTCATCAAGAATACTTGCTAGCCCAAACAATCTTCATTTTGAAAAGATCAAATTTGATTTTAGAACATTGAATCCTTGCTTCTACTGTTTTAGCAATGTACAAGTGGACAGAATGGTATCCATATAATTGTTGTATGATTTGCATGGTATAATACAAGCTAATGAAGATTATCGACATGATACTTGTTGTCATCAGGTGACCATTTTAATGGCACACAGATTGGCATAAATTCTTTGTTCAGAACCAAATATACCTAGCTCTATCACTGTAGACAATACAAACCCACTTTATATCTGGTGTAGACTCCTAACCACTCAAGGGGTCAGATATATAGCAATAAGAGTCCATTATTTTGACGACAATAAAATGGAAAAATGCAAAAGGAAAATATCCAGACTTCAAAGATTTATGATCCATGATTCAAAGTAGATGTTTTGTGATTTGAAAAAATGTCATTGTTTAGAATCTAATAAACACTAAGTCAGAGAAAGATCAAGGAGTATTGTTCCACATGATCCCCTTTTAAAAGGAACTAGGAAACATTGGGACACCTAAAAGTTCCCCCAAAAGCCTAGGGGAAAAGGGACATAGGTACAGATAAATATAAAAAATTACATATTAACTCGGCGCGGGCATGGCTACCGCCGGTTGTGTGCTCTCAACTGCTACGGCTGGCTGTGTGCTCTCAGCTGCTATGGCCTCTTGCTGCTCTATGTTCGCCTCTACCTCCATCTGATGAGGCGAGTGTATGGGAGAAATATCTTCTATCCGGATAGAAGATCCCAATAATTGCAACCAACCGTCCACATGTGGTGTCCCTCCTGGTGGTGCTACGAATATGGTGTCAATCTCTTCCATCGTGCCAACCAATGTTGCACCCTCAACTACTCGACCCTCAGCAACTCCTTCCCTTTCGGGCAACTCATGCTGCTCAACTAGTGCACCCTCGGCCAACTCTTGCTGCTCGACTGGTGTCGTTACCCAAGGGTTAACCTCCACTAAATAGACGCCCACAGGTGTGGTGTTGGCTACAGACAAGGACAATGCTATCTGCTCCTAGTCGTCACTACTTTCTTGCTTCCTCTTCCTCTTCACTGTTCTTAGTTCCTCTCTTGCTGCTCCCTGGGTGTCCAAGGTTGTCCACCTGAAGACTATTGGCCAAGAACAGTCGTAGTCTCCTGTCGGCTGTAATTTCCCCAACTTTCCCTTCGGCACCTGGTTATACATTGCATCCAAAAACAAGGTTATCAAGTGTTGAGTCATGTAGAATGCTTTATGCTTGCATTCCAAAAACTCTCTAATTCTCTCTGACAGGTACAACTCCCAATTATATACTCGTCCTACACTCAATCCAAACATATACTCAACCATCCATGTCGCTATGTCTGAGGCTCTACTAGCTCCTGTCAATTTGCATTTTATAAGATCCATTAAACACTTCCAGTCGGAATTTACCAACATGTGCTTCCACAACCCTCTGGAACCTGCATTCCAGATTGTTTCTTTTTCTTTTGTGGTTATGTTTGGTCTGCAAATGCGTTTGATAATCATCTCCTTTTGTTGCACAATCATCTTGGTTGTTGGTTTGGAAACCACCTGCCCAGACGCAGGTATTCCAAAAACCCTCCTGAAATCCGTTGGGTAGAAGGCGATGGTGACTGGAAAATCCTCATATTCAATTGTGCTTTAGTGAGCATGCTAGTTATAATTCACCACAATAGCCTTCAAATAGCTTTCAAATTCCCTTGAATTGAAAAAAGGACACTGGGCTACCTTGTCTGCCTGTGCCAAAGCAAGTGCTCGTTTAATAGGGTAATTTGGTGTTGTCTCTTGCCACCATATATTGCATTTTGTTCCTATAAGGCTCTCCCAGGTTAGGGAATCTGTTGTCATGCTGTCTGTTTTCCCTTTGTCTTCCTTGCCACCAGCCACCTTAGCCCTGACTACTATCTTCTTCCCTTCTCCACTAGTGTTGGTGTCCATTTTCTTCCACCTGTGAAAGCAACACTGTTGAATGTTGGTTGAATCGATTATTGGTATGGACTTGAATATTATATTGTTTTCTTGGCTTGCTTTCCCAAGGTCGATAAATGGTACGATGCTTGTTGACTTGGCCTGAGGTTGACCGCCTTTAATCCAACTATTTTTGGTACTTGGAAGCTCCAATCGATATCTGGTACAACACTTTTGTTTGGCTTTGACATGGCTTTATAGACGCGATGGATGGTATGGCCTTGCTCCATATGACTTCCTTTGTTCCAACATACGGCGTCCTTGTTCCTTTGTACAACCAATCCTCTAGCAATTAGTGATTTGTGCCTACTAAGGACAACTTGGAAATTACTTGTATGTACGGCATGATCTTGTTGTTGGCGTACAGCCCAACTTTGCACTCTTCGTGCAGCCTTCCTATTACCACTCCATACGGTTTGGAAAACCTTAACTCATACGGCATCCCACTAATGTCTTCTGGCGTTCATTGCTCGTACAACGTGATCTCTCCCTTCCTTGCTAAGTCATACGGCGTGATCTCTCCCTTCCTTGCTAAGTCGTATGACCTCCCCTTGTGCTTCTTTTGCCTTTTTTTTTGTACGGACTAGAGAGCCTTGGTTAAGTCATACGGTTCCTCCTCCTGCATTCTACCTTTCTCTTAGTCGTATAGCCCCTCTCTTCGCTTTATAAATTGCGATTCTTATTTTCATCAATTTAAACTTTAGCTTCTTTCTTTTATTTTTTAATACGCTTCTTATTTCTCCATTTTTTATTTTTTCCCCCTTGTCATTTTTCAACTTTATCTTTTAATTTTTTCCACCTTTAAAATTTTTTGTATCCTTTCCCTTAATTTTTTAATTTTTTCTAATTCTCCCTTCACAGCTTTTGTAATATTTAATTTTTTTCTTTTCTTTTTCAATTTCTTCTCTTTCATCATTTATCTCTCCTTTATTCCTTTTGTCACTTTCTCTCTCCTCTCTCAATTTTCATTTTTTCTACTTATCATTCATTCTCTTCTCTTCATTTTTTCTCTTCCAACCCTTGTTTTCATCGCCTTTGCAGACCTTAATTCCAAAGCATAGTGCCATTTACACGTGTATTGTGTCCGTTTGTAACATTCTTCATCATAGCAAGACCCCATGTATTTTAAGTCAAACAATTTTTCTAAAAGAGGGGCGGGGCCTATACCCTTAAAACTGTCGTCGACGTACCGCCCGTCGTACTGTTGGTACCATGTCACTTCACCTTCTACTGGCAATGGCTCGGCTGGGTTTGGTACCACCCTCCACAGTCTACCCATCGTTACTATCTTCACCACCTCCGACATCTTTCGTCTGTCCGTTCTCATTTTCTTAAGTAAGTCTTTCGTAAATCCATCAACATGTGATACGAACATATCCTCTATCATTATAATTGTCTTCAAGCATGGGCCAATCTTCTCGGCGTACTCGCTCCATTGCTCATCATCCCACCATTCTTCGTCTTCGTCATCGTTGTCACTTGGTTGGGCTCCCTTCATTCTTTTGCCACTTGCTCTTCTTTTTCTTTCTGAGTTTCCTCATCCAATTCCTTGGCGAGATATCCCCTCCCTATACCTTCATATTGTGTGTGATACTTCCAGTGGCCCTATATCCTCTTCTAGAGGGTAGAGGTTCCAAACACGACATTGGTTAAGTGCTTGTGCACTTGGGGTACTACAATGCCTTCTCCTCGCTTGTGGACCAGTCTTTCTTCTCCTCCACCACCTGGTACCGCCCAATCTTCCTCTAGAACATATCCATTGCCTCCTCATCCCCAATCTTTCTCTCCAATGTCTTCTTCACTCTATACCGGCCAATCCTCTCTGGTTGCGTATCCAAGCATATTTATCTATATAGGTTCTCTTCTTTCTTTGTAAATCTTCAACTCCAACCCGTTCACAAGATCCTTCAATACACTGCTGTCTAATCTTCCTAACTTGGCAGCTCCGTTTTCTCCAACTTCATGAATTCAAAATGGCCCCAACCATCTTATTTTAAACTTGCCCAACTTCAATTCATTACGGCCGTTATACTTCAGGACTAACTGTCCCAGCTGGAAGTTTGCTTGCCGAAGGTATTTGTCGTGCCAGAACTTCCATCGTTTCTATAGCACCTCCTTCGCCCACTAAGCCAGTACTCGATGTTCATCTAACTTATTCAACTGGAATAATCTCTCCTTCAAGCTCTTCATGTCACCCAACCTATTTTCTATTGCAATCCATAAACTTGGCACCATGTACTCTGTCGGTACTACAACTTCTTGACCGTACATGAGTTGGAAAGGCATGTGGCAGGTTGTTACTTTGTAAGTCGTACGGTAAGCCCACAATATGGCTGGTAGTCTTTCCTCCTAGTCTGCCTCTTCAATGCCACAAGATTCATGGATGACTGATACGAGTACTTTGTTGGTTGATTCTACCAAGCTGTTTGCTCTTGGGTAGCACGGGCTCGAGAGGTTGTGTATAATCTTAAATTCCGTCGTCATCAGTCGTATGACGTGATTCACAAAGTGACCTCCCTGATCACTCGTAATCTAAATTGGTATTTCGTACCTTGTAACAATCTTCTCATACATGAACCTTGTCGTACTAATTGTAGTATTGTTTGGCAATGCTCAGGCCTCCGCCCACTTCATTAGGTACTCCATGGCGACTACTATGTATTTGCACCTGTGCAGTTGACTGACCTTCAATGGCCCAATGAAATCAAGTCCCCATCGTTTGAATAGCTCTTGAGGTTGTGACAAAAATAGCAGCATGAAGTACTCTTCAAGGGTTTACCAACCCTCTAGCATGTGTCGCACCCTACCACCCATTCCCGTGCATTAGTGTGAACGGTCGGCCAGCAAAGGCCTACCAATAGAACCTTTCTTGTTGTGGCGTCAGCCCCATGTGTCCTCCTGCCAATCCCTTGTGTGCTTCCTTCAACACTCCTGGGATCTCTTCCTCCATGACACATCGTCGGAGTACTTGATCGGGTCCCATCTTGTACAACCCGTTGATGAGTTGGAAGGTCTTGCTCTTCAATACCACCTTCAGTCGTTTTGCCGATGGCATGTCCAACGATGTCGATAGGTACTCCCCAATCTTCTCGTACCACGGGGGTAGTGCCACTATTTGAAATAGGCGTGCATCAGGAAAGCCTTCATTTATGCCATGTAATGTTCCCTTCTCAATTGTGATCGATTCAGTTGACCGTTGGCCTATTCCGGAGACTCGTAGGCTACTCAGAGGGGGAAAATTAGGGTTTCCTGTTTTTGAGGTCATTGCTTGAAGTTTGGAGATTGGGTTGCAAATTCTTTCTGGGTTTTCAGAGAGCTTCGCAGTGGTATAGCTTGCTTTGTGATTTGAGCACCTTCATGAATTTACTATTTTTAGTAAATTATATTTTTGGCAGTGGTCTTGTGGATTTCAGTGCAGTTGGCTCTCTTCTTCAACCAGTTCAGTTGGTAATTTGATTTTTGGCCTTTGGATGTTTTTCTGGAGAGATAAGTTAAGTTGATTTAAATAATGTTATATTTTAATGTTGACCCCTTGGCCTAGCTTTATCACTTTAAGTTGTTTTAAAGGGGGGACTTCAAGGGTGAATGCCTCATCAGGAGGTTACTAAATATTTCCAAGGCCAAAAATATGTGATGCTTAAGGGGGGACGCCAACTTCAAGGAGCTTAATATTTATTAAAAGATCAAATATTGCCTTGGGAAGAGGGACGCCATTCTTAGAGGGAAAATGAAGTCAATTCAAAATCAAAAAAGGGCGCACTTTCTAGAAGCTTTTGGAGATGCTTGCTAAGTCTATAAAAGGAGGCCTTCTCTCTTCAATTCATTATCTC